>JABJUM010000029.1:600000-997868 GCA_016169955.1 Phytophthora vignae f. sp. vignae | reverse complement strand
GCGCCGTCTTCACCGTGGCGAACACCGCAGATGGCGCGACAGACCCGATCGAGCTGCGAACCGGAGTATTTCAAGGCTGCCCTCTCTCTCCTTACCTGTTCCTGGTGGGCATCATGCCACTGGTTCGCGCGCTGCACGAACTCGCGCCGGAAATCGGCGTCCCAGTGGCCGCCGACCGCAAAGTATCGGTGTCGGCATACGCCGACGACCTGAAGACGTACAGCACGTCCGCGGCGGGCATCCAGCGGGCTCACGCGGTGGTGACGAGGTTCCTGCGCTGGACGACGATGCGCGCGAATGCGTCGAAATGTGCCTCGCTGTCGGTCAAGACCAACGCCCACGGCCACCTTCGAGCGGACGCAATCAAGCTGGAGCTGGACAACGAAGTGATTCCGTCGCTGGAGATGCATGAGGGGTACACGTACCTCGGCGTGGGAGACGGCTTCAACCATGCGCAGCACCGCGGCTCCATGGGGCCCGTACTGCAGGAAATGAAGCGCATGATGGCCGCCATCTTCCGATCGCCGCTCGCTCCATGGCAGAAGGTCAAGGCGTTGAAGACCTACGTCTTCCCGAAGGCGGACTATCTCCTCCGCCACATCCGGCCGTACCGCTCGCAGCTTGAGAGCTTCGACTCGGCGCTGGCCAGGGGGCTCCGTCACATGCTGAAGCTCAACAAGTCGAGCACGACGGGGTTGTTCTACGCGCCAGTAGACAAGGGTGGCCTCGGATTCGTGTCGCTCGTAGACCTCCACGCGGCGCTGCAGCTCAGCCATGCATGGCAGATGTTGCATTCAGAAGATGCGCTGGTGCAGGACACTGCGCGCCAACAGGTCTGGCAAGTGATTCAAAAGCGCTACATTCTCGACCCCGACCACTGGAGAGATCGCGAGAGCGAGGCCGTGCAGCTCTTCCTCAATGGTGAGCTCGCTGACTCTCCCTTCGCGCAGAAGAAACGCCGGCCTGGTGACATCGGCTCGCTCTGGGTGGACATCCAGCGGCACCTCCAGCAGCGAAGCCTCAAGTTTACGACCGAGTCGCTGCGCACGGAGGGCGGCATGGAAGTGGACGCGAGGCTGCAACTGAAGGTCCCCCACTACTCGGAACCGCTGACGCACAAGGACGTCACCCGCCAGCTACGACAGCACCTCAAGCTCGCGGCGCTCGAGCACTGGAAAGGACTACGCACCCAGAGCGACGTGGTGCGCGCCATCGGTGGTGCTGGCAGCGCCTTCGTCTCGCGAGGCGGCGGCCTCAGCGACGCCGAGTACCGATTTGCGCTGGCGTCGCGGGTCGACCTCGTGCCGACTCGGTCGGTGCTCCGGCGGTGGAACGAGCGTGGTGACGCGACGTGCCGCCACCCGACTTGCGCCCGCGCGGAGACGCTGCGCCATGTGCTACAGCACTGCCCGGGCACAGCGCGCGCCATTGACGGCCGCCACGACAAGGTGCTGGACATGATCAAGAGCGCGGTGATGTCGGCCACCACGAAGGCCGGCTGCCAACTCCAGACGCGCTTCGACGCACACGTCGAGGGTCTCCCCGGTGGTGCGCTTCGGCCGGACATCCAGATCTTCGATGCCGGCTCGCGCACAGCGTACATCTGTGACCTCGCCGTCACGTACGAAGCCCAGCAATCCGAGGACCCGACCAGCGCCTGCATGCGCGTCCGGTACACCGAAAAGGTGACCAAGTACCGCCGCGCCAAGGAGTACCTGGAGCAGCTCGGGTGGCGCGTCCAGACTTCTGCGCTGGTATATGGCGCACTCGGCGCTGTCGCAGCCAGCAACTACAAGGTGCTGACCGAACAGCTTCGGTTGACGAAGCGAGACGCCAACCAGCTCAGCCGACGGATCTCGGTGGCCTGCATTAAGGCCAGCTACCGAATCTGGCGGCTGCACGCTGGCGGGATCAACAGTGTCGACACGTCTCGAACCGCGCCGGCCACGACGACGCCCCCCGTACCGCCCGCCCCAGCCGACCCAGCTGCACCTCCCGCACAGCGGAGGCCGTTCACGCGCTGGGGCCCACCCCGGCCGACTGCACCAGCTCCTCCTTCGGAGGCGGCTCGGCGCCCAAGACGGACGACGCGATGGGGGCCACGCCTCCAGCGCCCAGCCGTACGCCAAGCCACGGCCACAAGGAACTAGAACCCCTGGGTCCACCAGACCCCACCGGCACTCTCCACCAAGGACACCGCCGTCTCAAGCCCAATGTAGCCACTTAGTCCACCGTAGCACATACATACTTCTAGCTAGCTAACACACATGCACACAGGACGACTACTAATTGGTACATAATACACGTATTCAAAATGAGGGCGTTGACATGAGCCGGAGCAGGCCCCTTGCACTCCGGTGCTGTAAGGGTTCAGGAATGCTCTTATGAGTAATTCCACAGTAGAATTTTTGTCAGCGGGGGTGAGCGCGTGCGCCGCCCCCACCCTCCTCTTCCTAGCTAGTGCACTCCGAGGCGCCTGCCTCCCTACGTGTTTGCCTCCATCTACTCGTGCGTGTGCTGCGCTGCTGCTGCGCCGCGTGCTGCCGTCCATGGCCATCTTCTCGCTGTTCGCGCGCGGACGCGCGCTGTCCAGTGGCTCGGGGCCGCCGTCGCCACGCAGCACGGCATCGAGCACCGTCACGGCGCGCGGCGAGGACGACGTCCTGAGCGTCGACAGCGACTTCCTGCGCGACGACGACGGGCAAGACAGCGACGACAGCGACGCCGGCTTCGCCAGCGCCGGCGAGGGCGTCCTCGCAGCCGACCACTGGCTGCCAGCGACCGAGACGAGCTCCGCCGCCCGAGTCCACGCCTCCGCCGACCAAGCCGCCGTCCGAGACCAAGCGTTCGCCGATCAAGCCGTCGCCGCCCAAGCCGACGACGACCCGGCCGACGAAGACCAAGGCAACGACGACGCTGCCGCCGTGACGGGCGCGCCGACGCCCAACGCTGTAGCCATGTTGGCCGCCAGCTGGACGACCGAGCTCCGCGGCTCACGCCCGCTGCCCGCCGCTGCCGAAGATGGCCACGAGGCCGCTGCCGCTGCTACCACCGAGCTGTCCGCGCCCCCGACGACTGGCGGACGGACGAGCGAGTCGACTGACTCACGTCCGCTGCCCGAGGACCATGCTGAGCGCGCCGTCATGGCTACACCCGCTTCCGGAGCGCAGCCTGCGGCGGCGCTGTCCGTGTTCGCGCACAACGCGACGTCGTTCGCGTGCGTCTCCTGCAACCATGTCGCGGCGCAGCTCGCCGAGCTGCGAGACCACCGCCGACGGGACCACCGCGGCTGCACCTTCCGAGACCTGTTCCACGCTGGATGCGCCTGCGCCACGCCGTTTGCTCAGCGAGCAGCGGCGACGCGGCACAGCCTCCAGTGTGAAACCGCACAGCACGGCCCCGACGCAGCAACACCGACGCTGCAGCTGCAGCAAGCACACACACCGGCAGCTAGTGGAGGGCCAACGGTGACACACCGTCACCCTCCGCTAGACGCAGCCCACAACTCTAGTTCCTGGCGACCGTGGCTTGTGCGTCGTGACCTGCGCAGGCTCACAGGTACCCCAGCGGTCGACGAGCCCCTGGACGGGCATGATGACCATCTTAGTGGGAACAAACGCCAGCGCACCGAGCCGCCGACCTCGTCGAACCTCGCCGCCGACGTTGACATGGAATCGATCGACATGACGCCGACGACGGCGTTCTTGAGACGGATGCAGGCGTACCAGCCGGGAAATACGACCGAGGACATGGATACATCTCCTGAGCCAGCGCCAGCGGCCCCGAGCTCGACCTCCGCGCTGCCAGTGACGACCCCGCCGACCGACTCGCCGCCTGCTACGGCCTCTGACGCGCAAACCACAGCCCCACGACTTACTGAATCGTGCTCCACGCCTGTTGCCATGCCGGCGCCGACGGACGGGACCTGGATACTGAACTTCGACGGTGCTTGCCGCCGCCGCTCAACGGCGACCGGTGCTGCTGCTGGCGCTGGCGCAACGTTATTCGACCCCGACCTGCGCTGTCACTGGACGATAGCGCGCTACCTGAGTAGCACGACGCACACCAACAACACCGCTGAGTACAACGCCCTCATCGAGGGCCTCAACGGCGCACTGCAGCACGGTGCCAGACGGCTTGTGGTGAAAGGTGATAGCGCTCTGGTCCTGGAGCAAGTACGCGGCAGATACGCGTGCAACAACTCGCGGCTGCGCAAGTTGCGCAACAAGGCGCGCCAGCTCCTCCGCCAGCTCGACTCCTACGAGCTCCAGCATGTCGACCGCCTGGAGAACAAACAAGCGGACGGACTCGCGAACCGCGCCCTGGATGGACGCCGGACTCGCCTTGAATGCGCCGAGCACGGAATTAACGGGGGAGACTGCAGTGGAAGCACCCGGCTGCTCCAAGAGACGACGACAGCTCCTCGACGCGACCGTACAGCGGCAGAGACCACGCCGAGCACACCCCCACGTGACGTCGAGATGGGAGATGCGGAGGCAGCCGAGGCGGCTGCAGCAGTCGTGCGCCGAGACGGAGGCCAGACGTTCCCAGTGCTACCGGTATCGGCGGACAGCGTGCCCGCCCGTCAACCCCGACTGAAGCTCCGCGGCAACCTGAAGGAGAGCGACTGGGACGCGGCGCACGCAGCCATGAAAAGAGTTGGCCTTGACTTGCCGACAAGCTCTCCGACGTGGAGGACTGGGAGACCGCCGAAGGCTACCTCGCTGCGCTCGTGCCAGCGATCTACTCGTCGCTGCTGCCCTTCGCACAGCGGCCACCCCAACCAGGCCACGTTCGACCACGGCCCCCGAACGCGGCGCGCACCCAAGGATGACGACGACCACCCCGTACGCCGCACAACGAACGCCTGAACGAGGCACTGGACCACCTGGAGACACTGCAACGCAGTCGACCCTCCGCCCAGCCAGCGATCAGGAAAGCGCGCCGACGTGCAGGCCGCATCCGCTCCGCGATGCAGCGCGTTGGGCTGCGCAAGAAGTTCCGCACGCATGAGAAGGCGTGCATGCAGCAAGTCTTTGCCGAAGCCACGGCGGACCCTGAAGGTGCGCCGAACCCGACAGCTCCGACGCGCTGCCCGCTACCACGATCCGAGGTGCACGAGTATTTTCAGGGCGTGAACACGCCTGCACGCCAGTTCAACTTCGACGACGAGGCCGGTGAGCCCTTCCGTCAACTACTGGGCGCGATGCCACCCGCAACGGCGGAGACGGCGGCGCTCACGGACGACATCACGCCGGATGAAGTCGAGGACGCGGCGCACCGTGCCCAGGGCCGCTCTAGCCCGGGCATTGATGGCGTCGGCCACGACATCTTCAAGAAGTTCCTACCGGAGTTGCTGCCGGCGCTGCACGCCGCCTTCAGCGCGTGCTGGCAACACGGCAAGGTGCCAGCCGTGTGGAAGGTGGGCACCGTGCAGCTCATCTACAAGAAAGGCGACGCGTCGAACCCGAGCAACTGGCGCCCGATCTGCCTGCAGGCCTGCGTCTACAAGCTGTACTCCGACCTGCTGGCGCGCCGCCTGACCAAGTGGCTCGAGGCAAACGAGCGCCTCACGGACGCACAAAAAGGATTCAGGGCTGCTAATGGTTGCGCCGAGCATAACTTTCTCAGCACCGCCGTGCTGGACCAGACCAAGCGACGGCCGCGGCCACTCCACCTGGTCTGGTACGACCTCAAAAATGCTTTCGGCTCGGTACCGCCGGGGCTGATTTGGCGGGTGCTGCTGGCGACGGGTGCCAACGCCGACTTTGTGAGCCGACTGAAGGACATCTACGACGGCGCCGTCTTCACCGTGGCGAACACCGCAGATGGCGCGACAGACCCGATCGAGCTGCGAACCGGAGTATTTCAAGGCTGCCCTCTCTCTCCTTACCTGTTCCTGGTGGGCATCATGCCACTGGTTCGCGCGCTGCACGAACTCGCGCCGGAAATCGGCGTCCCAGTGGCCGCCGACCGCAAAGTATCGGTGTCGGCATACGCCGACGACCTGAAGACGTACAGCACGTCCGCGGCGGGCATCCAGCGGGCTCACGCGGTGGTGACGAGGTTCCTGCGCTGGACGACGATGCGCGCGAATGCGTCGAAATGTGCCTCGCTGTCGGTCAAGACCAACGCCCACGGCCACCTTCGAGCGGACGCAATCAAGCTGGAGCTGGACAACGAAGTGATTCCGTCGCTGGAGATGCATGAGGGGTACACGTACCTCGGCGTGGGAGACGGCTTCAACCATGCGCAGCACCGCGGCTCCATGGGGCCCGTACTGCAGGAAATGAAGCGCATGATGGCCGCCATCTTCCGATCGCCGCTCGCTCCATGGCAGAAGGTCAAGGCGTTGAAGACCTACGTCTTCCCGAAGGCGGACTATCTCCTCCGCCACATCCGGCCGTACCGCTCGCAGCTTGAGAGCTTCGACTCGGCGCTGGCCAGGGGGCTCCGTCACATGCTGAAGCTCAACAAGTCGAGTACGACGGGGTTGTTCTACGCGTCAGTAGACAAGGGTGGCCTCGGATTCGTGTCGCTCGTAGACCTCCACGCGGCGCTGCAGCTCAGCCATGCATGGCAGATGTTGCATTCAGAAGATGCGCTGGTGCAGGACACTGCGCGCCAACAGGTCTGGCAAGTGATTCAAAAGCGCTACATTCTCGACCCCGACCACTGGAGAGATCGCGAGAGCGAGGCCGTGCAGCTCTTCCTCAATGGTGAGCTCGCTGACTCTCCCTTCGCGCAGAAGAAACGCCGGTCTGGTGACATCGGCTCGCTCTGGGTGGACATCCAGCGGCACCTCCAGCAGCGAAGCCTCAAGTTTACGACCGAGTCGCTGCGCACGGAGGGCGGCATGGAAGTGGACGCGAGGCTGCAACTGAAGGTCCCCCACTACTCGGAACCGCTGACGCACAAGGACGTCACCCGCCAGCTACGACAGCACCTCAAGCTCGCGGCGCTCGAGCACTGGAAAGGACTACGCACCCAGAGCGACGTGGTGCGCGCCATCGGTGGTGCTGGCAGCGCCTTCGTCTCGCGAGGCGGCGGCCTCAGCGACGCCGAGTACCGATTTGCGCTGGCGTCGCGGGTCGACCTCGTGCCGACTCGGTCGGTGCTCCGGCGGTGGAACGAGCGTGGTGACGCGACGTGCCGCCACCCGACTTGCGCCCGCGCGGAGACGCTGCGCCATGTGCTACAGCACTGCCCGGGCACAGCGCGCGCCATTGACGGCCGCCACGACAAGGTGCTGGACATGATCAAGAGCGCGGTGATGTCGGCCACCACGAAGGCCGGCTGCCAACTCCAGACGCGCTTCGACGCACACGTCGAGGGTCTCCCCGGTGGTGCGCTTCGGCCGGACATCCAGATCTTCGATGCCGGCTCGCGCACAGCGTACATCTGTGACCTCGCCGTCACGTACGAAGCCCAGCAATCCGAGGACCCGACCAGCGCCTGCATGCGCGTCCGGTACACCGAAAAGGTGACCAAGTACCGCCGCGCGAAGGAGTACCTGGAGCAGCTCGGGTGGCGCGTCCAGACTTCTGCGCTGGTATATGGCGCACTCGGCGCTGTCGCAGCCAGCAACTACAAGGTGCTGACCGAACAGCTTCGGTTGACGAAGCGAGACGCCAACCAGCTCAGCCGACGGATCTCGGTGGCCTGCATTAAGGCCAGCTACCGAATCTGGCGGCTGCACGCTGGCGGGATCAACAGTGTCGACACGTCTCGAACCGCGCCGGCCACAACGACGCCCCCCGTACCGCCCGCCCCAGCCGACCCAGCTGCACCTCCCGCACAGCGGAGGCCGTTCACGCGCTGGGGCCCACCCGGCCGACTGCACCAGCTCCTCCTTCGGAGGCGGCTCGGCGCCCAAGACGGACGACGCGATGGGGGCCACGCCTCCAGCGCCCAGCCGTACGCCAAGCCACGGCCACAAGGAACTAGAACCCCTGGGTCCACCAGACCCCACCGGCACTCTCCACCAAGGACACCGCCGTCTCAAGCCCAATGTAGCCACTTAGTCCACCGTAGCACATACATACTTCTAGCTAGCTAACACACATGCACACAGGACGACTACTAATTGGCACATAATACACGTATTCAAAATGAGGGCGTTGACATGAGCCGGAGCAGGCCCCTTGCACTCCGGTGCTGTAAGGGTTCAGGAATGCTCTTATGAGTAATTCCACAGTAGAATTTTTGTCAGCGGGGGTGAGCGCGTGCGCCGCCCCCACCCTCCCCATTCCCCCATTATACTTATTAGAACCTTCGCTTTTTGCTCTATGTATTGTGCCTTTCATCTCTTTTGGACGACCAGCATCGAAAAACTACCGGTATAAAACGGAGTAGGGTGTCAGGTAGTGTTCGCACTTACCCTTACCGTAAGACTTACCCCGGTTAGTTTACGGAAAGTAAGAGAGGCCTTTTTTTAGGCTACCGGTGATTGGAGTTAGAGATAATAATACCAGAAGGCTCCGGAATAGCGAAGCGTGTGCACTCCAATCTTCCGTCCGAACAGTTTGCTCTTTTACTCCTCGTCGATTGTAGAAGTTCTCTTTAGACATACTCATCCAAACGATTCGACTATCATGCGCATCTGCGTCCCTTGAAGGAAAACGCGCGCTCTCTTGGATGCATTCCAACGATCAGCACCACCTGCACAACCTGCTATCCTCGACATTGCTATTTACGTGACTCTTGCAGAAGGGAAAATTCAAGTCTTACAGGAGTGATTAGTCCAGACAAGTTGATGTATTATAGAAAAGTGCTTTGCATGTTTCTTACTATGCAGAGTAATCGACACTTACTCAGTTACCTGTAAACTTACCTCATTTCCGAAAAGTAAGCGGGAACTCAAATCTACTCTGGTAAATGGAGAACACTAGTACCAGGGTATCAGCACCTACTTAGCTTCGCATAATTACGAATTAGCGTACTCGGAACTTCTCGAAAACACCTTCTAAGACTGTAAAGCACCCCGAAGAAGAAAAGCCCGCTTTGGCAGGGCTGAAATCGGCCAATCGGGCTTTTCAATAAAGGAGATACCTTGTAAAGCGCCTGTTGCAAAAGGCCGTGGCAAGCGTGACGACTATTTTGAGTAATTCCACAGTAGAATTTTTGTCAGCGGGGGTGAGCGCGTGCGCCGCCCCCACCCTCCTCTTCCTCGCCACTACACTTCTTCGGAGCTTACGCTTCTCGCTTCGTGTAGCTACTTCTACTGCGTGTCTGCTGCGTACGGGTTGCGCGTGTCGATGGCGATCTTCTCGCTGATCGCGCGCGGCCGTGCGCTGTCCAGTGGTTCGCAGCCGCCGGCGTCGCCGGTGAGCAGCACAGCGTCGAGCGCGGTGATGGTACGTGATGAGGACGACGCCGTTAGCGTCGCGAGCGACTTCTTCAGCGACGCGGCCAGCGACTTCGAGAGCGCGGACGAGGGCGACACCGCCGAGGGTGCCACCACCGCGGACTGGCTGTCCGTGCTCGACGAGGCAGTACCTCCAACTCCAGCCGCGCATGCCGATCACGCTGCTGCCGACCAAGTTGCCGCCGCCGGTCAAGATGCTGACGCGCGGACCCACGCTGCTGCCGACCAAGCTGCCGATGACCATGCTGCTACTGCTGGAGGTGGCCGTGCTGCTGCCTCCACGCCCGCCGTGCCCAGGCCTGGCAACGACCAGACGAACGAGCCCCAGAGCTCACGTCTGCTTGGTGCCGCCGCCGCCAGTGGCAACCCCGCAACAGCTCCTGCTGCCGATGATGCCCCACCATTGGCAACGCTCTCGGTCTTCGCGCACAACGCGACCTCGTTCAGGTGCATCGCGTGCGCCTTTGTAGCGCCGCAGCTTGCAGACCTCCACGCTCACCGCCGCCGGCAGCACCGCGGCACCACATTCACGGACGTGTTCCATGACGGATGCGCCTGTGCCGCGTCGTTCGCTCAGCGAGAAGCGGCAACAAGGCACAGCCTCCGCTGCGGAACTGCGCCAAGCGCTCTTGGCGCTGCGCACCCGACACAGCAACCAGCACCTGCAGGCACAGAGGCGGCTGGAGGAGGGCCCACGGCGACACGCCGTAATCCTCCCCAGACTCAGCCATCACTAACACCAGTCCCTCTCGGCCGTGGCGTGCGCATCGTGCTCGTCTTCGTGTGCTTCCTCGCGCCACTGGTTTCCTGACGACGAATGCCTCACCGACCGAGACAACTGCGCCGCTGAGTGGCAACAAGCGCCGACGTCTGCACCCTCCAGCAGCGTCAACTCCAATTCAAGACGTTGACATGGAACGGCGTGCGACGGGCCCAGTGACCGTCTTTCTTCGCCGAATGAGGGCATATTCGCCCGCGACCAGCGTGGCTACGACCTCAACTAAGACAGGGCCAACCACCTGCGCACCGACCCCAGCTGATTTAATGACACCGCCTGCAACAACGACAGCGGCCAAGGCGGCCACGTTGACGACCCCACGTACCCTCGAGCCTCTGCCCATGACCTCGTCTGCAGGAGAACTGCCCACTAGCCCTGTGGCAGCGCCCAATGTATCTTCGGTTCCCTGCACAGTGACTGCAATCTCGACAGACGTGATGGACACGTGTCTACCAGCTAACCTAGCGGCGGCAGGCCCCGAAGACCCACCGTGTGCACCCGTGTACGCTGCCGACAGAGACGAACCGATGCAGCTCTTGCCGGCCGACGCGACGACCTCGCACAGCACGGACGGGGAAGTGGCACCCGTACCGACGGGCATCACGAGTCTACTTGAGCCTGCAACAGCGACGACTTCGACGGATAGCAACCTGGAGAGACCTGATGACTTACTGTGGACATTGTACTTTGACGGAGCGCGCTGCCGCCGGTCGACGACGATTGGAGCCGCAGCCGGTGCCGGTGCCACGCTGTTTGCCGGCACGGTGAATATGTGGACTGTTGCTCGCTACCTGGATAGCACAACGCACACTAGCAACACGGCAGAATACATCGCGCTCATATCAGGACTGACTGGGGCCTTGCATCACGGTGTCTGCCGTTTCTCGGTGAAAGGTGATAGCACGCTCATACTGGAGCAGGTACGCGGACGCTACGCTTCTAACAACGCGCGCCTACGGAAACTGCGCAACCAGGCGCGTCGCCTCCTACGCCGCCTTGACGACTATGAGCTGGTGCACGTCGACCGACTGGAGAACCGAGACGCCGACAGACTGGCGAACCGAGCCCTCGACGGAAGGCGCACTCGAACAGAGTGCGCTACGCACGGAATAGACGGCGATAACTGCAGTGGCCGCATACTTTCTGACCAGCCAGCTTCAGGATCGCGAACAGGACGTGACTCGCTCGAGCCGCGTGAGCACCCCGTCGATGAGGAGATGGAGAATGCCGACGATGGCGCGGCGGCTGCTGCCGCGGCAGACGTCGTCCGCCGCGATCGAGGACAAACGTTCCCAGTGCTGCCAGTCACTGCTGACAGCACACCGAGCCGCCAGCCAAGGTTGAAGTGCGGAGCAACCTGACTGAGCGTGAACTCGAGGAAGCGCATACAGCGGTACAGCGGTACAGCGCCTTGGCCACGAGTTCGCGGACAGGCTCACAGATGTGGAGGACTGGGAAACAGCCGAAGGTTACCTCTCCGCGCTTACGCCTACACTGTACAGCACACTACTTCCTTCGCACAGCGTCAACGACCACCTCCCCGACCTCGACGACATGCCGTGGACCCAGCCCACCAGCGGGGTCGCCGCAGACCTCCACGGACACCGCCCAATGAACGACTCAACGCGGCCCTGGACCAGTTGGAAAGCCTGCAGACTGACTGAGTCTTGTCCATCGCAACCCGCCATCAGGAAAGCTCGGTGCCGTGCAGGTCGCATCCGCTCGGCGTTGCGGCGGACTTCACTGCGTAAGAAGTTCCGCACGCAGGAAAAGGCATGCATGCAGCAGATATTCGCCGACGCGGAGGCTGACCCGGAGCGTGCCGGTGGACCTGCGGCCCCGACGCGCTGCCCGATACCCAAGGCGACGGTGCACGAGTACTTCCAAGGTGTGAACACACCGCAGCACCAGTTCAACTTCGACGACGAGGCCGGCGAGCCCTTCCGTCAATTGCTGGCGATGTTGCCACCAGCCTCTGCGGCAATGGATGCGCTCACATCGGTGATTGCGGCCGATGAAGTGGAAGACGCAGTGCATCGCGCGCAGGCACGCTCTAGCCTCGGCATCGATGGCATCGGTCACGACATTTACAAGACCTTCTTGCCGGAACTGCTGCCTGCACTGCACGCTGCCTTCACTGTATGTTGGAAGCACGGCAAAGTGCCGGCTCTGTGTAAGGTTGGCACGGTACAGCTCATCTACAAGAAGGGCGACCCAGAGAGCCCCGGCAACTGGAGACCTATTTGTCTACAGGCGTGCATCTACAAACTCTACTCCGACATTCTGGCGAGACGCCTCGTGGCGTGGTTCGAAGCGAACAACCCGCTCACCGACGCGCAGAAGGGCTTCCGTAGCGTCAATGGATGCGCAGAACACAACTTCATGAGCACGGCGGTGCTGGACCAGACACGCCGTCGACCCCGACCTCTTCACCTCGTTTGGTATGACGTGAAGAACGCCTTCGGCTCGGTGCCGTTCGAACTCATCTGGAGGGTGCTGCTGCTGCTCGGTACGGACGCCTCGTACGTCGGACGCTTGCGTGACATCTACAGCGGCGCCGTGTTCACAGTGGCGAACGCAGCGGATGGCGCGACGGACCCCATTGAGCTACGCATGGGCGTGTTTCAGGGGCGCCCCCTGTCGCCATAT
Source organism: Phytophthora vignae f. sp. vignae (assembly GCA_016169955.1). NCBI lineage: Eukaryota > Oomycota > Peronosporomycetes > Peronosporales > Peronosporaceae > Phytophthora > Phytophthora vignae. The sequence continues at coordinate 985,074 of JABJUM010000029.1, read as the reverse complement.
CTGTTCCTGGTTGGCATCATGCCGCTTGTGCGCGCGCTACAGGCGCTTGCACCGGAGATCGGCGTCCCGATGACCAAGGACCGGAAGCTGTCCGTGACGGCGTACGCTTCCTTGAATGGGCGACTATGCAAGCCAACGCGTCCAAGTGTGCGTCACTATCAGTGAAGACGGACGCTCATGGACACCTGCGCGAGGACAGAGTGCGTCTGACGCTGGATGGCGACGTGATCCCGTCGCTCACACTGGACGAAGGGTACACGTACCTTGGTGTAGGGGACGGCTTCAACCACGCCCGGCACCGTGGATCCATGGGCCCCGTGCTGCAAGAGATGAAACGCATGATGGCCGCCATCTTCCGCTCCCCACTCGCTCCATGGCAGAAAATCAAAGCTATCAAGACGTACGTGTACCCTAAGGCTGACTACTTAACTCGAGAGCCCGGAGCTACTCCAACCCGGGTGACAAGGTTATCGGTAATATGAAGTACGGGGCCTTTCTGCAAGGGACGAGCTCAACCGCAACCAGGAAATGAAATGGAAGTGGATCAACCTCGGGCTGGTGCCCGGTACTCACCCTAACTTGGACTGGACTCTGTTAGGGGAGCTCGACCCAGATGTCACAGTTGCTGGGCCCTCACACGTAGACTTAGTCGGTCCTTCGGGAATGCACGTCCGATAGGCTGCTCCAACTCACTTGCTCGATCCTTGGCAAAAAGGAACTCTGTTTATCTGTTATCTGTTGTCTCTCTTTTGCCGTTCCATTTTCGGTTGCTCTAGCACGATCCCAAGGTGTGGATATTCCGACCGGTTTTCACAGTAACATAAAGGGCCAATTATGAGCGCGATTTTATACTTGATAGAATGGGCTCTGGGAGCGTTCAAATCATGCATTATTAGCGATGGGGGTTTATCTTGGTTTTAGTATGACCGCGCAAAGAAATGGTCCCCCTTTCAGATATTTGACCGATTCCCGTAGCCTAGATTCCGACAGATTTCTTATCTAAAAGTTTGCGTATAGATCTTGTCCATCCTGTAGACTGGACTAGCATTTTGGTACATGCATGTCTAGATTCGGGCCAGATCTAAAATACCACTTTGAAGTTGAAGCGACCATCACTCCTGCATTCCGCATTCTGCACCGGCATCACGACTACGATCATGGGACCAAGTCTGCGCGACGACGGCGATGCTAAGGTTTCTTCCAAGAGCAAAGGCAAGACACGCATGAAGAGGGTGACCACAACGCTGGAGAGCGAGAACGAGGAATCGTCACAGTCTGACGAGGAAGTCCAGCCAAGCACGATTCGCAAACGAAATGTCAAAGACAAGCTAGGCAAAGCGGTTAAGAAGAAACGTAAGCCGAAGATAAAGGCCGGACGCTCGCAAGGATCTCAGGTGTACAGCGAGTCGGACACTATGGTGCTGCTGACCATCATCGACGATATTATACCGCGATGCTTAAACGAATGCAATCGGGTGCGCGATCTGTACAACGAGCAACACGCAAAGGTAGAGGACCGTGCATCGCGCACAACGGAATCGCTCAAGGGCCGATACCGTCACGTTCTGATGCCACAAGCTCCAGCGGGGAAGACTCGCTGCCCTGCAACCCGTGAGCTTGCAGTTGAAATCAGCCAACGGATCGCTCGAAAGGTCCACAACGTGACTGTGGATGACGAAGCGAGCTTGGGTTCAAGTGACGCAGACGATCGTGAAGCTGATAAAAGCGACTGTGAAACTAAATGCCAAGCCAGAGCGACGTGAACTCGTGTCTGTCTGATGCCCAACCAAGTGTGCCTTCGGCACCGGAGTCGGACCCATCGCAAGTTCAAACGTCTCCTCCAGCGGCTACTGGGTCGAAGCGAGTCCGAGCGAGCAAAGAAGTCCCTGCTCAAGCATTCCAAAGAAACACAAACGCGAAAACGGGCCAAGACAAGCGCGTTCGCCGTGGCACTGGAAACAACGTGTGGGCCCAGCACATGGAAGAACAAGCGGTACACCGTGAGCGCAGAGAGATTCAGCAATTTCTTTCGGTTCAAAACGCATCGCTGCAGGAAAGCAAAACTGCTCTGACGAACAAGCTCATGGTGTTATCGACCGAGCTGGACAGCAAGCGAGACCGCATAGCCGACATTCATGAAATAAGTAAGAACTCAACGACCGTGTTCGTCGCTCTGAAGACATCATCCACCGCCTGACCGACGATAACTAACGTTTGCAAGAACGAAAACAACGTCTTGAAGCCTAAAATGAGCGCCTGAGTAGCGAGAACCGTCGTTTCTGCGAGATCTCCCGTCCAAACGAACTGCGCCACGAATACAGTCAGAATCCCAGTGACCCGCAGACCGCTCACCACTTATTTTGAGTGCCCACCAGCGCGCTCGACCTTGATGAAACGCATGCAGATCCCCGAGACGAGTCCGTTACACATTACGTGTGCTCGAAGCTACCCCGAGCAACTTAGCCAGCAGATTTTGATTGCGACTTACGCCTCCATTGACTCTGTAAGCGCGTCGTAGTAGCGCTTGATCCGATCCGATACTTGAATATCACAAAATATCATTGATTCAAATTCTTCGTAGAGGGTGCATCCTCCATCTTGCCAGACTTTCTCGTACACGGTCTTGATTTGGTTGACTTGGTGAAGCCGGGCAAGCTTCAATAAAAACTGCTCGGTACTCGCAGTCGTCAGCTGGTAGCGGCATTTTCAATCTTGCAAATGACCCTTGCAAAGACAGCAGTCCCCATTCGGCCGCTTGTCGAGCCGATACATTTTCTCGATTTCTTGAAAGCAGCTCCTAGAGTTCATCAAGCCACTCTTTGGCCCGAAAAAGTCGTGGTTGGCGCTAGTTCTTTTTAGTGGTGTTTGGATGTGACTTGCAATACCTTAGCAAGTCCGAGGAAACGCGGAGTCAGCGATGGCAAAGTACCCTTCTGGAGTCTTGTTTTGCAGTTTGGCGTAGAGGTCTTGAAAGTCTTGAGCAACGGCAGCATCGTGCCAGCTGCCGTCGCTCAAGACCTCTACGCCAAACTGCAGAACAAGACTCCAGAAGGGTACTATGCCATCGCTGACTCCCGGAGCGTTGATCAACGCACAAATGATCGTCCCATCAGGCGCAAAGGCGAACACAGATGAGCCGTAGTGTGAACACGTCCGTTGTATTGGGCGTTTTGCGTATCCTCATCTAACGACTCGGTAACTGGTATCTTGACCCCGTCAATGAAACAAAAGGCCCCTGGTAGATTTGGGTGTCGCTCCGCAATGATATCAGCATAACGTTGAAACTTAGCTGGGCGTGAAGGCCACGAAATCCGGCTCCCTGACGTTCACTTGAGCGTTTCAAGGAGAATCCGTAGTCCAAAGTTAAGATATCGGCTGCAAACAATTGGTGTCAGGCCAAATATTTCTAGAAGAGAGATTTCAGCCATCATGGAGTTCAGGAAATGAAGCACCAGCCCGAGTGTTCCTGCCGCCGAGAGCGCTCGTTCTGCCGGTCGACTAACTCCACTCCATGCTACATCATCCCGCGGAATGGGCGCTCGATCCCAAACATCCGTGATAACTTGAGAAGGAAGTAAAATGTGTCCACGTTAAACCCGGCCGTGGATATGAATGCGGCGTCGTTTTCAGTAGCGCAAATACATCTCTTGTAAGGCTGCTTCGGCCTCGCTGACGACGCTTGCGGATGGTTCCACCTTCTACTGTCATGGCAATGGCCGTGCTGGTCGACTCGTCCGCTAACTCAGCTTCATCGTCCGCGTAGACCATCTGTACAATCCTTGCCAGAGTCATTTCACCAACGAGTTGCTGTAGCGAGGTGAACAGCTACTGTCAGGCGAGCAACCATAGCAAGACGAGCAATGCCAGCGAGAGGAACAACCACAGCGGGAATCCACGAGCAACCACAGCGAGAAACCACGGGCAATCCCAGCGAGAGGGGCAACTACAGCAAGAATCCACGAGCAACCACAGCAAGAGGGACAACCGTTGTCACTGCAACAGTAGCAACCACAGCGAGATTTTCAACTGCAGTTAGTCGTGGTGAGGGTCGCAGCAAGTCGAGAGAGGATGAGTAGTCGCGAGGAGTGGGAGCTATGGTCGCTGATTTCGACGGGCTTTGTACGTTTGAAAATTTGTCGGACGAGGGGGGTACCCTCCGACAGAATCAAAATCTGGAGAAAACTGTCGAGTCGACGAAGATGACAGCTTGTCTAGAAGTGGCCGTTTTATGCAAATCTATACGAAATCTGTACAAAATGGCCGCGAAAGATCCTACGGGAATCGGTCCATTATAAAAACGGGTTCCCTTAGGGCCTGGTCCAGGTTGCAGCGCGCGCCACGAGAAATTAAAAGTATCAGGTTTAGGTTCAGCTGCGCTAGTCCAGCGATGCACCCGACAGTTCAGTCCGGTGTTCTGGGCCAAGTCCAAGTGCTGACGGGCGGACAACCATCCGATAAGCAGAGACTGCTCCATTTCCCTCACTTTAGATTCGACCGACACCAAGCCATGGTGCCCTCTGACGCTATTCGACGCTATTCCGGCTCACCTGCACCGTAGCCGCCGGCAGCGCCTGCAGCAGCCGCCCAGACATCTCCATCATCCAAGTCGGCCAAGACTAAGCCAAGCCGCCGCCTCGAGTGGATCAACGCTATGGTTGCCGAGCTCCTGCGCCTGCGGTTCCACGACGACCAGGTGAAGCGCCAGCTAGAGACTGCCGACAGCAATGAAAAGAAGGCGTTGGCGTGACAGCTATTTGCCAACGCCCTTTCTCAATCATTTGGCATGGTGATCCAGCATGAGCAGGTAAAGTAAAATGGCTACATCAAATCCATTTGGACTTCTATTTTGTTTTGCTTTTGCGTTGCATGCATGTCTCCTCTAAGTACAGGAAGTTGAAGTGAGTGTATCGAAAGGAACGGCGCGAGATGACGCAAACAGGAAACAACCCTCGTGAACGAGAGATTGACGAAGAGCTTTGGACCATTTTGCATGATGCATTTTTGCCGCATGAAGGCATTAGTGGTGAGGTACGGTTCGACTCGCAGCTTGAAGAAAACGAGGAGGACGCTACGCTAGCGGAAAACACGGAGGCGTCGCCAATCGAAGCAACCGATCGTGCAGCTGGCATCAGCGATGCAAAGCGGCCTAGAAGCAATTGCAGCCGATGTTCCCCGCTGCATCATATTTTGATGTCGTAGAAGAGTTAGCGCAAGCGGTCAAGCAGCAGGCGGCGTTGCTCCAGCTTCAACTCGAGGAAAACCAGCGCCTTATGCAAATGCAATTGGCCATTATGCAGCAATTAGCGAACCAGTAGAAGCAAGTATCGGGAAGGTAGATCTACATTTAGCTTTATTTCTAATGCACCTTATACTTGCCTATCAAAATGTCGGCGATGTCGTTTCGCTTGGCAACTCCTTGAGCAGGCGATATTGGTAACTCGGGTTCAGTTGTATCCACATGGACTATGCGACAGGCGTCAACCAAAAGGGCCACGTCCATCGATGCGCTGTAAATCCCGTACTAGGATGAGTAGGTTATGGAGAACAGCACTAGCGACAATTACTCGGCAAACGCCTCGCGAGGTTTTCTGCTGGAGCTTTGACATCAGGATACGAAACCGATTATTGAGCCGACGAAAAGCACATTCAACCGCTATCCTGGTGCGAGAATGCGCATCATTGTAGACGCGCTTTCTGCGATACATGACAGCCTCGGACTCTGGATACGGAGTACAGCAACGGACAGAATGCAACTGCCGACACCAGGAACTGCCACCGGACAAAAGGCGAAGTACCCGTGTGCATAGACTAAGACATCATGCACTATCCATGTCACTCTAAATTATTGTTTTGGCCAATCAAATTAGATGTTTGTTTATGGCTTATGTTTTCAATACAAACTTTAAGATACTACAAATATGCGCAAATCCTCATAATAAATGCGTTCGCCAATAGAATGCATTTAGTCGGAGCGGCTGTTTTGGTAAGGAACATTGACGTGCGAGCTTAGAGTCATCACCATCAATCACTACTGGCAGTTACATTCTGTCCGTTGCTGTAAGCAGGTGATTCCACAGCTTGTAACCAGCGTCGCCCAGGAGATGCCGGCCAGCAAGAATGTAGGTGGCGAGCCTGCATAAAATAAAGAAATAATGATTAGTTTACAGGCAAATGAGTTGTACGTCAAAATATCTTACCTTTTCTTGACGGCCGATCCGTTCCATAGCGACTGGTCATTGTTTGTGCCAGCACGGATAGAGAGCGACCTAAACGAACCTACGTGGTCCACGACGGCTTGAACGTTGATAGCAGGAAACATCTTTCTGCAAAACCATCCTTCTAAGTCCTTGGAGCACAGAATGGGCACTTGATAGCACCGACGACGTTCGGGAACGCGGTTATAGCCTCAAAACCAAGCTCTACAGACTCCAGTTCCTGCTCAGTCGGCATGCATATATATCGCGTAGCCATACTACACAGTACATCTAGCATTTCGTAAATAAACGACAGAACGAGTGTGCGATATACCTAACGGCGTTCCCGCCTGGTCCATCTGACCCCCCCCCCCCCCCGAGCCAGATAGTACATGACGAGGGCGACACGTTTAATGAGCTTGTGCTTGGCGTTGGCCGCAGGCTTTTGGGGGCATACTGCGTAGATGGCACAGTAGATGAGCCAGAATGAGGCCTTGTCGCAGCGGAGTTTCTTCCGGAACCAATCTGTTTCCTTAATCTCCAAAGTTTGCTCAAACGTAGTGCTGCTAAACGTAGAGACACGGCAGCGCTCGCTGCCATGTTCGCGCTTGTCCCCAGCGGCCACTGCTGCTGCCGTCGCGCATGCACTCGCCACCACGGCACATACGACAGCCACTGTCCTTTTGTCCATTCAACTTGTGCACGACAGGACCAGAAGGATGTCCAGAACAAACGTGCCCGCTACAGAACAAGCAGTCCGGTGTTCTGAAAACGGTTCCCCCAGAACACAGATCTATAAAATGGTACAATGTACCCGTTAACTTTTGGCCAATAAGCAGTAGTTTAGATTTCAGTACAGAACAGATTCTGACACTTGGACCAGGGCCTAAGGGCACGCGAAGAAAAACTAAATAGTAAAATCAACATGTATCTTAACCTATCTCTAATCGATCTCTAAAGAGCGACCTAGCCTTTCAAAAACACCGACTTTTACAATCTTAGTTTTGAATCCTCAGATAGAGATGACCTCCCGATGGACGTACAGCTTGAAGGCGGACAAAGTGATGCCATATCATCTTCAATCAAATGTATGTTAAATTGGGTCCTAGACTGCTCCAAAGACTGTCTGCGTGGTGGCATGTGGAACGCGGTTACACGAGAGTTACCCGATGGGTTACGAAGTGTGGGACACACAGGCCTTGTGGGTACACACTGTTTAATCTATTTCAGTATGAATGAATGAATCAGTACATGGCTTGCGAGCCACTGATAATGCATATGACTAGGGTTCACTATGCTATATAGTGAACCGGATACATTTACACCATAGGCGGCCTGGCCGCGCTAAAGGGAAATACATGCAGTTTGAGATTCACACGGTTAAGAGTTAAGGGTTGACTCTTGGAGTCCGTAAGGTGTACGGACTCGTGCATTCTGACATTAGAACGGGCTTTCTTAAGCTGAAACTCTGTGAGTCTGTTACGTATTCCTCTGACGCTAAAGCTACGGCAGCCCCGCTGCATAGGTGCTCTGCTTGCAGTCGCTCCCCGAACTGCCGTAGCTAAGTCCGCAGGCGAGAGCCAACGGGCGAGTGTCCTACCGATCAAGGACTATAAGCTGGCGACTTGGTGTTACTATAACCTCGAGCAAAGTTTGGAAGCTGGCGACTTGGTGTTACTATAACTTCGAGTAAAGTTGTGGTCCGCTAAACTTGATTTAAGTGTCTATAAGTTGCTAATGACCTTTTTCTGGGATCTGGAAACCAGATCATGGTCAGATTCTATCCATTAGAGTATATACAAATCACAAATTGGACCAAATATAATCTGATCCAGACCCAGTTCAAATTCTGCTGAAAAGGTAACCCCCCCCCCCCAAAAAAAAAAAAAATGCTCATTTTTACGCTGTTTGCATGGAAATGATGACCAGATAGATCAGTATCTTAACTTTGTATTGGCACCAGTAAACTTTTGCGGGTGGTCCAAAACCGCGCACTGAGTTGACTGAGTTGGCTCTTTCCGTTATTAATACCATCAATTTATACTATAAAATGATGTTAGTGAAATAACAAACGAAGCGTCTAATTGGGTTCTCAAACCAAACTATCGAGCTAACGTGGAACGTTATAGCTGAGCTGAGCTGCTGCAACCCCGGTGAGGTCACGCTTTTTACGCATGGTGTGGCGAACCTATGTATGACGAGGGGGGGGGGGGCTCCTTGTCAGTTGTCAGTCAGACCGGGTCATTTCAGGTTTCGGATGCGTTTCTAGCCTAATATACTTTTCATTTGTCGCGATCTGTAGCTTCAACCTAAGGGCAAACTTATGCCGTGCAGTCCTACGATGCGCATGGCATTGCACCGCCCTGAACCGTCGGTGAGCCGTTGAAATAATTTTTTTTTTTCTTGACTGAGCACTCATGGGAACCGGCAGCTATAGATTGTCCCGTTTAGAAGTTTTCTGAGTGATCGTCGCGCCACCAAAGCCACTGGACTTCAGGAACGAGCGAGTACAGACAAGTAGTAGTCTTTGGTAAGCTGTCGCCGGATTGTGCGGCAGTGCATCCTCGTCAAAACTAAGCTCAGCCAACAATCTCATCCTTGTCGGCGGTTTCGGGGAGCTGGCGCTGCAACCCGCCCGTGCGATCGAGCGAGCTTCATGTTTTTCGCCCTTGACTCATCACAGCAACAGAGGAGGATACCCGCCTCCAGGAAATTGAAGGTGTGCAACAGCCTCTGCAGGTGGTCTTGATGCTGCAAGTTTTCAGCCTGCAGTGCGGCTGCGTCTCGGTCTTGCTGCTTCATGTTTCTCTTTACCTTACCAGTTATTAGTAGTTAACACTGTCCTTTTGACTTCTGCATTAGCGTTGCATTGTCCAGCCGTCGCACGCTTGAAAGTTTTGCTGAAACGACGTAATCCGGACCCAAGCTAATGTCATCGCCTTAAAACGAAGAACGGGGGGAAACACAGTCTCCAGCGCAGCGGTCGTGACGCGGCCCTCGAACTCGCCCAGACACTCAATGAGGCAGCCGGAAGCGTCGCTCGTGATGATCTGCACCGAGCAGACGCGGAGGCGACGCACTAGGAACAGCGTCTTATCGCGATGCCACTGCTCAAAGAACTGGGCTGGGCCGCGAATTCCTCCGCCGAACGCGATGTTCTCGTCCAGCAGCTCGGACAGAAACCGCTGCTCTGTCGCTGGGAACGCCTCGGGGTATCCGTCCTTGAAGAGGTGGAAGAAGCGCCCCACAGTCTGCAGCGACCGAGCGTTGAACCGCTCGCGCGCCACGAGCATCCTGGTCTCTCGGATGCTCTTCTCGACCACGCAGTTGTGCACTTGCTGTCGGAGGTCGTTCACGTCCAGCGTGAGATTCAGGATGAGCGAGTTGTCGGCGTCACGCTGGTTCTTGGCCCGAATCTGCTGCGCAGACGGCCGTCGACGCCGCCTCTTCCTCTTGGCGAGTTCAGGAGGAGGTTGGCTTTGTTTGGCGTCGTGGAAGCTGCTGAGTAGCAGGTGCTTGCGCGCCTTGTGATCGAACGCAGGCGCGTCTAGCAGCCGAGCGATCTCCATGGCCAGCGGCTTGAGAAGCGATCCGATCGAATCAAGAATGACAGTGTCGTGCGTTCACACAAACAAGCGCGGGCCTTCAGTCGATAGCTCGCTTCCTTTGTCGCCGTGCAAAAACCGAGGACCAACTTCCAGTGACCGCATCGACCACATGAACCAGAAGCATCCGCTGCCTACACACGCAAGTAATGGCAGGGCCGGCGGGGCAGGGCCCGGACATAATAATATAATAACAATAGCATTGGTATTATATTTACGGAATAATTTATTATTGCAGTAGGTGTGCTCCAGTTTAATACAAAATATTCAAAAATACTATTGTATTTTTCTCGGTCCAACCATTTGTGAGTTGGCAAGCACACCAGTCATTTGAGCCGTGGGCCGCAAGCAGCTTGTGCCCACACTCCTAGCTTCATCCCTCATTTCCAAACTCACCCAGTCAAGCAACAGCCCTCGCCTCGCCTCGCCCCGCTCCCCATGTCGTCGCGCCAGCTCTGTGCCTTCTTCTTCGCTGACCTCGGTGAAGGCCGCTACGAGTGCAAGAAGTGTGGCTGTACCCGCAAGCAGTCGCCCGGTACAGGCTACAGCAACTTGCTGGGGCACCTTGCTGCCAAGCACGCAGGCTACGCGGACGAGTACGCCCAGCTGCAGGCCGCCACCACTGCAACAATGGACATGTTTGGCTTCGTGGACGACGTCACGCTGAACATCTACTTGTGGATGCGCTGGATCATCCAGCGCAACCTGCCCGTCTCCGAGGTCGAGAACAAGCTCACGCGCGAGGTCGTCACGATGAAGCCAATCTCGATGCGAACGCTGAAGGCTTTCATGCGCTACGTTGCTCGCAAGGTTGGCCAGAAGCTCTCCGCTGAGATGGGAGACTCCTTCTGTTTGATGTTCGACGGGTGGACATGCAACTCCCTACACTTTCTGGGCATCTTCGCTGTCTACGTGGTGAACGGAGTACGGTGTCAACGGCTGCTCGCACTTTCCCCGATGGACGGGAGTCAAACGGCCGACGCTCACCGCGAGCACATCGAGACAGTGCTGAGTGTATACGGGAAAGGGTTGGACGCTGTCCGCTTTTTGATTGGAGATAATTGCGCGACCAATCAACGCCTCGCAACCAACCTAGAAGTGCTCTCTTGGCTGTGCCAGCCACCGGTTTAATCTCGCGGTCAATCGGTTTCTGGAGGATTATCAGGATCAGATCAGCCTGATCCAAAACCTGATGATCCAGCTCCGCCAACTAAACAATGCCGCAGTTCTCTCACGGGCGACTTCGCTGAAGCCGATCAAGGCCAATACAACCCGTTGGTCGTCTACCTACGCCATGCTCGAGCGCTACGTCGACATCCGGGACGCCATTCTTACTGTCAGTGCCGTGGAAGAGCTCGTTCCACGTGGCAACGCCCATCGCCGCGTCGCAGGTGTTGTCGACAAGCTAAAAGAGCTTGACAGTGTCTGTGTCAAGCTGCAAGCGGAGGCGTGCACGATGGCAGAGGTACACCTCCTTTTTGATGCATGTACTAAGAAGTACCCTGTCATGGCTACCTACCTGGGCCCGACGGCGGATATTATCCACTCGCCGGATTTTGAGGCCGCCGTTGTCAAGATCCAGAATGATGTTCCCCTGACTACCGGTGAGCAACACGCTGTCGAGGACTTTGCTGTGGAGCCACAAGAACCAAGCCCAGCTCCGCGCACTCGCGTTGATTTTGCATCGACCATCCTGCGACAGGCAAAGAGGCAACGTCTGTCAGAACGCGTCGCGACGCAGTACGACGAGCTCCTGCACAATGTTCCGCCAACGAGCAACGCGTGCGAGCGCCTCTTCTCGAGTTGCAAGCTGGTTCTCACCTCGCTGCGTTCATCGACGCTGCCGGCGAACTTCGAGCGGATGATGTTTTTGCGCGCGAACAGTGATATGTGGACTAGCGCGACCCTTCTGGGCTGCATTGAAGGTGACGAAGAGTAATTGCGGTTGAGGTGAGGTGTAAGATGCTGATCAATACACTTAAATAACTGCAATAACTATTATTGCGATGTTTGGTATTACCATCAGTATTACGGATCGCCATGGTGCTGAAATTGCATTGGGAATTGTATTTACCAAGCCCTGCGGCGGGGTGACTTTGTCGTGTGGAAACCACCTTTCTGATAAATATAGGGGGGGGGGCGGTTCCTCCTTCCAGCTCGCTCATCAACTGACCGCCATGGATGCGTTCGCGAGTGCTGCAGCGTCCAGAGCCTCATGGTCGAAAGCCCAGAAGAGGGTGAACGCCCACGTGCACTTGCATCGGAAGGAGCCGACAGTCACTCTTCCTCGATTATCTCGACGCGTCAGTGGCCAGCAATCCAGCACGCCCGGTGTGGGGCCACGCAGCGCCTCACTGTACGTCTTCCTGGCCTCGCAGCTCGAGAACAATGAGCGAGAGAACTACAGTCGCAGCCAACTGCGCGCGATGGCGAGCTCCAAGTTACTGGCCAGCAGCAGCAGCAGCAACAACAACAACAACCTCGGCAGTTTAAAGATTCACAGCAGCGCCGAGCGGTTGGCGCCTCTACATGTAGACCCGGCCAGCTTGGAGAAGTCCCGAGCCCAGCGCCGACCCCTTCCCGGCTCGCTTCAAGCTGCTATCAACGAGGTTCTGGCGGTGAAAACCTCGACCGAAGCGCTGAGTGAGCGAGGAGACAGCAACAACGACGACTTCGATGACCCCGAGACGCCCGTGGTACCTATCGCTAAGCGCGTGAGTCCGCGCAAGACCCAACTCCAGAGTCGGCGGCCAGAGTGGCAGCGATACATCCGCCGCATTATGATGACGAAAGGAATCCGAGGCTCGACACTCGCGCGGTATCGCCGTCTCGTGGGGATCGTTGCTCGCCGAAACCTGACTCATAGTTACGCGGGTGCGGCCGAGCGCGTAGTAAGATACCGCCTCGAGTTTCGAAGCGCGGCCGCGATCCAGACCATGACGCGCAGGTTTCTGACTCGACGACGACAGGCGAAGGAACTGCAGAGACATCAAGCAGCGGCGAAGATCCAGGGCGTCTGCAGGAGGGTGCTCGCAGTGGAGAGGAAGCGAAAACTGACAGAAATCGCGCGACTAGCGGAGATCGAGCGATTCCGACGTGTATCTGCAGCGCGTATTATGCAGCGAAGCTACAGAAAGTATCAACTGAACCGCCGGTTGCAAGAGGAACACCAACGCCAGCTTCAGCAGGCGAGTATGCTGCAGAAAGCCCGTCTTAAGCTCTTGCGGAGGTATCAGTCCTGGCGAAAGAGCTCCAAGCAGGAGAAGGTTGGCCCAGAATCTGGGAACAACGTCGGTCTCACGGAGGTTGACATCTCGACTGGTATGTTGGGCAGCGAGAGCTCCCAGTGTGAGGAAGATCGACCATTACGCGCTCTCGCTTCTGAAAAACTCGGGGAATTGGCGGTAATTGCAACTTTGAGTGAGAACCAGATCACGGAAACTCGCAATGAAGCGGACTTTTCTGCTCAAGACAACCAAACCAACATCTCGGAGAGCGTTGCATCACTGAAAGAGTTTGATGAGCAAACTGTGGAGAACGATGCGGTTTGCTCGGTGACCAAAGAAGCTGATCCTGAAGAGACTATTGAAGAGAGTGGTGAAAATGCTGGTGCTGGTGGCGCGGACACGCCTGAAATTCTGTCCGAGAGGGAGATACTGGTAGAAGATTTCCAGCAACAACTCGGCATCTCAGCAGGTGAACCTTTGGGTGACTTGCACACACAAAGCAACCAACTCGATTTCTTGGAGAGCGCTTCACTGCTCAAGGAGGCGAGGGCTAAAACTTCTTCCTCTGTAGTCAAAGTGGGGCCTGGCCAGGATAGCGAAATGAAGGACAACAACGACGTGGAGTCACCTGGAACTCTGTCAGATCTAGGAGATATTCACCAGCATCTCAACAACTCGGTAGATACCGCTGCTGCTGCTGCTGAAGAAGAAGAAGAAGCGACTCCCGACCTGGAGGCAGCAATCGCAGCCTCAACAGTGTTCAGAGCAGCTACAGCGAAGAAGATCGCTGGCTTTTTGCTGCCCAAGCTGCAAGCCAGACACGCGCTGAAGACACAGGCAGCTATTCAGATCCAGTGTCTGGCTCGGTTGTACTTGGCAAAGCAACGCGTGGCTCGTGTTCGTCTTGAACTGCTGCAGTCGCTTCGAGCTCAGCTACTCGCTAGTTGGCAACCCGTACTTCAGACAGAGCAGAGGGAAAATGGGGACGGACGAGGTGTCCACGACGCTGTCTTTGACCAGAACGACGAGGACGAAGAATTTGAGTCCGAGGTCCAAGGACACCACCAATCGCTCGACGCAGTTTCGGAAAACTACATCCACCTGCTACCCACTCGGAACGGCCAGATCCCACCCGGTGTGCCGTTGCTGCACTCGAGCGCTGCGGCCCCGCTACTCCCTCTTTGGAAGTGGAGCTGGCCAGGAGAGTGTTGGCTTCGCTCGGGGCAGTAGTAATCAAAATCAAGTTGAGACCAACCTACAAGCCGAGTGAAAGGCGCCAGAATTGAACCTGCTGACGGACGCTACTGCGACCTTCCTCACACATTTTTCCTTCTACATTCTGCCACGCCGGACTGAGCGTCCATTTCTCCGGTAGCCCTTGCAGCCCCAACAAGTCGAGCGCAACTATACCGTCGACAGTGTACAGCATGAACATCTCCGATCTGTTGGATTCCTGCCAAGCTGCGTCGACGCCGCATCCCGCTCTCGCGACACCAGGGCATCACATATCCGATACTTCCCGTCTCGCAGCGACTGCATCGGTGGTTGCGGCGCCTCCAATGGCAAACAACACTCAAGTAGCAGCATCGAGGCAGCAAAGGACCCGGAATGCCAGAGTGAAACCCCAGCGGAAGCCTACGACTCGACCAAAGTGCAAGACCAAAACCTATTTGAGTGCCACGCAGAAAGCGGATCGAGCCGCGCACGCTGCCTTCGAGTCGCGAGTGTTCAACCTGACGCTGGACATCAGCGACCTCCAGCAGCTGATCCGTGCGCTAGAAGACCGCCGCGACTTGCACGTTACACAACTCATGGTAGGTAGCCCGTCAACAGTTCGAGAACGGAATCTACCGCGTGATGGAGCGATACATGCTTGCATTATCGAGACGACGGCAGGGCACCCGAGAATGCAATTCTTGGATGAATACTTTCCTATTTCGAGCAGAAATTAATAATTAAATCTTTTGTGAGTAGCTGTCATGTTCCATAACTTGCTGTCGGCTTCACGGCGTCGCTCACATGGCAAACCATGCACTTCCCTGCACGAACATTCGTGTATTTCGATGCGAGAGGGAAACTTGTGAAGCACGTGCTGGAGGCGGACGCTTTTGCTGCTCAGCATGCGATTGCGGAGGCGAATTTCGGTCGAGATACGAGTTCTGCCCCGAATGACTGAACTTCCAGTTGCGTCTGCTGCTGCTTTAGAATCTACAAGTTACAACTACTAGCAAAGAAGCAGGCGTTTCAGGGGGGGGGGGGCATCTACTGATGGAGAGAGTCCGGCATCAAGCGAGCATTTTGAACTAAACAAAAGGCGACGAACCAGGTAGGATTACGCGAAAATTACTTTGCAAAACTAGAGGAGACCGACAGAATCTAGGCTAAACTGACAGCCTTTATGATACCAACCAACGGTACTGTCGGAGAAGGTTGTTTGGACGAGCAACCGGCCCATTTCAAGCTGACCCCTTTGATGGTGTCGAGAGCCTCCCATGTTTCGACAATTTCTCTACGCACCGACAAATGCAAATGGCTGAGTAGCGTATGCAACTGCCGGCATCTTTTCCTTGGGTGCCCTCCCTGCATGTTACTAGATGAGTTAAAAACAACTACTTTCGCTACAAAAGCCACCCCAGACGTCCACGCAACAGGCATTAAGAAGCCGGCCCCGTTAGTGCCAGTGCAGACCAAGCGAGTTGAAGAAAGAATCGTTTCGCTTCTTCCACCATGCCCACGCGGGTCTGATGACACGCTCGAACAACTTACAGCCGCGCTGAACCGACCGTGTAGTCCAACCGGGTCCAGACGAGTCCTGCTGACAGGCTCATTTTCAATTCTCTGTGCGCCCCAGCTCGTCGACTGTCCGACGTGTTGCTCCGGCCATGATCATCTCCAACCTGCCGAACAATCCGCCCAAGGAACAAGACAAACCCGCCGTCTTGAAATGCGCCATACCGCGTCACTCGATGCAGTTCTTGCTCTGCGCCGTCAGCGATAACCAGAACGAGGAGGAGCCCAACAACAAGAACAACAACAACAACGTTCAAATCGAGCAGGGACCAGCTAAGAAGGCCAAGCTCGCAACGCCCTCGGTGATCCCTGACAAGGACCGCAAACGCTCGTACCGACTGAGCGCTAAGCGGCGCCAGTGTCGCCTGGACAACGAAGCGCTCGCGTCTCGCGCGTACAACTTGACGCTGGACGTGAACAACCTCAAGCAGCAAGTGCGCTACCTGCAGGACTGCCGCGATCTCTACGTCACGCGCTTGGCGGTCGCGCGGCAGCACGCGGAGGGCGAGGCCGTGGGCATGGTGACTCGCCTCTTCCGCTTGTTCTGCCACGAAACCTGCGGCACGAACGAGCAGCAGCCGGACGACCGCCTCCTCTTCTTGTCGCGCGTGCACGAACGCCTGACCGACGCGTCCGCGGGCGGTCGTGACGGCATCCCGCTCTTCATGCAGACGTGGAGGAACTTCAAGCTGCTCTTCACGCACCGCTCGTACACGGTCAAGTCCATTCGACTGGTGAGTCACGTGGGGGCCCACGACTGTGAAGACCATAGCACTACCGACGTGGACGTGGTGGACGAGGCCCGGCAACGCTGTGGACCGAGCGGCGGCTGCGTCGTCGAGTCCGCCGGAGAGTTCACGGGGCGTCTCAAGCGCGACGCGATCGCTGCCATTTACCCCAAACTTCTGCAGGACGAGGAGCTGGTGACGCGCCTCATCGGACGCAAGTTCCCGTGCTCGCTGCGCTTGAAGGCCTACTTCAACGCCCGAGGACAGCTCGTCGACCACGTCGCCGAGTTTGATGTACTTGGAGCACTGAACGAGGTGATCCTGTCAACTAGGTAAAAGAAGGATTGATAGTATTCGGCGAGTCAGCTATCGGCCACCTACAGGGACTTCAAACTCAAAGAGCTAATTGACCACGCACGGCGTTTTCCGTGCGTTGTATTGTGAGTTCCGGTCAAAATTTCCAAATCGCGGCGGTTTGGAGCCCCCGCTCCAATCGCCAAATACAAAACTCAAGTCATTAGAGGCGTTCAGACGCACCGTTTTTTCAGAAAAACGGTGGTGAAAAACACGTAGTGTGGTCCACGTATCATTTTCTGGCGCGCGCTACGTGTTTTTGGCTTCCGTTGAACGGTAACTCAGCACACCGCTACCGTTCTCTTGAAGAGCAAAATCACGCAGGCCAACTTGAAGCTATGCGGGGCAAGTGCGCATTCTCCGACTGCTTTGTCGGCGACGACGACGAGCTCAGCGTTGCCGAGTGCTCATCCTGCGCGAAACCAGTGCATCACATGTGCTCCAACGCTGTCTGCGAGGGCGAACTAACGCTGCGCGTGTGCTCCTCAAGCTGTGCAAATGCCCTCGGCTTGAGCACACCACCCCCAAGGTCTGCCACGGCCGCTAAACCGTGTTCCTCGGCTGCGAAAGGAGCAGAAGCAGCAGCAAAACGTGCCACCAAGACCAATACAAAGAAGGCAACTACAAAACGCAAGGCCAAGACCAGCTCTAAGCTCAAGAGTAACGCCAAGCCCAAGTCCAGTAGCGGCAAGAAGTCTAAGGTCAGCGTCCAGGCAGGAGAACAAGACACCAACCGCGCTAGTAAGACCAGCAAAACGAAGCCGCAGTCACGACGGGAGCTTTCAGCTGACCAACACGGTGTCGTCGCAGCTCCCAGTGACCATGACCAAAGCGCTGAGAATGCTGGGCTGGACAATTGCAAGCGTCGCAAGTCAACCTTAAGTGACAACGACAAGAGCAATGCGGCCACCAGGGACAAGAAAGCTGGCGTTAACCCAGCCACTCACGATAATCCAGGTAATTTGCGAGAGGGTGGTACAGAAGCCATAAACGGTGGAAGCCACCCGCATGGAAATGAAGACGACGAGTTCTCCGAGTCGAACGGCAGTGATCCTGGCAGCAGCGACGACGAGGCTCCAAGGAAAAAGCGGAATGGCAAACCGAAGAAGTTCTTCTTTACGCCTGCTGCAGATTTGGCGTTGCTCCGTGAAATGCTGGACATCCAGCCATACGCAGCAAATCATGGGTCGAAAACGGCACGCTACCAAGAAGTCACCGACCACTTGAACGAGCATTTAGAGACAGAGCTTGGTATTCGCACGGTTAAAGAGCACTTCTTCCTACTTGTGAAAGAGTTCAAGGCGACAGATTGCGAATACCGAAAGAAGTCGGGCGTGTCGGAGGAGTACACGGAGCACAAACGCCTACTGCAAAATATCACCGAGGAAATGCGCGACCTCGATACCAAGAAGAAAAGGAAGAAGAAAGCTGCGCAAGATAAGTCCGATCGTCTAGAATCCGCCGGCGCAAAACTCCGCGAACAAGCTGTCAAGCGCCGCTGTCAGCGAGACCAAGCCCGCAACAATGACGATGAAGCGAGTGATGCATCCAATGAATCAAGCCTGGATTCATCGCAAAATGGAGGGGAACCTGAAACCACGTCGTCGCCCTCCAAAACGACTGGGAAGCCAGCTGGCGTCACAACAGCTCAAGTTAACACGGCCACTGTTAGCTTCATCGAAGGCCAACGCAAACGGCACGATGATGAGTTCGAGCTGCTTCGGAAAGAGCTCCGCTTCAAACGAGCCAAGGCAGAGAAAGAAGAAGCTCGCTGGAAGGTGGAAATGGAGTTTAGGCAGCAAGAAGCTGATCGGAAGGCCGAGAGATCATCTGAGGATGCTGAGCTTCGTCGTGCTGAGCTTCAGTTACGTCGTGAGGAGCTTGCAGTACTGAAGCATCAACTTGGAATCCAGCGGCTTCCTAATGGAGCCGAGCAATCCTTTGTTTGAGTGTAGTTTTGTCTTGCTGCTAGCATCACGAACTTCCAGCAAGATCGACTAACGATTAGTTTTTATTTGATTTAGGAGCTATCAACGTGGTAACGTAATGGAAGCTAGCATTTAGTTTATGTTTGGCTTCGGAAAAGAAGCAAAATACTCGTCGAACGTTGGAGGTTTGCAGCGAAAGTATCTCGAGTTGGTGTTTCCGCCGCGGGCTACGGTCAGGCAGTTGGTGAAGAAAACTCCAATCTTGTACAGCGTGGCTGTAGGTGTCGTCGCGATGCGTTGGTGCCGCTTGTAGTCGAGAAACGAGAAGTATCTCGTCACCTGCCCATAGGACCACTCCACAGACACTCTAACAGCACTCATGGCCTTGTTTAGCTCTTGTTTTGGAGCGTCGATCCTGCATCCTTTGTAGGGGCAGAAGAAAACATTGGTGCATCCGTAAGCGGGGTCTCCATAGATCAACTTGTTGTGGAAGGCCGGGTTGTTCTCCAGCACCGCTTTCAACTTGCTTTCTCTCAGCATGAACAGGTCGTGACGCCGACCGTCCACCGGCCCGAACAAATGAGAGATGAGACCGTCTGGGGTAACCACAGTTTGAAACTTCAACGCGTGTACTCGCTTGTGGCCGTTGAACATCGCCTGTTGTCCCTTGCTTGGACGACAGATTGGGCGAATGGTGCCGTCGATGAATGACCACACTCCCTCGATACCCCCCGATGCTTTATCCGCAATTGCGGCACAGTAGCGTTCCATGTTGTTGACGATCCGAGCGGTGTCGAAGTACAAGAAGTCCGTGAGTTTATCGTCCAGGAATTCCACGACGTAGTAGAAGATATGGCACAGCGTCGATGGTGCTCTACCAAACATGCCAGCCATGTCGATCCAGCGCTTTGGGTACATCAGCCGTCGAAGACAGATAGCGAGTGACTCTATTGCATTGCTGCGGACACCCTCGCGCGTGCGGATGACCATCGGAAGCCCCAAGTAGTGAACGAGAAGAGTAATCTCCCCCACCGTGAAGCGAAACTGGTCTTTGGCTTCGGCGTCGTCCATGGCGAGCACATCCAGACGAAAATCAGGGACGAGAACCCGCTCACGATAAGGTAGAGCTTTACGGCGCATCAGCCACAACATCAGGACTTCATCTTCGTCGTCTGCCGAGCGGAGCCGCTTCATGGAGGTGGAGGTATCGTTGCCGCGCGCGCGAGTGTATTCCAAGTTGAAGTGTCCTGTGCGTTGACATTCATTCTGCATTCCGCATTCCGCGTGCAGATTGGATACGGGTTTTTGGTTACGTCTTTTTCAAGGACGGTAAGCTTGAAACGCGAGCTAGAAGTGAAAACACGTAGGGAAAAACGGTATCGGTGCTACGTGTATTTGGGCTACGTGTTTTCGTAAATCGGTGCGTCTGAACGCCTCTATTTGCCCAATCTCCGGGCCCAACCATATGGTCCAAGTGCCCGCATGTCAAGGTCAGTTCGTACTTAAACGGGTGTCTATAACCAATCCTAGTGGCCGCGGAGATTGGCCGGAGATTTGGCTCGGGCGGTTCAACAAACCGCCCGTGGAAATTTGGAACAGAACACACAATACGGCACATTCGATAACTTAATTAACGGTGGGTATCCTGAACCCCACTCCATGTTGCAGACTGCAATTTGCAGCCGACGACTCGCAGCCAAAGGTAGAAAAGCCCGCGCGATGTTGACCGGAGGACACTTTTAACTCAAACCGCGCTTAACATTCACACTCGCGATCCAAGATAAACCGCTGCTGGTTGACAATCCTGTCGATAACTACATGTATTTTCTTACAGTACCTCGATGAGAGCTTTTGAATAACTTGGGAGGTACCCAGTGTACCGTGCTAGCTCACGTCAGACCAGCGACCTTGGTACGTGAACAGCGCTCGCAGCCTTGAAGTCCCGTGACGATCCCGAGCTGCGTGATTTCCGTCGGCATAGAAGCGATCGCAGCTTTGCCGTCGCGGCGCACAATCACAGGCTGGCGCGGCGCGTAATACAAAACTCAAGTCATTTTTCGCCGTCTGTCGGCGCTTGTGCCCAGTTCGGAATTGCGTCCGTCGCCAGTACATATGGAGAGTCTGGAGCCGCTGCTGGAGCTCGAGCTCTCGCCCGTGCAGAAGAAGATGGCGCGGCCCAAGACGCCGCCCAGCCCCAACGACGACGGCGGCAGTGGCGGCAACCCGCTCAAGCCCAAGAGCCGCCGCCTGCCCGCCGACGTGCGGCGCGCGCGGCACCGCGACCGCATGCAGCGCCAGCGTCTGGCCGAGAAGAAGAGCATCGAGGTGAAGCGCGTGGAGGTGGAGCGCCTCACGCGCGAGCTGGAGCAGGCCATCAAGAAGTTGTCGAGTCAGCTCAAGAGCCTGCGTGCAGGGGACGAAGGGCGCGGCGTCGAGACGTTCCCCAGTCTCGAGGAGGAGGACACGTACCTAGAGCTGTTAGAGGCAGCCGAGGAGCAGGAACAGGAACAGGGAGGTGGAGACCAAGGCTGGAAGGGCCAGAGCACGGCCGCGCGCCTCATCCAGCAGCGCTACCTGAGTCTCGTGCTGCAGCAGGAGACCATCACAGAGGAGAACCGGCGGCTCACCGAGCGCTTCCGCGAGTGGCAGAGGTTCATGAAGCTGCTGGGCGTCGAGCACAAGCGTCTGCCCAAGTACGGGGCCGCCGCGTGCGCCATCGAGGCGGACGAGCTGCAACAACAAGAAGGCGGAGGGGAGGGGCGATGGGTCGTCTTCTCCGAGGACGAGCCTGTGATTTATTACCAGCCTCTAGCGCGGGACACGTGCCACGAACTGGCGTTCAGGGGATACCAGAAGATGCAGGAGGTGCTGGGCGGCCTAGGGGCCAGGAAGCTCTACAACGAAGCCTTCGGGTGGAAAGTCTACTTCTCCATGCACGAGGAGGGAGAGCTCAAGGCGCGCACAGTCAGGATGCAGCACCGATTCACCAAGCGGATCCGAGCAGTCGATGCCAACGGACAGCGGATCACGGGGGACACGCTCGCGAACGCGACGTGGCATATCATCCGCACGCCCGAGCTGTACACGCAAATGTACCGGCAGCCCATGACATCCAGGATACTGCAGAAGGTGGACGAGCACACGTCCGTACTCATGCGGACGTTCCCCGATCAGAACGCTGTGATGCGCCTGAGGTTCGTGTGCATGGTCGTCCAGGTCGAGGACTGCGTGATCGACTCGACGCCCGATGTCATGGGCTTCAGCTGGAAGAGCGACACTCGGCGCCGCGTGACGCTCCTGAGCTCGATCCTGGACCCGAACAAGTGCTTCCCCCGTGCCACGACGCACACGCCCAACCCGACGGCCGAGTGGATGCGCGAAGGCATGAGCTACCTGTCGTTCACGGAGATCGACGACGAGAACAGCATCGAGATCGAGTATGGAGGGATCATGAACGTGGGCAACGAGACGGCCACGTGCACTGGACTGCCCTTCGTGTGCATGAATATGGGCGAGGCGCTCGTGCGCTGGGAGCAGCTCGTCACCCCCACGCGCACGCTGTTGGTTACTGAAAACTAGCCTCTCTGTGTTGTCCCCGTAAACTAAATTTCATGCGTACCATCCTCTGTCCGTAAGTAAACAACATGATCGCGTGCGGGTGGTTATCGGGCCTCACCGCTAGAAGATCGAAGACTGCAGTGTCAGGCAGCACTGATGTGTTGTGTCCCGCTTGCTGTGAGAGTGGTCCGCTAAGACCGGACTCTAGCGTCAACTTAATGAAACCGCGTCCACTTGACAGAGACGCATGAGCTGAGAAGATGGTTGAAGCGTGGGCTCGGGCCCTCACGCAGGACTCTCGTGGCCAGTGACGTTCATCGCCCTGCCCAACTCAGGTTCGTCGACAATTTTACAGAACCTTCCGATCCATCAGGTCTCGAGAGCCCGAGTGTGCACGATCAGCGGAAAGCTCGGTCTTCGTGGCTAAACAGAGCCTAAATCCCTGCAGGCCACAGGCTTGTCGGAGCAGGGCTCTGTGTGTGTGTGGTTCAAGGCAATTGTGTTTGAAGAATCCAAACACCGCAGACGTGACACCAAGCGCTTCTTAGGATAAACTTATCCCAATACACCAAGGCGACTGGCTCAAGCGTGAGCAAGCGTGAAATTGTTTGGTCTTCGTACACCAGATTAATACTGTGTACTGTAGCGACGACTACGCAGTCCTGCGAGACCACACCCATCTGGAGCTGGACTATGCCATCAAAACTCGGTTGACGTGACTTGTTTGCGACCGGGTGCCCGTAAAGTAAAGCTGCTCGGAGGCGGTCAGGGCCTTGCTTTTGTCCACGTTCCGCCCGACGCCAAGGCAAATCGGCGCAGAGTGGTCGCTGTCGTCATTGAAATCGTGCTTGGGCACTTTACACTCCATGACCGCATCTTGTCGTCCGCGGCGGACGCCGCGGCAGTGCTTGGCCTCGCACAGCCAGCTTGTTTACCGCAATCCCCTGTTCGTAGCTCGAGCTAATACATGTCAAGTGCAATTGACCTTCTTGGTCTTTGGACATGTAAAGCGTGATAACCATCGGATATCAGACGCCGGCAGATGAGTCTGCATGAAGCAGAAAGTTTTCTTGTCGCCTCTCGCCTCTCGCCGCTACGCCGCAGCGTAGGCCAAGGACCAATCAATCCAAGCCAGTCGAGCTGTCGCCACTGGCGTGCCCCGCAGATCCGGTCTCAGCGTAGCTAGCTTGCGCTCGAACGCGCTGCCCCCAACGGGACGAAAAAGCCCCAGCTCGGTCTCCGCACCGTGCGGACCCGCAGACCGAGCGAGGCCTAACGCAAGCAGAAAGCGCCAAAAACACGGGCGGGCGGACGAGTTGCTGGGTGGCAACGGGACCTCCGCTGACACCCGACGGTCGATCCCTTCCACTCGGGTTTTTTAGTCGACTACCTGATCTGTCCTAGGACGCCTTACAATCTACGTAGCGGAGGATGAATCTTAGCGGCGCAGCCACTAGCGGAACTTGCTGGGTCCGCAGCGGCGGCGCGTTCGGCCAGCAGACGCAGCTACAGTTCCAGAGCGAGACCTTGTTTGACGCCGAGGTGAAGATCGAGGACCTCGAGAAGGAGAAGCAGCGACAACTGGCCGAGGCCAAGGCGGCGCGCAGGCGACAGCGGCACAAAGAGGTCGTGGCGCGGTCGCGACTCCGACACAAGGAGACGGCCGCAGCGATCCAGCAGCAGGAGCTGGAGTTGGGTCGGAAGCTGCACGAGCTGCTGGAGCAGACCGGGCACTCTGTGACACAAGGACCCTCCGAGTCGACGGTGCACAATTCCGAGTTGAAGCAGCACGAGCTGCACCACAAGTACGCGGAGCAGGTGGCGACGCAGGAGCGCATTCTACTGGAGAACAAGGAGCTGCGCCGCAGGATAGAGGACCACGCCAAGTTCGGCGACGCTATCGAAAAGGAGTGCGTTCTGAGTGAGATCACGACCGACTACCGCGAGTGCATCAAAGGCGTCGAAAATCTCCAGCTCCGCAGCGATTCCAACTCGTGGATATATTTCGAGGGCGACAAAGACCCCATTTACTACGTGCCGCTGACGGAGCAAAACTGCGAAGAAGTCATGCGCACAGTCTACCAGCGCATGCTCAACCTGTACACGGAGTTCATGCAGCGACGCATGCCGATCTCCGAGCTCGAGTTCTTCGGCTGGCGCGTCATGCGGCCGCTGGAGGTGGATCCGAGGATACTGCGCTTCCAGTTCACCAAGACGGTGCGCGTGGTCGACGACTCCATGGACGACATTGTAAACCGCACATGGAACGCGTTCCACGACCCCAAGAAGTACGCGACCATCTACAGCACGCCTGTGGTCACGCGCGTCATCCAGCGCGTCAGCAACGACATGACCGTGCTGCTCCAGAACGCACCGGTCCAAGCTGGACAGCAGCGGAATATCCGCTACTTTAACATCCTCGCCCGCGTGCGCGGACTCAACGCGCAGAACGAGCGCGTCGTGGCCCTTCTCAAGACGATCGTGAACCCGAGCGATTGCCAGGGCGCGGGTGCGGGCGCAGTCACGGCCCAGCTACACGAGATCGAGTGGATGAAGCGCGGCATCTCCTACCTGCTCCTGACCGAGGAACCGCCGATACCAACGGAAAGCGAGGTGCGCACCGTTCGGCTGCACTACGGCTGCGACTACGAGTGCGTGAGCGAAGAGCACGCCCGGTATCTCATGGTGGAAGTGCTGGGCATCGCCTGCAGGTGGGAGCACTTGGTCCTGCCGTCGCACCGCCTCACGTTCTGAAAGACGCCCTCAACAGTGCGAAGACACTGTACAGTGTACATACACCAGCGCCCGATTAATTAAATGCCACGCGCGTAAGTAGCGAGGCGCGACGACCTCAACATGCATGAATTCTTCCGATGCACTCGAAATAACCAGCCAGCCAGCCGACCAGGAATCCTCGTGACGAGCCCAATTCTTCCAGCCTCACTAACAGTAGAGGCGACTTGGGGATGGCTCGAGCCAGAAGTGGTGGTGGTGGTGAGGTAAAGGTTCGGGTCGTGATGGCGATCGCTACGAACGAAAGTCTGGATCTGAGTCAGCTCGAACAGGTGGACACATCAAAGGGAGACGCTCGCGTCTCTCGGACGGTCTCAGGCTGAGACCTGAGACTCTCAGCCCACTCCGGTGACCGGGAACCGGCTCCATAGTAGAGACCGTCGAGTCGTCAGGTCCCGAGTCCACGCCACGTTCGACTTGCCCCCGCAGCGCTCTGAACAGCATACACTTGCCCGGGCCCAGTTAACACGACGATGCAGCCGACGACGGCGCCGCTGCGCGTCGGTCACGGCGCGCGGCCGCTGGCGAGCGAGAGCCACTGGCTGCTGTCCACGGCGGGCAAATGGACCGAGGAGGACGAGAAGGAGTGGAAGCGCCAGCAGCACCGCGAGAACATGGTCTTCTTCCGCCGCAAGAAGAAGGAGCAGCAGGCGGAGCTGCGCACGCAGCACCAGCAGCTCGAGCAGCGGCTGCAGCAGCACCTGGCCATGCAGCGGCGCGCCGCCTCGCGCGCGTCTCAGAGCCATCGCTACGCCACCAGTCGAGACAAGAAGCACGCCGCCGTGTGCCACCTCATCGCAGAGACGGAGGCGCTCAAGATCGAGAATGTGGCGCTGCGGGATCAGATCAACAAGCACAAGACGCTGCAGGACGGTGTCCTCGAGGCGGGCGACGGACTTGAGTCCGACGTGACGGAACCGACCAGCAGCGTTGCCAGTCGAGACGGCAGCAGCTCGGACTCGTCGTCGTCCGGGGGATCGCTGTCTTCTGGGTCGTCTTCTTCCCGCTCGTCCTCCTCGTCGTTGTCTCACTTGATCTCGCTGCAGCGCGGCTGGCGCGTGCACTTTTCAGGGGGCGAGCCGTCCTTCCACTTCCACCCCTTTGCCAAGGAGCAACTGGACGCCATCCGCGAGGGTTACGACGCCAAGTTCGCGGTCTTGCCGCCTCTTACTCACGTCGGCAGTATGCTCGGGTGGGAGGTGGAGCGCGCGCCGCTGATCCAGTGCCCGATGCTCAAGGTGCTGGTTGCGCGCGTTCGCTACACGAAGCGCATTCACTGTGCTGGCGGATCGGCGCACGCTACGATGGACAAGCTGGACGCCGAGTCGTGGCCGGTTCTGACGACTCCGGAGCTGTGGCAGCGCATTCACGACGAATCGGTGACGTCGCAAGTGCTGCAGGCGGTGGATGAAGACACGTATGTGTTGGTGCGCAACGCACCCGAGCGCTCACTTGGAGTGAATATGCGGTATCTCAACCTCGTGAGTCGGCGACGCCTTCAGTACCCGGACGGACGGAGGTCGATTAATTACGCGATTGTGGTCGTGACTTCAGCCGCGAACCAACGCAGTCGGGAGGCGGAGCCAGAGCGCCGGGATGTGCACTGGGTCAACGAAGGTGGCGCCTACATGACGCTGTCACAGATCGATCACGACACGCTGGAGGTCGTGTACGACCACTGCTCCAGCTGCATGAGTGAGCAGCACGCGCAGCACTGCCTCGTTGACTGGGGCCACGTCGTCATCCGCTGGGAGCAACTGGTGACTCCTTCCAGGGTGCTTACGTTTTAATGCTGAAGGGAGAGAATGGAAAAATAGGACTGCGTGTACGATATACGAAGGCGGCGCGGTGGAGCGCGTGAGGGATAATGATAAATGAATACAAGCACCGGGTGTGGATTCCAACTTGCAGGACAAAAGACCGTTGGCGCTGTAACAACACTACCAATACTTTTAAAATACTTGTACTTCCGGTAATTTCGTCTTCTCAAATCCGGTGACTACATTTTGGTTACTCAGCGCTATCAAAACCTAAAAGAAAATACACACGAGTAAAAAAACACTAAATTGTTCGCCATTATCAAGTCGTTCCTCACAAGCGCAACAGTCTTGCTGGCAATATGCACTGCTCCAGACCAACCGGAAATCGGATCCAGTCGGTGTACAACTCTCGGCCATGTTGCTCGCTCAGGCATCCAGCCCACTGGTCGAAGACCACATCGATGGTAGAGTCGCCCACCTCGGTGATAGTGATGCGAGTTCCGCCCTCCAAGACCCACTTCACATCGTCTCGAGGCCCTTCCACCTCTCGGTTGCGTGCGTTGGCTTGTGAGTCGCCAATCGTCATAATATACTTGTCCTCACGCATGCCGTCTGATCTCCTCTGTCGAGTGTGCTGCGCTAAGACGAGGTAGCGGAGATTGACCTCCCCAGGAAGGTTGCACACCATAACGTGCGAATTGTGGCTGAAGTCCTGTAGAACTTGGCAGAACATGCCCCCATTTGGAGTGAGCCCCCAACTCCTCGGCGTCACCAGCACGGGCCACAAATTCTTGTCAAGACGTGGTAGAATCCTCCAAGATTCGTCAAGAGGACAACGTAAACGTCTCGTGAAGCGTGCGCGTGCCATGAAGAACTCCCCCGACGCAGTGTGAGTCAGCGGAGAGTAATGCACCGTCCAGCCGAGAATCTTCCCGATCGTTGCAGTGCAGGGATGACTGTCCGCTATGTCGTTGCGAGTGAGGATACCTTCGACCTCAGTCCTCGTGAACGGTGTGAAGTAGAACGACGGCTCGTTGTTGGGGAACTGCACGCGCCATCCGGTTCCGTCGTCGTGGGAGTTTACGGTCGCCAAAGGTGGAGGGGAATCCACAGCTCGAAGCTGCTCCAGGAAGTCGTTCGTTTCTCGCTCAAGCTGAGTCTTGACGCTGGTTTGGCGCTCGATGGCTTCACGCAGTGCCATGTTCTCGCTGGTCAGAGCTGCGCACTCGACGAGGCTCTGCTGATACGCGACGACTCGTGACCCAAGATGCATTCGGTCCAGCTTCACTCGGGCCTCCCGAACCTGGAGCTGGAGCTCCTTCTCGAGGACCCGGCGTTCGTGGAACATGTCGACCATCTTCTCCTTCTTCAGACGTCGCCAGTTCACCATCCGTCGACGCTGCTGCTCGCGTCGCCGCTTCTCGCGCACGGCGTCTTCCCATAGATGTGAGGCCGTCGTGGGGTCTGGTAGGAGCTCGGTTTCTTTGCCTTGAACGGCGCGAGCTGGCGCCTTCACTCGGCGTGAGGACGAGATAATGGAGACCATGATGGCTAACTGGGGGAAGTTTGCTGGAATGATGTGAGTGGGCGTGCGCCAGCCCTTGAGGGGAAGAGTGGGGTGAAGCTGTGTGTGTGCGTGGTTGTGGCGGTGGGCGGCAGGCACATCACGGACTCGAATCACGTGGCGACCTGTAAATAACCAACTGGGAAACTGGGTAATACCATGCCGGTAAGTAAACAGAGCTGTAATTTACAGATGCAGCAAAACTTATAAATTTGATAAGATCACAAAAGGTCTTAGCATCTCTGATTTTTTTCTTTCAAATCGCAGTTGAATAACATGTAAAAGTCTTAAGGGCTCTACCCCGAAGGATGCTACCTGTGTACAAACCAATCGCAAGTACACTGCCGAGAGCAGCATTTTTATTTTACACGCATTTGCGCCAGTACTTCCAGCTGCACACGCCTGTACCTGGAGACTTGCGGGACCTATTCACTTGTCTCGCAACCCCCACAGCACTTTGCTTGTGTACCTGCACTTCATCAGTTGTGCCTGATCCAGGCGAACTCCAGCTCCGTCGTAGTATCACTTGATGCGTTTTATTATTATTTTTTTTTTAACTGTAGACTAGGCGACGCAAGTACATGTACTTTCGAGGAGAAAGCAATGATCATCATGGCTGATCAACCGGTTGAGCACGAGCTACAGTAGTATACCAACCGAATTTCTCCATCGCTGTACATATATGGGGAATGTTATGTTTACTGCTGATGAGGGCGGAGCTGCGTAACTCGCATGGGCAAGCGCCAAAGACGTCTGCATCGCATGTAGAACTGTTGTACCGGCATCAGCGAAGAGAGGCAGAATCAACAGATCTCGAACGGACTTGAAGCTGGAATCATATGCGGCACCTGATGATCACCTTCGAGATAGGCAGCAGGTTAGGGAACCGCAACTTGTGGACAACAATTCGTACCTGCAGCGTACAGTACGTACGGTACTGTACATACCCCACCGGGAAGTCAATGGAGTGCATCCTAATTTTCCGCCGTAATATCTCAATTGAGACTGGAAACTCTGCTGCGCAAATATGTACCACTAGTGCAGCGCGGTTTAATTTCTCGTGACAGCATCTCTCTTTTTGTTTTGTCCTCACAGAATGCTCTCTGTGATTAATTACTCCAGTTTAAGACAGCTGCGACAGTAAGTGTGAGGATAAGCACGCAGAACAGCAGCTCACCTAACCTCATGCACGAGACCACGTGATACCAGAAATTTGATGGGCCTTGCTTACAACGCCACAACCTCTTCCGCTCCCAACCTCGACACTCCCTCCTCTCTGTTGGGCGGTGGGTGGGCGGTAAAGGCTTACATCATTCCAAGTTATTCGCTATAACGCAGACCCATGGTTACCGCTGTCAAGTCCTTCAACTGTAACATGGCCATCGGCGAAACGAAGGGAGACCCCGCCACGACCAAACTCTGGGAGTCCGCCATGCGCGAGCAATGGCGACGCGAGCAGCAGCGGGCGCGGATGGTCAAGTGGCGGAGGCAGAAGAAGGAGCGAGGCGCCGTCATGCAGCAAGAGCGACTGCGTCTCGAGAAGGAACTGGAACGCCGGGTGCTCGAAGCGCGCATGAGGCCCGAACTGATCCCACAGCAGTCAATTGGCGACGCGTTCCGCCAGGCCATGGTCGAGTGCGCTGCCTTACAGCGAGAAAACCTGGCGCTGAAGGAGGCGATCAAGCTGCAAACCAAGTTTGAGAGCGTGCTGCGTCTTGAGGCACACGAGTTTGGGGCCTTTGCGGCCCTGAATTCAAGTCGAGAGGCCGAGGAGATGCCTCACCATGGCGACGTGGAAGGCTGGCGAGTAAGCTTCCGGAACAATGAGCCGTCATTCCACTTCAGTCCGTTCTCCAAGGCCGAATTTGACGATATACTGCGCCACAGTGAAATGGATTATGCCGAGCGCCATCCGTGTACTGCAACTGTGGGGAGGATTCTGGACTGGACAGTAGACTGCGCCCCGCTCACTCGTAACGAAGCAGGATCGTCGTTTGTGGCGCACGCTACGTTCACAAGACGCCTTCACTGCTCGCTCGACGTCTCTGAAATGATCCTGCCGCGGATGGAAAAGAAATTGTGGCCCGTTTTGGTGACGCCTCGAAGTTGGGGGCACGTTCAGACTGGGGATACGAGCTTCAACGTGCTGCAGAGCTTCCACCAGGACGCCCACGTGATGGTGTGCAACATCCCTGGGGAAGTGAACCTCCGCTACCTCGCACTCGCGCAGCACTCGAGAGAGCGGAGATCGGATGGTAAGCGCGTGGACAAGTACATCATGACGGTAGCTGACTCCGACGCCAACGCACGCAGCCGAGCGGCTGAAGATCCTCAGAAAAACGTGCAGTGGATCATGGAGGGCGGCGTCTACGTGACAATTACGGAGGTGGATGAATCTACCATCGACGTCGTCTACGACCAGTGGGCTGGATGCTTGAGCGAGATGCATGGCAGCGAGTTGTTCATCGATTGGATCCGGTTTGCTGTGCGCTTGGAGCAATCCGTTTCACACGCTAGACTTCTTTGAGCCGAGCTGAATAAATCCCTAAAACCTAACAAATAATTGTGCTTTAGAGTGTGGCTCTGTCCTCACTAAGGCGTGATCTTCGAATCTCATCATTTCGGTCTCATGCTCGAGGAGTAAGCCTCTATCATGGGAGGCCATCATGAAGTAAGTCCTATCTATCAGCTGGCCTATTGGTATAACTCTTAAATAACGATTTCAATGGACCCAGACAGCAACTATTCTACCGATAGCTTTGTCGGTTAAGGGTTTGCGCTGGGCACCAGACCTCGCTTCCTGCCCAAGGCTCGTCCAGCACTGGCACCGCGACCTATCACCTTCCGCATTTAAGATGCAGCTGAGCCTTCATCTTAAATTCGAGCATTTTTATCGGTGACACAATTTGCTCTAGACCAACAGGGAATCGGATCCACTCAATATACAACTCGCGGCCGTGAACTTCGCTGAGGCAGCCAACCCACAGATCATATACAATGTCGACTGTTCCTCTATCGAGATGCACATCCCCCCTTCGAGGACCCACTGTACATTGGGATATTTATTGAAAGCGACCGGGTTTGCATCACGATTTTGTGAAAGCGACCGTGTTTGGCAATAGCTCTTTTCATTGGCTAAAAAACTTCAATCGGCGAGCTCAGCCATTGCTGAAGTTGCTGCCCGCGGTGAAGGAAGCGTTCGTGTGTGCGTTGTACGCGATGGTGGAGAGAGTTGCTAACTACTGCCCCCCTCTGTGTACATGTTCATGGCATCTGTCACTGGCTTCCAGGGACGTTGCCAAGTGTTTCCGCGCCGTCTAGTTGGCGAGGAGCTTGGTGCTTCGCGCCAGTATGAAGCTGCTGGGCTCGCGGGCTTCGAAGCCATACTGCGTATTCCGATCGTTTGCGCGTTGCAGGTCTTCGACGGGGCTTTGTAGGGCTTCCTTCTAAATGAGATAAAGCTGCTGCTGGGTCAGCATGCTGCGCTGAAATCCTCCTGAAATGTCAGCATGGCATACACACTGGGCATGCCGCAGCGCCAATTCCGCAGCGTGCGCCACGACTCAGACTGTTGCAGCGGGACTGCGCCTGGCGCAGACGAGTTCATCGCGGTCCAATGTCGACACGGCGCCACTTGCCAACGTGAATATGGCAAATACAGCTATAGCAACACTCACAATGCTCATAATGTTCTAAAAACAGCTCCGCAGGCAGCAACTTCAGCTGGAGTTTCAGCAATGGTTGTGCTTGCCGATTGAACATTTTTAGCCAATGAAAAGAGCTATTGTCAAACACGGTCGCTTTCACAAAATCGTGATGCAAACCCGGTCGCTTTCAATAAATATCCCTGTACATTGTCCTGCGATCCCTCCGCCTCTCGGTTGCGTGTGTTGGCTTCCGAGTCTGATCATGTACTTATCCACTCGCTTGCCGTCCGACCGAAGAGCGCGAGTGTGCTGGGCCAGAGCAAAGTAGGGTAGCGGAGATTCATTTCGCCTGGAATGCTGCACACCATCACGTGCGCCTTTTCGTGAAAGTTCTGCAGCACTTGGCAGCTGAAGCCCCCAGCTCCTCGGGGTTACGAGCTTGGACCACAAGTTCTTGTCCAGCCGTGGCAAGATCTCGTCAATGCGGTCGATTGAGCCACGCACTCGCCTTGTGAATCGTGCGTGGGCCATGAACGTTCTGCTGTCTGCGCTGCGAGTCGCAGCGCTGGTCTCAGTGCGACAGACGTGAGTGGCCGGTCAATGCCGCTTTAGCTTTGTACAGTATCACGTGGTAGAGCACAGGATCACTTTTTCCTGGTAGGGCAAGGGCAGTGGACGAATCATGAATCGGTTTTTAGATAAGAGCCAAGCTGCATACAAAACAAGCTATTATGTATAATGTACTAGCGGAGCATCACGGTCGCTGCGCTCATGTTGTCGACTTTGACGTCGTCAACGGTCGAGGTTCTTGCGAAGTGTTGGAAGGTGAGGTCGGTCGGCGTGCGTAGTTGTAGGAAGAAGTTGTTGTTGGCGATGCTTGTGTTGGAGGGCAAAATGAATAATGACTTTATTTCTGATGGTTTTTTGTTAGGGCCCTCTCAGTTTCTGTTTCCTCCTAGGGCCTCGCTCTAGGACAACACCTTCTTGCATAGAAACACGAAGTCTTCCTTGCTCCCAGCATGCTCCTGATTACAGTTGCAGCGTAGCTCGTCGTCGGCGCGTGGGTTGTAGATTTGCTGGTTGAAGTGATTCCATAGCACTCGTGCTGAATTCAGTGCTAGCACGAGCTCTGCTAGCACTCTCGCGACGATCGGGTCCGTTGACACCACCAGATACGTCCAGGTAGACGACGATGCTCCGCAGCGCCGTACTGGACAAGTGGCGCCGTCAACATTGGCCTCGTGTCCTGCCGAAGGATGACAATCTACCCCCGTTGAGATGCCATTGGCGCGCTGCTGGTCCCTCAGCTCCTTGACCAGACGGCGCCAGTGAGCTACATGCTTGATGCCCTTCTCTCTTTCCCAGGTGCACTCTAACATTGGCTCACCGAGCCACCTCACGAGATACTCGGGCTTTCGATTGAACTGGCGTTCGGCGATAAGTTGCGCTACAATGTGCATGCCGTCGTCATCGACTGCATCAGGGAGCTCAACCGAGCTCTCCTTGGCCATTGGTCGTGACCGGAAGCACTCATGCTGCTCCGGATAAGGTGTTAGCAAATCGAGGTTGAAGGATGGATGGACTCGTCGAAACCGCTTCTGCAGCTTGAGACGAGCATCAGTTTCGTTCACCATGTACTTGATAGCAAAGGGACCAACCAAACGGGCGGCAACCTTTGCCTCCGTAAGCTCGGTATTGTGGGTCATATGATTGAGCGAAAGATGCTCTGTTTTCAACAGCACTCGGTCAAGTCTGGCTCTGCGCGACGTTTGTCGTAGTACCGCTTCTGTTTCTGCTTGGTGCTTGCTGTGCGTGCTCAACAATACTCCAACGTCGCTCAGCATCCGGCCTTTGTGTGCACGGAGCGAGAGCCACCTTCTGCATTTCCATCACCGGGGTGCCGTGGTGTACGACCACAGTCTACCTCGAACGGAGTAATTCCAGTCGAAGCACTCACCAGCGTCGCATGTGCGGACTCGATCGTCCTCAGTAGGTCAGACCAATCGGAACCGTGTATGCTAGCCATGTAGCGCAGTGAGTCCTCCAAGACTCGGTTCTGTCGTTCCACTTGGCCATCAGCCTGAGCGCGATGAGCGGTGTTCATTCGTAGTTTCACTCCCATGATCTTCATTAGTTCCTGTCAGAATGCCGCTGTGAACCGAGAGTCGCGGTCACTCACATGGCTCGAAGTAGTCCATGATGCCGTACAACAGAGTCAAAGAAGACTCCTGCACAGTCTTCCGCCGTGGCCGTCGAGTGCATGGGTGCATACTTGGCACGTTTCGACAGAAGATCTACAGCAACCTGAATACAATCGTAGCAATTCCACTCTGGTAGGTGATGTAGTCAACGCCAACATGTTCCCAGCAATACGATGGAACCTCAAGCGGTATTAGCTTTCCTTTCTTGCGAGAGCTCGACACTTTGAATTTGTTGCACGTCAAGCAGCTGCGCACATAGTCGTTCACGTCTGTCTCCATCTCCTTCCAATAGTACCATTGCGAGAGTTTCGCGAGCGTTCGAGGAGCACCCGGGTGTGCACAATCATCGAATTCTGCAAGCAGCTCCTTCCGAAGCTGATAGTGACGCGGTACACACAGTAGATCCACTGAGCCATCCATCTGGCGATGAACGAGCCCGTCTTTCTTGTAGAAAACACAGTCGTTCAGCTGCAGTGATTCTCCGTTTCGAATCGTGTTGTACACAGCATCCGCGCGATAACCATCAGTAAAGCTTGATTTTGATTGTCTGGATAATGACACAGACGTTGCAGGTCGGGTTGTCGCATTGATGTTCACGGTAAAGTGGTGCTGGTCGACCATAGCACGCTGCACCCGACCCACCCCTCGTGATTGATCGTCGAGTAAGAGATGCAGACCGTACGAGTTGCGTGACGCCAGCTTGTTCATCACAGCTTGACGTTCGAAGACCAGTCGCTGCACATGCTCACAGCGTACGACGTACAATCATGAATATCCACCGAGGCCACAGTGACCATAGCTGCGTCGGCATCCGCAGGATCTTCGGAGGCGGCCGAAGGCTCAGTCACTTGAACAGCGGGTTCCGTAGAAGAGCGGCCATCGTCTTCAGCGACATGACGCGAAAGAGCATCGGCGACAAAACTTTTTGCACGCCCTTCACGTGGTGCAACTCAAAGTCAAACTGTGAGAAGAAGTCTAGCCAGCGTGCCAACATTGCAGAAAACGAAGGGTGGTGTAGGAACCAACGACACGCCATATTGTCGGTGAACACCAGGAACTTGTGGCCGTGCTGATAGTGACGCCATTTGGGCAGCGCCAGCTTGATCGCGAAAAAAAAAAATTCTCGTGCGCTGGCCAGTTCAACTCATGCTTGCCAAATTTCTTCGAGTAGAACGCAACAGGGTGATCGAAGCCTTCATGCCGTTGCGACAACACCCCACCACAGCACAGACACGATGCGTCAGTTGTTACCACAACAGGTTTGCTGAAGTCCGGCAGTCGCAGAATAGGTGCCTGCTGTAAGGCAGCTTTGATCACCAGGAAAGCATTCTCCTGGTATGGAGTCCACTCCCACGCCTTGTCCTTTTCCACCAGATCACTCAGGGACTACCCGATGTCTGCGAACCGATGGATGAGTCTCCGGTAGTACTGTAACCAGCTAGCCGAGAAGCTCTGTAGTTCTTTGACAGTAGTGGGTGTTCTCCACTGTTTAATAGCGGTAGTCTTTGTGTCATCCACCGCCAACCCTGCCTGCGAGATGGTATGACCCAAAAAGTAGACCGACGTTTGCGCAAATAAGCACCTCTCGAGGCGGGCGTAGAGCTGTTCACGGCATAGGATCTCAAAAACGGTACGGAGGTGATGCATATGCTCCTCCACCGACTTGAGTAGACGCATATGTCATCCAAGTATATCACAACAAAGTCTAACTTTCCGTGTAAAAGTCGCATGAGGCGTGACCAGACCCCTGGCATCCGCGCAACTCCCATTGGGGCGACACATCAATGATATGTCTCGGTCCCAGTTCGCCTCGACGTCCTCACTGCATCTGGTGATAACCTTGGGCAAGGTCAATCACACTAAAAATCACTACACCGACCATCTCGTCAGAAAGCACCTCGATATTGGGCAGCGGAATCTTCGGCTCGAGGGTCTGCGAGTTTAGATAGCGGTAATCCACAACCCAGCGAATGGGCGACGTGGTAGTCCCGCTGCGAATCCAATCTCGGCGGCTCTGCTGTTTCCCGGTCTTCGGGTCACGCTTCAGAATGCCAAACACATTGGACACCCACGGGGAGTCGCTCACTTCAATCCACTCCTTGCTCAGTAAGTCGTCGACAAAGCCCTCAAGAGCATCTTGCTCTGTCTTTGACAAGCGAAAGGGAGCTCGACTGCTTGGCCGGGCATGAGGCTTCATGTTCAACTCGAATTCAACTCGGCGCTCCGGAGGTAAGTCGGTTGGAAGTCGGTCAGGAAAGACGTCACCAAACTCGGCTAACAGCTCCCCGATCACAGCAGGATACTCCAGCTTTTCTCTTGCCGAAGTCACTTTGACGTGATTCAGTCGATAGTCGTTCGAGAAATTCAATGCAAAGTGCTGGTGCTGGTCCTCCGTGAACGGCATTTGTCGATAACCAGCCCTGATGTCAGGTACTACAAGCCATGCCGGCACCTTGATCTCATGGGTCCGCCAATTGATGGTGGGGTTGTATTGAGTGAACCAAGGCTTCCCCAGAATTATATTGTGAGCGGCAGGTAGTTCGTACTCAGTAAACACCATCCCGCTTTATACATTTCCATCCATGATCATAGGCGAACTCACTTCACGCTGCATCACATCAGGTGAATGCGACCGTCGAAACTCTCAACCGAAGCCACATACTCAACACCAGGCCCGAGCACAATCCCTGGACGTACCAGGTCGTGGTTAGCTCCGCAGTCAACCCGAGAGACCAAGCGCTGGTCATTGATCTCAACCTTCTTGCGAATCCGGTCGTGCTGGCTGTCGATTGGTGATGTTTTAATTACTTTCGCCATATTCACGTTGTACGTGCGGAACGCCATCGGCTCATTGGTGCTGCTGCTTTCGAGAGTGACTTTTGCATCTGCACCGAATTTACCTTGTGCTGTCGCTGGTTGGAGAACTGACCGTATTTTTTTAAAGCAGGCTTCGCTCTGCAGTCGTTCATACGGTGCCCTGGACGCTTGCATCGGAAGCACAAGTTCCGCCTCCGGCATTCGCCCCGAGAAATGTCACGAACATGCACGCTGTCAATCTCCATGGGCGTGGCCTTGTCTGTAGCGCGGTCATCACGGCGCGGGTGAAAAGGGCCTTGGTCAATCCTCACATTGCCGTGAGAGCGCTCAAACTCAAGTGCCACCGCAATGGATTTCGATACGGTGGAGCAGCGGCAGTAGGCAACTTCCTCCGAGCCCTCGTCACAAGTCCATGCACGAACCAGGTAATTTGATCGATATCACTCATTTCGCGCACTTGGCAACCGATCTGACGAAACGTTGCCACGTAGTCCTCCAGGCTCTCGCACTGGATTTGTTTTAGGCGGAAGAGCTCTGCTCGAAGTCGCTCCTGTAAGTCCGGTGGAATAAATTCTGCTTGCAGTCCCTCCGCTAGAGCGTTCAAAGTTGCAAATTTGCCTGGGTGAAATGTATACCAGGCAGCCGCCTGGCCCTTCAAGTTCGTCGCCACCATCGCCACCAGTCTGGCTTGCTTGTCGGCGGCGTTCACATCGATGTTCTTCGCCTGCTGCACCATGATCTCGGCCATCCTGGCCAGTGTCGATACAGCGGTCTCGGGCGACATCGCGGTGCTACCTGCGCCTAAGGCAGCGCCGTCTTCCATGGGTTCCTCAATTCACGCGTTCTTCGATTCACTTATTCAATTGGCGGACGTCTCTTCCCAGATCAGCACTCACAGCTGGCTAGTGTGGCCACCACTGCCTGCTGGGTACGTGTATCTAGGCACTCGCAACATTCTCCCCCGATTTGAACTTCGAGGTGCTATCAATTGTCGCCTTTGACGTCGTCAACGGTCGAGGTTCTTGCGAAGTGTTGGAAGGTGAGGTCGGTCGGCGTGCGTAGTTGTAGGAAGAAGTTGTTGTTGGCGATGCTTGTGTTGGAGGGCAAAATGAATAATGACTTTATTTCTGATGGTTTTTTGTTAGGGCCCTCTCAGTTTCTGTTTCCTCCTAGGGCCTCGCTCTAGGACAACACCTTCTTGCATAGAAACACGAAGTCTTCCTTGCTCCCAGCATGCTCCTGATTACAGTTGCAGCGTAGCTCGTCGTCGGCGCGTGGGTTGTAGATTTGCTGGTTGAAGTGATTCCATAG
Source organism: Phytophthora vignae f. sp. vignae (assembly GCA_016169955.1). Classification (NCBI taxonomy): domain Eukaryota; phylum Oomycota; class Peronosporomycetes; order Peronosporales; family Peronosporaceae; genus Phytophthora; species Phytophthora vignae. Next base: position 946,597 of record JABJUM010000029.1, on the reverse strand, counting down.
CACTCGTGCTGAATTCAGTGCTAGCACGAGCTCTGCTAGCACTCCCGCGACGATCGGGTCTATTGACACCACCAGATGCGTCCTGTTGCAAATATGGTGGCCTTCTCCCCTGAATGAGCAACCTAGTAGAGAAAGTCCCAAATAGTGCGGTGGCACGATGTAGCTTGAGGAAGCGGGAGCTGGACGGCTTGAAGGACTTCGACAGAAACGACAAACCGGGTCGATGAAAGCAGATATTAACTTGTTTGTTGCTTAGCGGTGTTTTCTCGAAGTGAGCTCTCCTGCCTTGGCGGCAGGAGACCCATCGCTATGAAGCGAAACGGACTAACTCCGCCGCACTACCTCCTTCAGGGAGGACGCTTCGCTGAATTGATGTATCTCTGATGAATACACGTCATTTGATGGTGTCCTTGTTGTTGATTCTTGTTCTTGAGTCTTGTTGATGCTCGACTTGGCATACTGTTGGCTCTTCAATGCAACTCTCTTATCAATCCTGGCACAAACAGCAAATTTTGCGTTGGTTCCCACGTGATGTCGTCGGCTCGGCCGACCCACTTGCACTGATACTCCTCCACACCTTTCTTCGAGAAGAGAAGACCAATGATGGTCTCGATCAAATGGCCTTCGGAGCCACCCTTGAGTCGCACAGGTGGAAGGGTAGTGTCACGACTGACACCGGACTTGTCCTTCAGGAATTTTTTCAGGACCAAGGTGTGAAATACCGGGTGCAAGTGCAATTATTTGGGCAAATTGACTTTGTACTCCGATCCTTCGTGGTGAACCTCGATGATCTCATATGGTCCAATCCACCGAGCCTTAAATTTTCTTCGAACTGCCCCAATATTCGCAGGAGTCAGATTTTGAGTTGAGATCAGAACCATTTCACCGACTTCAAACTTCTGCTCTCGTCGACCTCTGTCGTACAGTAATTTCATTTTCTCTGCGCTTTGCCGCGCTTATGTCTGTAAATCTCGCAGGATCTCTTGCTGGGCTGCCACAAACTTGGTCGCTGTCGCCGGAAGCTCGTCTGACAGGTGCAAATTAGCAGGTAGGCGGGGTTCGTAACCTAAATCAGCGCGCAATGGGCTCATCTGTATTGTAGCTTGGTGCTGACGGTTGTATGCGAATTCTGCAAGAGCTAGGTGCTTGTCCCAGTCGTTGTGGAAGCCGCTCACGTAGTGACGAAGGTAAGTAGCTAACCCAGCATTAAGCCGTTCGACTTGGCCATCAGTCCGCTGATGATGAGCTGACGCCATTTTCAACTTCGTTCCCAGGATTTTGGCACAGGCACCCTAGAACTTAAACGTCAATTTTGGTTCCCTGTCAGATGCAATATCCACAGGAAGCCATGTAATCGTACGTACTACTCCACAAACAGCGTTGCTAGTTCTTCCGCCGTAATTGTTGATGTTGTTGGCATAAATATGCTTTTTTCGTCAGTCGGTCGACGATAACGAGAATGGTGTCCTGCTCTGTTGTCGTAGCTGGGAGCCCCGTAATAAAGTCCATGCCGATTGATGCCCACGTTCTTGTCGGAATTTCAAGAGGGTGTAAGAGGCCAGGAGGTTTTCCGGTCCGCTGTTTTTGTTGCGCTGGCACGACTCACAGGTTGAAATGGACTCACGTACATTCTTGTGCATCCGCTTCCAGTAGGCGTCGTGCCTAAAAGATTAAGCCTAGGAGTTAAGCAAAATTCTACCAATTCGTAAACCAACCCATATTGTAACCAGAGTATCGTGTCAATGTATGTTTGACCCATCACAAGAAAGTTATGTATTGTTTATCATACATGTATGACTGTAGTTTTTCATGCAGTGAGTAATCAGCGCAGGCGCGGGGCAGTGGGGTACGTTGCTACAGGAGCGTGCTGAGGAGGGCGCTGGCGACGGTGACGCACGTCGGCAAGCTGATCAAGACAGAACTTGGCTTCTTCTTTCAACACCTGCACAAACTATAGCAATCTCAGGTGAGCTTCTCCAAAAGTGTCGGCCAACTTTCTGTTGTAGGCATCAAGTGGGTTGTTCGTCCTATTGACGATTTCAACGTTGGTGTCGATCATTCCAGAGATGTTCCAACAGGATAGCTCATACAGCTCGCACCAGGTAGACACAAAATACTCCCAGAACGATTCCCATTTCGCCTTGTGCTCTGCCTCCACAGGCTTTCCAATGAGTCCGTAAAGTTTTTTCATGATGTGGGGGATCCCTTTCTTGCGCAGTGTTTTTGCCGGGACGACTGTCAGCAAATCCAGGACACCAGGAGTCATTGCCACCTTTATCTTCTCTGTCGGGATGCGAAGGTCAATCATTTTCTGACGGATGGCCGGAACAGGCAGCCAACAATATGGGCATTTTCAAACTGATCTCGGACTCCTAGGTGCAAGGCTTGCTCGAAATCGCAGACCACGACTTCAGGGGCGCACTTCATGTCGGTCTGGATCTTGACCCACTGAAACGCGTTCCAGTACGACCAGTGATATTTCGTATCGACCAGAAGGTAGAAGTAGGGGATGTACAAATCATGAGCTTTGTTGTAAATCGTCACGATGATCGTCTGTGCGAAGGGCTTCGGCGTGATGGTGAAGGTGGCGTCAACAAATAGCGTTATCCCAGGATATTTCATCAGTCGAATCAGGTCGGGATGGCCAAAACCAATGAGGCGTCTGAACTTGCCGTCAATAGGATAGGCAAGATTGACTTGCAGGAATTGGCGGGGGTCTTCGTCAGAAATCTGTCGGGTTTCCTTGGTTTCAATGACACGGAAGACATCACCTCCGGTTGCATCGTTCCGGCAGTGCTTGACAATTCCGATCTCTTCGATCCTCCCGATGATTTTAAGCCCTGCGCCCTCACCGTACTCTTTGATGATGTCGTCTCTCACGTTGCGCCAAACACGAGCAGGGACGACTCGCAAATCCCCAAGGCTGTGTACTTCTAAAAGCTGACGCATATCAGTTCGAAAGTGGGGAATCAAGTATACGCTTCTTATTGTGCCGTGTAAATTTAGATGACGCTATTGTCTATCATAAGAACGTAAGTGCCACGCCTATATTATTCTAAGAATCGAGAACGAGGTATATGTATCCAGTCGATAACCTACAAATAATTGAAATGGAAGTGAATAATAGTGGATCGTATTTAACAAGGCTTTCTGTTTTAGGCACATTTTTAGATATCAACAAGCTGTCTTTATCGTAAAACGCAGAGAGCTGTGATAAGGCCCAGTGGATTTCTCCACCGAACCCAAAGTCCAGCTGACCCGTATCAATCAACGAAGCTGACCCGTATCAATCAAGCGGACTTCAAGTACGTCATGGCTGAGATAGATCCAGACCACCAACTGTTGGTCACGAGACGTGCGACGAGGGTGACGGAACCCGAGGACTGGGCGAAGCTTCGCTCAGACCTCGGCTCTGAGAGATATCTGTCTGGGACCCGAGATGTCTGGCATTAGACATCCCAAGCCCGAGCCGAGTCCAGAAAGCTGAGAAAAGTTGCGCGAAGTCCGAGCTGAGCCTCGAGTGTGATGACCCGAGCCCCGCTCAAGTCGAGGAGCTGAGCGGAAGTCTGGTGGAGTTGGAGTTTAATGTTTCCCGTGGTCATAGGGCTGTTGCCCAGGGTGGCGAGCTGAGTCGTGGAGCAGGCGTCCGAGCGGGGTCGTGCCGAACGCGATCCGAGTACCCACCATGCTCATGGAGCCTTCGCCCAAGATGTCGAGCTGAGCGGAGTGACATGGTTCCGAGCCCAGCCTTGGATGTGACGTCGGGAGGCATTGCCTGAATCGAGAAACCGAGCAGAGTGCCATGGACCTGAGCGGAGTGGCATGGACTTGGGCGGAGTTGTCGAAGGCCAGTTGAAGTGCCGGGTGAAGAGTCGCTGGACTTAAGTTCAGACAGTGGTACTAACTTCGAAGTTGGTGGTACTGGCCAGTACACTCATCCGGTGAATCGGCCGTAATCAAGCCTACATTGGGTGCGCCCGCTCAAGATCGCAGACACTTCAAGCGGATCTCAACGGCCAGCAGCGACTCCAAGACGTCGCCCGCCAGCATGGAGCCCCCGCATTGGCTGAGACCAAAGATTTCAAGCGGAACTTCAAGGGCGCTCGGTAAGCATACAGCCGACACTCTTCGCGCAGCCAGTCAGAGTGTACCCAGGGGGATATCGCGCCCCCACTTAGTGAGTCCTAGTTTGTGCATGTGTTAAATTTAAACAGAGTTCGTTTTGCCCCGAAGGACGCAAGTGGTGGAGGTCTTTGGCCAGAAGGTGTCTTTGCGATCATCCACACAAATTCAAGCTAACATATCAACGTTGTCAGCGTGCCTCGGTGCGACGGCAGTACGGTTATTTCATATTACTGTTACATCTTCGGGTGTATTTCATATTTTCGGGTGGAAGGTGATCCATTCTAAGGTTTAGGCAGGATAATTGTATTGTGTGCTTGGGGACATTGGCGTGCCCCGGTGCATTGTGTGATTATTAGTATCGGTTCATTGTGGACCTGGTGCGCGGGAAGTCCCAGGGTGTGTGTGAGTGCCTTGGATTCGGACTAGGCTCAAACCGAGCCAACTAACTCCAACCAACCGGGTCGTAGCTGGACTCGTAGAGAAGAAAGGAGAAGCTGGTACGAGCCTTGCCCAGGCTCAGACAAATAAAAGGCAAGCTCGGCCCAGACCCAGGCCGATCGGGAAAGAAGGGGTGTTGTGGTTCTAAGCCGGAACCAAAGAGAGGAAGTAGAGGCTATTGTGTGTGGTGTTGTGTTCATTAAAGAAAACCCGGGGCATTTCGGGCTGTGGACACGCACGGACTGGGACTCGCCAAGTGGAGAGCGAGTTTCGTCTGGGAACACCTCCGGAAACCTTCAACATCGACAGCAGCTGGTGTGGCCGACGCGAGTCTGGGCCCACAGCGTAGCCGTGATCGAAAGAACCGCCAAGGGGATCGCAGAGTGGGGAACACACGCCTCGCTCGACCCAAGTCGGCGCTGAGCCAAGAGTCCAAGCGGCCAAGCCCAGCGAAGTGGAGCGGGAGTGTTCGCTCAGTGGAAGGAGCTGAGCGGAACTCTTGCAGCGCTAAGCAGGGCTGAGCCGAGTGGTGCAAGAGCTGAGCGAAGACCAAGGTCGAGCGGTCAAGCAACCTGAGCAAAGAGCGCGGGCGCTTCGTCACACGTGGTGCGCGTGCCCGGATCAGGGATACGACTTTGGACGGACAAGCTACAGTCATGTCGACTGCTGCTGATTCGAAGGAAACCAAGACTGGAGGTGAGAAGAGAGAGTCTTCGCTTCGGCGAAGTTTGAGAGTGGCTGGATTGCCAGCCGAGATGGCGCCGACGGAGTCCAGGACGCCCAAGCCGAGAAGATCGGCTTCAGGAACCCGGACACCTAGTGCTGAGGGAGAAGCTGCGTCGTCAGGCGAAGCTGAAACGAGTGCTGAGCCAGAAGTGCCACCAACGACGGAAACTGTTGTGCCGCCGCCAAGTTCACCCGAGGAGAAGAAGCCTGAGGATGGACAAGGAGGTGGAGCGGGTGCTCAACCGAGCGCTCGTGTTGGTGAAAGTCCAAGCCTGAGAGAGCCTGCTGTGAGTCGAGCGTTGACGCCGCGCAGGACTTCTGAGGCCGCGACTACGACTTCTCAGCCGGGAGGTGCTAACCCGGAGCCAACTGCCGCTGATCTCCGCGGCGGCCAAGCCGAGGGTGGTGCACTGAGCGTGCTGGGAAGCCGAGAGATGCAGCTGCGAGCTCAAGGTGCTTCCGGGACTGGGACGGGCCCAGTCCAGTTCGGCTTTACTCCTGGAGCTGGATACTTCGGAGTGTCAGGTGGCGGCGGAGCCTGGTCAAGTTCGCTTTGGCCGGATCAACGCCCCTATCAGAGGCTGAGAGGCGTCCCCGAAGGAGCTGAGGCCGACAGCCGAGCCTTGGCCCAGTTGTCTGAACTGTCGGAGGTCGAGATGCTCGCGTACGGCCGGACCCAATTCGAGATGTGGATGTCTGTGCCCGCGGGAGTCGTGCATCCGGTAGACGTGGCCTACTCGCCATGTCACGGAGGATACGATCTCTGGGGTTTCACCCGAGCGGCTGGAGCTACGGCCAGGCATCTGATGTCTGTGACTCGGTCGCCCGCTGCGAGATGGCTGAATGTGTTCCATGCTGAACGTCGACGGATCCCTGTTGTCTCCGACCTGAAGGCAGTGCGTGTGACGCTGAGACTGATGCCACCCATTGCATGCGTCGCTCTGTTGCAGACGATGCTGCATGAAGCTGGCTATGAGTTCCTGAACCAAGTCCCGGTGTGGCACACACTCCGTGAAGTCGCCGGAGTCCCGGATTCGCAGATCCGGTTTGAGATTGAGCGCATCGCCCGATTCCTCGGAGCTGAGCTCAGTGCCTGGAAAGCTGCGGTCGGGTCAACCCCATACTACGTGAGGCCGACTTCAGACCCCCAGCTGATGGCAGCTGAAGCCACTGAGACTCAGGTTGGATTTCCTCTGGACAAAGATGGAGATGCGATCATGGATGAGGACACTCAGCTTTTCTTGGGCCCCGAAGTTGTGATGCGACTTCAGCTCACAGGTCTCAGACCCCGGAGCCCAGCCTCAAGCGTCGAAGGTGAACCATCTTGGAAGCGTGCTCTGCTCACAAGTTCTTCTGCCGGGGGTTCTATACCAAGTTATCGAAGTTCTGGTGAAGCTGCCTCAGAGACTGCTCTCGCATTTCGCAATGAACAAGTGCCCAGCATGGTTGGTGCAAGCTCTGGTTCTGACATGATCATGGATGAAGGTGGAAATCTGTCTGGGTTAAGTTCCTCGGGTTTGACACGATGCGGAAACAGATTTCTGTCTGCACCCATGTCCGACCCCATGGATACGCTGACTCTTTGGTGAGATGTGATTGGTCGCACGGCGCAGAGATCCGGTGGAGACGAGAGTGACGTGTGGATTGTGGATGCGTGTGGCGATTTGGTGGGACCCGGCACTTGCAGCAAGCATGTGCTCACAGGATTGGAGATGCGCCCACCGAATGAGCGCTCATATTCGGTGTGGAGTTACGTATCCTGTCCATCCGCCGACTTCCCTAACTGCAGGATAGGCCCAAGGCGTGAAAGTGTGGTCAGCGAACGTATCCTGGCCACTGCCTGCATTGGCTCAGTCAAGTTGTCGGACCACCCCATTGAATCGATCACACCCAGCATGAGCATACGCGCACAAGACCCCGCTGGATGAAGCCTCGTGTTGTCCGAGATGGATCGTGGTGTACCCGGTGATGGCGTACTGAATGAAGAAGTGCCACACCGGATGAGGGCAAACAGGATCGAGCATTCGGTCCGACCCCAGTATCCTCACTGGATATCAACGCACCAAGAACAAGTCCAGTGCGCGCCGCATGTGTTCAAGCAAGCGGCGTCGACCCAGACCGGATGAGACCAAGATCTACCAAGATCCTCAAGCGACACCGGATGAGCCGCACATCCGAGGGAGAGGTCCAGTATCCAGAACGAAGGGACGCTGTACCCAGATACCTCGGTCATCATTTGATGAGTGTACCAGATGGAACGTTGGCGTCAACAAGTCTCCACATACCCAAACCAAGACAAGCATACTGAAGCACTGTCAAGAAGCACAAGCATACTCAAGACAAACCAAGCATAGTGAAACCTACATTAAAGTCAGCGAAGTGATAGAAGATAGCTAGCCAAACGTAAAGATCAAACAGAAACCAATTTGCCGAAGAACACGCGGACGATTCTGGCGCCCGAGGACAGCAGTAGAGCCTCGACTTTTTCGTCTTCAAGAGCCCTCCGGGAGACTGTTGCGCGCGGTCTAAGTACGTTTAGGGACGCTTCCAAGGCCTCACTGGTGTAGCGAGCACCGGTGTAGTGGGGACTCAAAGGTACCAAGGCGAGGTCGGCAGTGACTGGGGTTTCGCGCCCTGGAGTGACCTGTGAGAGCTTCATTTTCTATTTGCGTGCTCTAACCGGGCATCCATTTCATATTCCCTACTGTGTGTCTGTGGTGGTTGAGGTAGTCACCCCCAAGACTGTATTGATCGACTACTGTGTGATAGGACTGAATTATATTTTGTATTGTTCCCTCATTCTGTGAGGGTGGTGCGCGTAAGTGAGTGTGCATCCAGGGCTGACCAGTGCCTTGGGTGACGGCTCCGAAGTTGACTGGTGAATAGACCCCCCACCCAAGGGTCTCTAAGAATAAGTGGTGGCTGTATATTGTGTGACGTTTAGCTCGGCATTGTATTTCCGTGTGGTTGGTTGGTCTGAATTACGGATCTGACTGTGGTCCTTTTCATTCGGTCTGACCTTCTGTTCATTCGGTGTGGTTCATACCAGGAACACACCCAGCAGACTTTATTCTGTATTTCCGACAACTCATTCTCGGTGAAGTCCGGTCCGCCAAAGGTAAACGATACCTATAGGGGTTGACACAAGGACACACGCCAAAACGTCCAAGCGGTTCCCAGGCCCGGGTCATTCGGTGTCCCGTGGGCTGTGGTTATCGCGTGGACAATCTCTGGTACTCCGAACCCGAATCTCATTCGGTCCGGCATAGCGCACTATACACCTGGACGATAAAGGCGTTCACCCGCCTCGCCTCAGCTGGTGTGCGTGCCCGGATTTGGTTGCATAGGATTTCACCGCGAGTTGTTTGTATATTGATTTGGTCTTAAGGGGTGTTTCTACTGACTACCTGGACTAACAGTTTGGTTATGACTGGAAGGAAGGAAGCACGTGAAGGTGGACGCGGAGGCGGACGCGGTGAGGCGTCTCGTCAGTCGCGTCGAGGACAAGGGTTGCCGCCGGAGGATCACAAGGCCCTGGACGACGTTGTCCGGGAGGCTCGGAAGGCTGGCGCGGAAAAGCGCAAGGCAGCCCTGGAAGAGAAGAAGAAGGCGTCGGCGGCTGCTCAAGGTCAAGCGGCTACGGAATCCTCCGTCCCGGATGCGCACCAAGCCAACCAGGATGAGGCTCTGGAGGCGGACTCGGCCGAGTCTGTGCCTGCCGGCACCGAATGTGTCCCAGACCCGGCGACGGGTCCGGATGAGGGTGAGTCCACACAGGACAGTGAACCCGCCCAGGCGTCTGTGGGAGGCGCCGATGAGGTTGAGCCCCCGGCCGAGGATCGAGTTTCGGACTCTCCTCAGCCGGATGATGAAGTCGAGATTCTGGATGAAGCCCCGACGATCAAGCAAGAAGGCCCGCTGTCAACCGTGGAGGAAGACGGTGTACTGAATGACGAAGCTGAGACTCGGTCTGCGCCCGCGCGATCCAGTCCGGCTGCGACCGCCCAAGCACCCACGCTCAAGACTGAGCCCCAATCTGGTCTGACGTCCTCGGATCCTCGAGGACCCAACGAGAACAAGGCCCAAGTGAGCGAGGCTCAGGCGAAGGCGTACGTGGCTGAACAAGTACGCCGATGGGAGCAGCATCGCGAAAGTGTTGTCGTCCCGCTGAAGGTGGAGTATGCCTGGCCCGAGCCGGCACCCGACTTCACTGAATGGGGGGCTGCTGCGCTGGCGACGTCGAAGTATCTGTCGGACCGAATGGCGATGGCAAGTCAAGACGCTGCATGGATTGCGGAGCTTGATTCAGTACGGCTCGAGCTGTGTCTGGCCCAGGATGTCACGGGTATCGTGATTCCGCCGGGCATTCTCTCGCCACGCGAGTGCGTTGCGCTCATCCAGTCTCTCCTCTTCGCTGCTGGTTTCAGGTTTCACAACCTGATCCCGATGTGGTTCCAGTCGAAGTCGTCCAGAGTCGCACCGAGCCTGGTCCGCTCTGTGGTCGAAGACGTCCAGCATTTCCTCGCGTTCGAGCTGATCGAGTGGCGCGAGCTGGCATCCGGTGTGCCCTTCAAGATCGTACTGGATGCGCCGGACGCACAAGACCAGACTGGACCGAATGCCGGGAGCACTGGATCAACGCTACCGCAAACTGCGCGAGCACCGATTCTGGACTACCATGCTGAAGACAACGACGGAGATTTATTGATGTCGGATTACGAGGCTGGGCTACTAGGACGGGAATTCGTCCTGCGTCTACGAGTGGCCGGACTCCGAAGGACACGAAGTCCGCAAGGGTCGTCCACCGGCGAACCGGATTCGAAGCGGCCACAGCACGGACCGCCTCGCCCGTCGTCCATCCAGTCTGTGTCGTCGATCCCGTCAGCGCCGCCGCTGTCCACGCCGTCGCTCTCTTCGCTCCCGTCGTACCACGCATCCAGTGAGCCTGGACGCGCATCCGGTAACGGAGCACTAGTCCCACTCGGTCCGCCGTCCCGTTCACCCTCGGATCTTGATTCGAGCCTGTTCGGTACGACGGCAGGATCCAATGAGTCGACGTTCAGTGCGGCATCGGGAGCTCGGTCGTCCAGAGGCAGCTCGTCGTCGTCGTCACTGTGGTCCGGACACGATGCCGCGAGGCACATGTCCGCGATCGGGTATGGACCCATGGTGATGACCGCGCAGACAGGTGCGATTCCGTCTGGCGCAGGTGGAGGAACCGTGGAGATCACCCGGACAGCGCTCCCTCGGTCATCGACAGTGGTGGATCAGGACGATGTCGTTATGTCGGAGTCCGATCGCACTACTGTCCGGAGTGACCGGAGGTCGAGAGCTTCATCCGGTAGGCGCACTTCCTCCCGACGCGAGAAGCGGAGCCCGTCACCAAGCGACTCCGACTCCAGTGACACTGACCGGAACCGTCGCCGAAGGTTGTCGAGATCGAAGCGCGCACCGAGTCGGTCGTCCAGGTCAAGTCGATCCAGTCGGTCAAGCCGTTCAGCGATGTCCGTGATGTCTGGGGCGTCCCAAGTTGCGCTCAACACGATGCGCCAGACGCAGGAAGCCCTGGCCAGGATGGAGCTGAACCAGGCGGCGTCCGCTGCTAGCACCGCCCGACTGGGTGAAGGCCTCCAGAGCGCATTCCATGCGATTCAGGAGCTGGCCGGACGCAATGCTGTCGTCCAAGACGGTCAGCCGACCGGATGGGGACAGAGTGCTCCGGTCCCGGAGCCCCCGATTCCGTCTGGACAGTCCCCAGTGTCGCCGATTCAAGAGCGCGAAGTGGCTGCAGCCATTGAGAATGCCCGCGCTGAGGCCGCTCGCCTGGAGCGTGCGCGCGCCACCGCGGAGTTCACCGAGCGTTGGAAGCAGCAGGAAGCGCAAGCCGAAGCCGAACGAGCACGCTGGGTCGAGGACGTCCAGCGGGGACTGAACTCCCAACTGGATTTATTCCAAGAGAAGGTCCACCAGCTTGAGGCTGAGCGTGAGAGGGAGCGAGAATCTTCCCGGAACATTCAGCGGTTTCAGGCCCATCAGTTGCGCAACCTTCGTGCAACACGTCAGGAAAATCCAGCTGTTCCAGCAACATCGGGAGCTGATTCGGCAACGCAAGTGAAGACAGAGACCGGACGTGAGACACCGCACCCAGTATCCGGTGTGCCTATCCCGCCGTCTGGTCAGGCACCCAACGGATCTGCGACGTCGCGTGCCGACGAGCTTCTAGCAACTCAGCTCCAAGCGACGATCGACAGCATTCTCAAGGCGAGAGCGACCGCAGGGGCTAAGGCTCGCGCCGCGCAAGCCGCGCCGACCAAGAGCAAGCAAGCTGCATCAGCGAAGGACTCCAAGGCTCTGCCCGTGAAGGATGAGGCCTCCAAGAGTGCGAAGGACACCGGGTCTGGGGCGCGCAAGCGCCCATCTGGTAGGCGGAACCGTAAAGGTGGTGACCCCTCCGGGTCGGACCCGGATTCAAGCTCGGATGACGACTCCAACGAAGGCTACAGCTCCAGCGACTCGGATGACTCACTGGCCAATGTGCCCACGCACTCCACGTCGGTGACGACACAGGATGGCAAAACGGTGATGAACTTCAGACCGTATGTGAGTTCCAGTTCGTTGGAGGATTTCGACGACAAGGCCTCGTACCAGGAGCGTACAAGATGGTGGGAGCGATTCGTCGCTCTGACAGTCCAAGGTGGCTGGACGGACAGCATGAAGGTTTACGAGTTGCGCCTGAAGCTGCCAACGTCCGCTCGCCACTGGCGTGCACAACTGCCGAGACATACGCGTGACACCTGGAGTCTGTTATCCCGCGAGTTCAAGAACAAGTACTGTCGGTCGAAGGTGTCCGATTCGGAGCGCTACTACTCAGCCAGCCAAAAACGGACCGAATCCGCCCTCGACTTTTTCTACCGGTTGAACGCAGCGGCCTACAAGGCTAACGTGAACTTCAAGAAGTCACCGAAGACGCGAGAAATGCACATCAAGCGATTCATCAGGAAGCTTACCGAATCAAGGCTTCGATCCAGTCTGAAGAGTCAGCGCATACACAGCATCGATGACCTGGAGTTCATTCTGCGTCAACACGACGAGGAATACCAAGACAGCGAGCGCGATGACCCGTCATCCAGACCGCGCGACTTCCGTGCGGACAACGTTCGCCGCGACCGTGACCGGGATCGGTTCAGACCAAGGCCATCCGGACGTGCGTACATCGCACAGAGCAAGGACGAGTCGGACGAAGAAGATCGGCATGTGCGTTTTCAGGATGAAGTGGAAGACCACCGAATTCCTGCTGCACCGAAGTCAGACCCGGTCCCTCCGGCCTCGACTCGGCAAGCAGACCCAGATCCGGTGCAACCTGTACTGGATGAAGGTGCAGTGCGCGACGCGGTGTTCCGCGTGATGACCAGTTCAGGCTGGAAGCCCCCGCTCCCGGGACAACAAACCGGGGCGTCAAGATTCGGTCCGTCCTCGGCGCCGCAGTCACCAAGAGGGAGCAATCCTGACTGGAACGAATTCTGCGAGAAGTGTGAGAGACACGGACACCGGCCGGAAAATTGCTGGATGGACATCGTGTGCGACCGCTGTCACCGACGTGGACACCCGATGCGTGTGTGCAAAGTTCTCCCATGCAAGATGTGCGGACTATTCCACGATGGACCCTGTGAGATGATGAAGACCCTGGAGGCGCTGAAGAAGCTGGCCCAAGAAGGAGCACTGAAGGACATACCGAAGAACATACTGGATCAGCTACTGGACGACAAGGCGACAATTTCAGGTGGGCCGTTAAACCACTAAGCCCGCTGGGTGGGGACCCAGTACGCGCCGGGCGTAAGCCCCCTGAATTGTGTGTGTTAGCCTATGTCGGACCAGAACTGCGGACCAAACGCCAAGATAACCACCAACAATGCATGATTTCTCTGAGCAACGATGACCCGATTCAGTTTGACCAAGTTGATGATCGCTCTGGACTGAGCCATACCGAATCGCAGAGACCGGATGGACCGACCGAATTTCGCTTGGAACCGGGGGAGCGGTACGGATGGTGGGTGGATCATGAGCCAGATAAGGACTCGCATGAGGTGGCTACGGTACATGGCGCAGTGAATGACTTGCGGTTGGAGATATTGATGGACACTGGAGCGTCGGTGAGCATGATCAGTTTGAATCTTGCGCGTAGACTCAAGATCAAGCTAAACCGACACAAGCAAATCAAGGTGTCCGGATTGGGTGGCAAAACCACCTACATCTCTGCTAGCGCGGAAGTCAAGATCACACTCGGTGCACGAGTTGTGTATGTCATGGATGTGTGGGTCGCCAACATCGGCGAAGGTGTGGACGTGCTGTTGGGTATGAACTTCATGTTCTGTGCCGGAGTTCGATTGTGTGTGCGCGAAGGCCTGCTGCAGTTACTGGATGAGGAACCTGTGCTTATGTACGGAGACAGAGTGCAACGCCGACACGGGCTGAGGTTGCCGGTCCAGGCACCGGAAACCCTGTACCTCCGACCAGGCGACGAAGCTGTGGTCCGTATTCGGTTCGGCCAAGCCAATCCACAGCAGGAGGTCGTGTGGGCCGGGCGTGGTGACCGGTGGGTGACCAAGATTGTGTATGGAGCGAAGGGATGGCCCGAAGCAGTCAAGGTGGTGAATGTCTCGGAGTATAACCTCTGGATAACGGCCGGAACGACGTTGGCCTACATCGTGGAGTATGGTTTTTTTCCCGTCTGTGGGACGTTTTGTCCGTCCAGGATCGAGGGCGTATAAGGAATGGCAAGTGCTGATCTACGAAAACACTTTGTCGAAACAGGGTAAGTTGCAGCGCCGTCTCCAAGCGCTCTGGGATCGTGAACCACCTGCTGTAGAACCTGCGAAGTACAACTGGCCGACCAAATTGATGATACATCCGGACGGAAAGAAAGATGTGACGTGTTTCACAGCGGTGTTGCGGAATCCAGCTGTCAAGCCAGACAGGATTGCGGAGTTGTCTGAAGATCCAGACCTGCGGGATTTGGTAGAGGAAGAAGAGTCGTTCAAACGCTTAACTCCCCTCGCCAGCGAGGCCGAGCCGGACGGAACGACTCAGCCGGTTGTGAGTCAGAATGTTGATGAGATCTCTTTCGACGACACCGACTCGGATGAAGACGAAGAATTCTTCGACGCGGCCGAACAGGATGATGACACCATGCAGGATGAAGATATCTTTTTCGACGCGGTTGCACCAGATGAACCCGAAGTGTCGGAAGGTGAACTGGATGAGCTCACCGAAGATGTGTCTGAGTTGGCCTCCCAGATTCTGTCTGGCACTCCTGTCCAGAGGCTCAAAAGGGAGTACGAACGGGTTATGCGACTGAATGCTGAGGAGCTGAACTTCGAGCCTGCCGTGTATATTCACGAAGGCAGTGATTTGTTGTCACAGCTACGGGACCAGCTAGCACTTCTTCCGGAGGTACAGGATCTGAGTCCAGAATGCGACATCGACAAAGCAGATGTCGGTGAACCTGGAGTGAGCGGACCGGATGACGAACGCCGTCTACGTGACATTCTGAAATACCACCGGCGGATTTTCTTGGGCGATGGCAATGCAGCGCCAGCTCCAGCTCGTGGAGTTGTTTGCGATCTGGATGTGGGAGATGCCAAGCCGGTCGCGCAGAGAGCCCGCTCAGTCGCACCACATCTCGCGATGAAGGTGTATGAACTGCTGAAGAAGTTGCTGGAGACCGGGTTGATCGAGACCTCTACGTCACCTTGGGCTTCGCCAATAGTGATCGTGCTGAAGAAGAATGGGGTCGACATCCGGATGTGCATCGATTATCGCCTGGTGAACGGGTTCATTCAGTTGTCCAACTACCCACTTCCGCTTATCGACGATCTTCTGATCGGCTTCGAGAGTGCGATGTGGTTCATGAGCCTTGACATGACCAGCGGCTTCTGGGCAATCAGAATGACGGAGCGAGCCAAGCTTATTTCGGCGTTCGTGTCGCCATTCGGTCACTACCAGTGGCGGCGCATGCCATTCGGCCTGAAGAATGCTCCGCTAGTCTACCAGCAAATGCTCAACAACTGTTTGTGGGGTTTTGTTCGGCTGTCGCCTGAAGAGGAAGCTGAAGTGGATCAGGACGTACTGGATTACTTCTCTGGGCCACCTAAGAAACAACACTCTCCTTAAAACCTCAATTTGATGTGGCCCACACATCTGTTTTTATTGGACATAATCATGGTTTAAAATTATTGATTGGACAAAAGTATTAGCAGTGCGCGAGCGAAACGAAAATCACCTCAAAAACCTCAAATTCCAGCGAGCTATATCAACGTCTCTAGTATCTCTACAAACCCACCAGCTACATATCCGTGAAGAGCCCTATTAAGGCTTCATGTACATATATTTTTGTGTAATATCGCTGAAAATTAAAAAGTTACGCAAAAAAACCTAATCGTACCCAATTTAGCGAATTGAAACAGAGCTCTATTATCTTTATTTTTGCCGTTTAGAAGCAGCCAATAGGAGTGCTGGGACAGGCAAAAGCTCAGCTTTATTTTGCACTATTGCTCATTCTAAACAAAAAATTGCTCCTCGAGTTATGCCCTGAAAACCGAGGTGTTGTTTCTTAGGTGGCCCAGAGAAGTATCTGGGTTTGAGGCCGCAACAGGACAATGTTACGCCGAGCGGTACCGAATCTGACGAGAAGATCCCGTCCGGTCGACAACTGCCTGCACTGACGGACCAGATGACCGTGTTCCAACGCAATATTCCGGCGCCGATGCAAATGGGCCCGGTCCTCGGACGGAGCTCGTACATTGATGACATCGCGCACGGGGCGCCCACGTGGGACCAGCTGTGTATCGACCTGGACGCACTACTCTTCCGGTTGCGGTACTGGAACATTTCAGTCAGTCTGCCGAAAAGTGAATTCGGTAAGCGCTCGATTCCGTACCTTTCACATGAGATCAGCGCTGAAGGACTGCGAGCTACGCCGAAGATTGCCAAGGGAGTGCTGGATTTGCCGTTCCCGTCTACCTTGAAGGGCATTCAGTCTTTCTTGGGTAGTCTGAATTATTACCACAAGTTCATCGAAGACTTCCCGGTGGTGGCCGCCGTTCTGTATGAGCTGAGTGGTGATCAGGTGCGCGCCGGCAGAGACCTGTCCAGAGCGAAGGAAGCGTTCGAGATTCTGAAACGGAAGATCGTGTCTACTCCACTGCTCCGACATCCGGACCGAACCAAACCATTCATCATCATCCCGCACGCCAACAAGTGGGCCGCCTGCGCGGTCCTCGGCCAGGAACATGACGGACTGATCCAGCCCGTGCGCTTCACGGGGCGCGTACTGAATGAATCAGAGATTCGGTACCACGTTGCGGAGAAAGAAGTCATTGCGGTCATGAGAGTGTTGGATGTGTTCAGGACGATCCTGGAGGGGTGCCCTCTGATTGTGTACACCCGTTATTCGGTACTCAAGTGGGTGATCAAGTCCAAATCCGCGGATGGACGTTGTGTGCCCTGGGGCGTCGCCTTATCCCAATGGGACCTGGAAGTTCGCCGCGTTCAGCGAGACGAAGATGGTCTGGCCGCCATACTCGGTGCGGGCATTACCCCCCGAGAACATCTGGACCGAATCGCGGAGTCACTGATCCCAGCCAAGGGGCGCATCAAGCCACCTCCGGTTATCAGTGTGGAGATGCTAGACGTTAACTTCGAAGGGATCGTGCTCAGTTTCGACGGGGCTGCAAAGACATCGACACGCCAAGGGAGTTGCGGATGCATTCTGTGGAGTCTACCCGGTTGGAACGTACTGGATGCGCAAGGTTTCATTCTGAATGACGTCACAGTGAACGACGCGGAGTATCACGGCTTGCTGAATGGACTCACCATGGCACTCGACCGCGGAGTTACGGACCTGATCGTAGTCGGAGACTCTCGCATCGTGATACAGCAGGTCCAAGGGCTGATCAACTGTAACCAGCCCAATCTGCAGCGTCACTTGGCCCAGTGCAAAACTCTGGAGGGGCGATTCAGTACACTGCGACTAGTCCACGTCAAGCGTGAATACAATTCGGCCGCAGACTACCTAACCTCCAAGACACTGGCACTAGGTACCACGTGGACCGTACAGGATGAGGAAGAGCGAGTCCACCTGCAACGAGTGTCGAAAATCCATGAGAAGCTGATGGAGCCAGTTGTGGTGACACCAGGTGTCACCGGAGCAGAGCAGGATGTACCAAACGAAGATGTGACCGAAGCCGTGGCGACACCAGATGAAGAGACACCGGAGGGTGTCGACCCGGACCCTGAGTCAGCACCGCTTCCAAACTGTGCTCGCGTCATGGCGGTTTTGACCCGGTCGAGAGCCCAGGAGCAGACCGAATCCGGCGAGCCGTTGGGTCCGCTGGAGTTCCAAGCCGAGCGATGGCGAAGAATTAAGGCACACCAGGACCAGGATGAGTTCATTGCGGAAGTCAAAGCATATCTGAACGGGGACCTGGATCGATTCTCTCCTCGGCGACTACGGAAGATCGCGAAACTCTCTGACCTGTTTGCGTTGGATGCCAGGGGCGTCTTGTATCGACTCGCACGTTCCACACGGGATCGACCTCGGGGCGTACAAGATGAGCCTCGCCTGGTGGTGCCACAGACTCTGTACACCGACCTGTTGCACTACGCTCACGAGGACTTTCAAGGTGGGCATCAAGGCATCACCCGCACGCAC
Source organism: Phytophthora vignae f. sp. vignae (assembly GCA_016169955.1). Lineage (NCBI taxonomy): Eukaryota > Oomycota > Peronosporomycetes > Peronosporales > Peronosporaceae > Phytophthora > Phytophthora vignae. The sequence continues at coordinate 928,599 of JABJUM010000029.1, read as the reverse complement.
GAACGACTTCGGACCGAATTCTATTGGCCCGGTATGTATGCCGATGTCGAGCGTTTTGTGAAAGAGTGTGTCGACTGCGCAAGCGGGAAGGGGCGACCTCCCAATCCTGGACCGTCGCCTGGTAACATCAAGCCTCGACGCCCATTCGAAGTGGTGTCTATGGATTTTGTGACGCACATGCCCAAGTCAGCACGGGGAAACACGTTCCTGTTGTTGTTCCAAGATTCATTCTCGGCCTACGTCATGTGTAAACCCATGTCGTCTACGACGGCACAGGATGTGGCAGAAGCGTACGAAGAGCGAGTCTTTCGGAGTTTCGGTGCTCATCAATGATCAGACACGACCAGGACCCACGTTTCATGAGTGAGGTGTTCACTCGTTTCCGAGAGCTGTTGGGCAGCCGTCAACGCGCGACACTGGCTTATCGCCCTCAGGCGAACGGCCAACAGGAGCGGTCCGTCCAGACTGTCATTCGGAGTGTTCGTGCTTACATCGCTGAAGCAGACCAGTCTGACTGGGATGACCATGCAGAACGACTAATGTTCGCACTGAATACCTCCTTTGACGCGACCAGACTGGATACACCATTTTATCTGGTACACGGTTGGGACGCCCAAGGAACAGTGTCGGCGATGCTGGGACCGAAGCCATCCAGTCTGCCTGAACGTACAGCGTACGAGTGGCGCCGGAAGTTTCAGCGCGACTATAGCTACGCGATCGCATGTGCCGAAGATCTCCAGAGACAAGCGAAACGGACCCGATCCGAGGAGCAGACACGAAAGTGGAAAGAACTCTCCGAACGATTGAAGACTGGATTTGAGAAGGGAGATTCGGTATGGCTCTACATCCCTAAGGTCCAGACCGGATTGAGTCGTAAGTTGGCTCACATGTGGCATGGGCCGTTCAGGATTGACGAGGTACACGACGATTTCCGTGTGAAGCTCAAGGTCGAAGACACAGGGTATCGTGTCAACCCGTGGGTGCACATCAGTCGGCTCAAGCCTCGAGCGTTGTTCCCGAAACGACCCGCTGTGGAACTCGAATTGGATGACGATGACGACTTCGACGCAGCGCTTCTGCCCGAAGACAGCTGGAAGCCAGACGAAAAGAATGACGAATATGAAGTTGAAAAGATTCTGGATCTCCGGTGGACCAAACGTACGCGCACGTCCAAGCGCATCCGTGAATACCAAGTCAAGTGGAAGGGATACGACGAGCCGGAGTGGCTGCCAGCGACCCAGCTCAGCTGTGGTGCACTTCTGTATGAGTTCAATCAGAGTGCCCGCGCTAAGGCCAGGTTCCAGTCCATGCAGGCTGGCGATGACCACCCCAGTGCTTAGCATACCGAATGACTCAACTGATCCTAACCGCCGAAGTGTGAACCGACTGAACCTGAATGTGATTTTCGATTGTGGATTTGGTGATGACGATTTGTGGAGAAAAACGAATGTGAAGTGAACAAAGTGATAGCAAACTGAAGAAGCAGACAATTGTGCAATGGATGAAGATGGACAGACCGCACCAAGAGGCGAACGGACAGAACGGATGACGTGAAGTGTGGAATTATGCAGATTAGCGTGCAGATGCACCGAATGTATGACTACTGGTGATCTTCCGAGACCCAATTGGCACGCAGCTCGTCGGAAGTCAAGAGCATGTCCTGGATCTCCTGAGGGCGCTCCGAGATGAGACGATCGACAGACCAGCCCGTCCACTGAATGCGAGCCGGTTCCTCACGATCCCAGATCGTCAACTGCTCCGCCATCGTGTATGGCTCGTGGTCCGCCGTCTCCTCAGAGCGATCGAACAGAATCCAGTGACACAGCTTGGCGGGGTACACCCAGATGCCCGGCTCGTACGAAAGAGTCTCGGGAGGCTTCGTCGCCGCCAATTTGGTAGCCAACTTGACGTACTCCTTGGAGGCAGCGTCGTGGAGTTTCTTGCGGAGTGTCTGTGCCTTGGCTGCGTCCGTGCTGTCGGCGTCGAACGTGACCCAGTGACCTGCGTGCCAGATAGTCGTCGCGTTTGCTTCCATGGACCCCACTATCTCCTGCTGGCTGACAGTGCACTCCGCTTGTGGAACAGGAGGTGTACCACGCGACGGTCGAACATTCGCTCACCCGGCTGGCTTTCCAGGATGGAGTCATACTCATCCGGCCTGAACCGCGCTTTCAGGGGTTTGGTGCCGCCGTTGTGATTGGGTGCGTAGTCTGGGAAGCCGAAAGACTGGTCAACGGCATGAACCGTGCTTGGCGCGAACGTCACTAGGATGCCTTTGTGACGCCAGGACGTGACGCCCGGACCGGGCTTCTCAATAATCGCCAGCTCTTCAGGTGTCAGGTCCTCCATGTCCTTCCGAGCGAGGGGCGACCTCTTCCGGTCCTCTCTCGCACGGACCCGCCGTTTCTTCTTGGTGGCCGATCCACTGGACACTGAATCAGACTGGGAAGACACCGAACTCGCGCGACGTTTCGACCGACGGACTGAGGGTGACGCGGCATCCTGTGTGGCCGGAGTTCCCTGCGATGTTGTAGAAGTCGCACGCTGTCCGGCTCGGTCTTCCGGACTGGGTTCCCACGACGCATTTTGACTCTCGTTGTCAGGTTCGTCGTCATCTGGTCCGAGCAGCAGCTCGCTGTCGTCCTGAGTGTAATCCACCAGGTCGGGCCAATATTCGGGAACCTCGTCGTCCTCCGCCCACTGGTCCAGAATGCTCTCGGCGCGAAGGTAGTAGCGCTCCGGCACGTAAGTGGTCCAGTACGTTGTGTCCAGCCGATTCCAGTACATCATGCGCGCCAGCATACAGGCCAAGTCATACGGGAAGAACAAGTGGTGAGCCACCGTGTCCTTGTCTAGCAGCTTCATCGCCGCGTGATAGGTCCATCCGGCCCGCATGATGAGCTGCATGTCTGTGCGGAGCTTGCGCCACACGATGGGGAGGTTGGCCAGGGAAGCGCATGCAGTCTTCTCATCAAGGAGGTACTCATCATCGACAGAGCGAGCGGAATCGCCAGACGGGTCCCACGCGCTGGGGCGCCACTGGATCCGGTCTGGCACAGCGCGCTGACGTTTGGCAGCACCGGATGGCTTACGCGCCGAAGACGGCCCGCTGGATTCGGAGTCACCTGTGAGATCCTGGATGAAAACGCGTCGGCCGCTAGACCCGGCACCCCCTCTTTGCCCTGAACTGCCACTTGGATCAGGGTCGTCACCGTTGCCTTTCTCCTCCGTGTCGTCTTCGTGACGGTAGTTGAACGGACCGGGCTCGGCAAACATGTCATCAGCAGATGTGACGTTGATCAGTGTCTGCCATCCTGACGGCGGAGACGTACCGGACCGGTGATGCTGGAAGAGCCCCTCGAGACGACGCCAGTTTCCGGTCACCTTAGTCTGGTTGCGGTTCAGGAAGTTCATCATTCGGTCCACGTTGAAGGCGCTGGACGCGAGCGACTCGACACACCGGTTGGATGTACCGAGTTTGTTTTCCAGCGCAGAGATCTGGTCCCGCAAAGAGCGCTTCTCCGTTTCGTGTTCCGCCATCAGTTTCTTGAAGTCCGCCCTGTAACGTGCCGTGATAGTCTCCTTTTCCTTCTGGAGGTGGCCCGTGATGACCTGCACCTGTCCAGCTACCTGACCCAAGGCGTTCTGGAGCTGTGTGTTCTCCTTCTGGGCGGCAAACAGCATGTCGGACGTGCCGGATCCCTGAGTCTCGATTTGGTGCCGCATGAATCGGTACTTGACGAGCATGCGACGCATGATAGTGGTCATACCAAATACCCGCGCGGCCAGCTCAGACGGATCGTATACAGACAGGAGGGACGCCATCTCACGACGCACGGCGAGGGAGCTCAGTGCATTCTCCAGCTCGGACGAGCTGGGAGGCGAGTCGCGGGGGCGAAGGAAGAGTTCGTTGATGTCCTCCGATTCGCCGACCAACTCGTTCAGTTCAGCCAAGTCGGTGGCCGTGAGACCCTCGATGGACGTCATCACCTCCAGTCCAGCGTACCCCTCGCGCATGAACCGATCGTTGCCTACGTGTTCCAGGCGCGCAGGAATACCGACCAAACGGAATGCCCCATCCGGTCTGTACTCCAGCGGCGGATCACACACCGCCGGCGAGCCGCTGTTCACTTGGGCGCCGAAGTCGGCCACCTTTGAAAGACCAGCACCCGCTGGCATGGCGAGAGCCTCTTGTGCAGACAGGATGCGCCCGGAGATGCTGCGTTGCTTGCGGAGCACGCGCTCGGTGAAGCCGTAACCCCCTGGAGCTGCCGGGGCCTGCTGATCGCTCGCGTCGCCGGTGCTCCCGAGGTCTGATTCCTTGCCGCTGTCGGAAGCGCGCAGGAGCGCTGCGACCCCGCTGCCTGTCTTCTCGGTGGAGCCGTCGTTTTGATTGATGTTGTCGCTGGACGCACGCTGACTGCCAGACGCGCCGGCGCTTCCGTCCGAGCCCGAGTTGGCACCCGCGTCACCGCCTCCCGGTGGAGGAGCTAGCGGAAGTTGTGCCGGGCTCGACGGCTTGCTGCCAGGCGCATCGGCCGCGTCGTTCACCTCAGCCATGGCGCTGATGAGACGTGCGATGGAGAATGGATTGTGTTTGGAGGCAGACTGCTTCTGCCAGTTGGATTGTGGTGTGTGGAGACCCGTCACGGAGACGGGACGTTGGGTGATATGCGTTCCTGGAATTACTCTCCCAACGGTTTTACGATTCGGTGCGACCCTCCATTCGGAGTGGGAGCCATCGTGTCTGGGTCTGGTCATGTCCTGTCACCTCGGTGGCAAAATCCTCTGTGAAAGAACCTGAGCAGAGGGGCGGTTGACACGATGTGGAAACAGATTTCTGTCTGCACCCATGTCCGACCCCATGGATAGGCTGACTCTTTGGTGAGATGTGATTGGTCGCACGGCGCAGAGATCCGGTGGAGACGAGAGTGACGTGTGGATTGTGGATGCGTGTGGCGATTTGGTGAGACCCGGCACTTGCAGCAAGCATGGGCTCACAGGATTGGAGATGCGCCCACCGAATGAGAGCTCATATTGGTGTGGAGTTACGTATCCTGTCCATCCGCCGACTTCCCTAACTGCAGGATAGGCCCAAGGCGTGAAAGTGTGGTCAGCGAACGTATCCTGGCCACTGCCTGCATTGGCTCAGTCAAGTTGTCGGACCACCCCATTGAATCGATCACACCCAGCATGAGCATACGCGCACAAGACCCCGCTGGATGAAGCCTCGTGTTGTCCGAGATGGATCGTGGTGTACCCGGTGATGGCGTACTGAATGAAGAAGTGCCACACCGGATGAGGGCAAACAGGATCGAGCATTCGGTCCGACCCCAGTATCCTCACTGGATATCAACGCACCAAGAACAAGTCCAGTGCGCGCCGCATGTGTTCAAGCAAGCGGCGTCGACCCAGACCGGATGAGACCAAGATCCACCAAGATCCTCAAGCGACACCGGATGAGCCGCACATCCGAGGGAGAGGTCCAGTATCCAGAACGAAGGGACGCTGTACCCAGATACCTCGGTCATCATTTGATGAGTGTACCAGATGGAACGTTGGCGTCAACAAGTCTCCACATACCCAAACCAAGACAAGCATACTGAAGCACTGTCAAGAAGCACAAGCATACTCAAGACAAACCAAGCATAGTGAAACCTACATTAAAGTCAGCGAAGTGATAGAAGATAGCTAGCCAAACGTAAAGATCAAACAGAAACCAATTTGCCGAAGAACACGCGGACGATTCTGGCGCCCGAGGACAGCAGTAGAGCCTCGACTTTTTCGTCTTCAAGAGCCCTCCGGGAGACTGCCTGCGCGCGGTCTAAGTACGTTTAGGGACGCTTCCAAGGCCTCACTGGTGTAGCGAGCACCGGTGTAGTGGGGACTCAAAGGTACCAAGGCGAGGTCGGCAGTGACTGGGGTTTCGCGCCCTGGAGTGACCTGTGAGAGCTTCATTTTCTATTTGCGTGCTCTAACCGGGCATCCATTTCATATTCCCTACTGTGTGTCTGTGGTGGTTGAGGTAGTCACCCCCAAGACTGTATTGATCGACTACTGTGTGATAGGACTGAATTATATTTTGTATTGTTCCCTCATTCTGTGAGGGTGGTGCGCGTAAGTGAGTGTGCATCCAGGGCTGACCAGTGCCTTGGGTGACGGCTCCGAAGTTGACTGGTGAATAGACCCCCCACCCAAGGGTCTCTAAGAATAAGTGGTGGCTGTATATTGTGTGACGTTTAGCTCGGCATTGTATTTCTGTGTGGTTGGTTGGTCTGAATTACGGATCTGACTGTGGTCCTTTTCATTCGGTCTGACCTTCTGTTCATTCGGTGTGGTTCATACCAGGAACACACCCAGCAGACTTTATTCTGTATTTCCGACAACTCATTCTCGGTGAAGTCCGGTCCGCCAAAGGTAAACGATACCTATAGGGGTTGACACAAGGACACACGCCAAAACGTCCAAGCGGTTCCCAGGCCCGGGTCATTCCGTGTCCCGTGGGCTGTGGTTATCGCGTGGACAATCTGTGGTACTCCGAACCCGAATCTCATTCGGTCCGGCATAGTGCACTATACACCTGGACGATAAAGGCGTTCACCCGCCTCGCCTCAGGTTCCTCCCTGATGTCTACGACTGACTACATGATTGGGACTGGATCGCACATGCCGATGTCAACGGCGACCGTGATGCGAGGCTCAGCCACGACGATGTCTCGTAGCTCGTTCCCTGGAATGATGATCTCAGTTACGCCTCAGCTTACTCAAGCTGGTCAAGCATCAGCCAGAGCCGAACCGAGGACGTATCAACCTGAACACCCCTCTCAGATACCACTGCCCGGCAGTCCTGAATCGAAGCGCCCCGCTCCGAAGCAAGCTGAAACTCGACCGACGCAGTCTGCTGGATTCCGATTCCGAGACTCGTACGACGTGAGTACGCCTGCGTTCGCGAGGTCGACGACTTCGGACCACCTAGCAGCAGTAGAACGAGACTACCAGCGAGCTCTCCAACAGAGTGAAGCTTCTGCCTGGGCCAGACTTGATGCGGAACAGACCCAACGAAGGGCTCTTGAAGCGAGATTGAGTGCAGCACTAGCAGACAACCAGGCGGAGCAAGCCCGACTGCAAACAAAGTACCAGAAGCTTCACGCAACCAACGCTCAGATGTCGGCTGCCCAACAGCAAGCTAAGACAGAACAACAGAAGCAACTGGAAGCCCTGGAGAAGCTAGCCTAGCGTCGCGCTGCCGAGGAAGCTAAGAAGCGCAAGGCGGACGAAGCTCGAGCACAGCAACTGCTTCAGGTCCAAAAACAGTTGCAAGAGGCTGAGGTTAGGGCTATGCAGGCTGAACAGCGGAAGGCCCAAGAAGAACGAGTTGCTGGAATCAGGACGGAGCACGAGCTGGAACTGCTGAGGTTGAGAGAGAAACATGCGCAAGCAGAAGCAGAACACCAGCGAGCCATGCAGGAGCAGGAGGAGAAGACCCGTCAACTCCTTGCAGCCCAGGAGCTGCCCAGTTCATATCCTGGCCCCGTCGCTTCAGGTGAGAGACGTGCGCCATTGGCAACGGACCCCCTGGTCTCAGCACCCATCGCGTTGGCTCGAACGCCGACCGATCCGGTCCTGGCGCAGTTGGCCCAGCTCACGAGCGTGATGCAGCAGTTGGTCCAAGCCAACCAGGTCAAGTCTGAAGCGAGTGGTACGAGCCGCCGTGTTGGTAAGACGCAAAGTTCAGCCAAGCATACTGAGGCCAAGTCTAAGTCTCGTGCATCTGCCTCGGCGTCTGGAGCGAAAGGCAAGTCTCGGGCGACCAAGCCTGGCAAGCCTGGAGACTCGGACGGGGACGACTCCGATTCTGATGACTCAAGCTCGAGTGACTCGTCGCAAGATGAGCTCGAAGGGCAGTTCGGCGCGGTTGCCCAACCCAAGGGCACTGATACCAGCTCTGGAACTCGAGTTGTTGTCCAAGCAATGATTCCCCATGACGCTTTGGAGAAGTTCGATGAGAAGGGACCGCTGGAGGACCGAGTCAACTGGTGGGAAAGGTTCATGTACTACGCTACGATGGCCCCCTGGGACGAGAAGACCCGGGTGGTTCAGTTACGCATGAGACTCACTGGTTCCCTCAAGGATTGGTGCACTCAACTGCCGGATGATGTTCGCTCGGACTGGAGGAAGTTATCTCACGTCTTCAAGAAGGAATGGTGTCGTACGCTGAACTCTAATAGTGAGCGGTATTATTCGATGGAGATGAAAGATTCCGATACACCTCGGATGTTCTTCTACCGTCTGAACCATGCTGCCAAGAAGGCTGGGATACCGTATCTGAGGCCGACAGCCGACCGGGAAGCTCACATCCGGCGCTTCATCAAGGCTTTGACTGACTCAAGGCTGAGAACTACTCTTCAGGGACAGCGTTTCGATACTTTGGATGAATTGGAGAAAACCCTGAAGAGAATCGAGGCCCTCCGCCAAGACGAGGGCTATGAGCAGAAGCGGCGCCCAGCGCAAGGACTACAGTTTGGACGTTTCAAACCTCCACAACGTCGAGCTGAGGGACGAGCGTTCAAGGCAGAAGGTGTGGAAGTTGACCCAGGACTGGGACGACAGACGCTTTTCCAGGACGACTATGACCTGAAGCATGAGGCAGATTCTGAAGAAGACGTGGACCGCTCGACCGATCGGACCCTGCCCTCGCCTGCGCCCGCGCCAGCTCCTGTCGTTGCGAGCTCAGCCCAGGCTGAGCCCAGTCGCTCTACCTCCCTGACCGATGAGATTTTCCGAGTCGCTGAGAGATTCGCCTGGAAGCCGAACGCTCAGCGCTATGACCGTGGAGGAGACCAGCACCCAGAGCAGAAATGTGACGAATGTGGCAGCCGTAACCACCCGACTGACAAGTGCTGGAGCCGACTTATCTGTGGACGATGCCACGATGAGGGTCACCCGGCCCAATTCTGTAGGCGTCAGCCGTGTTCCAAGTGTGGCGAGTACCATCGCCGGGGTTTGTGCGACATGTGGTCGGCGGTCAAGGCAGTACGCGAGGCAATCCGTACTGGAGGCTCCGTCGAGGGCCTTGCTCCTGAGGTGATCCAAGCTCTGTTGGATAGCCCGGAGCTCCGAGAGAAGTCGTTAAACCACTAGGCTCGCTGGTTGGGAGACCAGTGCGTGACGAGCCTAAATCCCAAGCGCTCTGCGCCTTTGCATATGTGGGCCCAGCCCTCCCATGTTGGCGCAGAGATAACCCCGAATGTACAACTTCTTACTATGAAGCTGGTGTTTACACTTTCAATACTGACCTCAACATGCTGGACCCGGAGGATGAAATGGAGAATCATCTCGAGTTTGCTCTGACTCCGGGCGAGAAGTATGGTTGGTGGAGTGAGCACACGTTGATTGGCGAGAAGCGGAAGATGGCGATGGTGCATGGAGCAGTCTTTCATCACAGAACGCAGATATTACTGGATACTGGAGCTACGACAAGCATTTTGGGCTTAGATCTTGCACGCAGATTGAAGCTCAAGCTACGCCGTGGTTTCAGGCTCAGAGTAACTGGGATGGGAGACGCTCCGACCTACATTACTGCTCAAGCTAGGATCAAGCTGACGCTGGGAGTGCGCGTGGTGTATGTCATGAATATTTGGGTTGGCAACATCGGTGAAGGAGTAGACTGTCTTCTCGGAATGGACTTCATGGTAGCTGCTGGAGTGCGACTCTGTGCTCGTGAAGGTGTCGTGAGACTGCCGGACGAAGAATCTCTGTTGTTGGTTGGAGGTCCCCAGATCGACCACGTCGGACTGGAGGTCAGCGTCTGGCTGTACGAGACCGCCTACCTCTACCCTGGACAATCTGTAGTAGTCCCGGTCAAGTATCACCAAGCTGACCCAGAGAAGGTAATTCCCTGGGCTGGGCGCGGTGATCAATGGATTACGCAGTTCATCTATGGACCTGGGCGGAGGCCCAAGGCAGTCAAGGTGGTCAACATCTCAGAGCGAGAAGTCATGATCCGCCAACACACTGTGGTTGCTTGCCTGGTGGAGAAGGATTACCTGCCCAACGGAAAGCGGTTCGTGCGGCCTTACTCGAGGAAGTATCGTGATTGGGCCCAGCTCATCTACGAAGCCGAGCCTTCCCCAGACGTTCTGAGACGAGAAGAGGAGGCAGCTCGGCTAGCTGAGCTCAACGCTCCGCCGGCTGTGGAGAGGCCACCCTACAAGCGACCTGCGAAGCTACTGCTGTTGAAGCAGTCCGATGACCCGAAGGAAGACCGAGCCAACATGAAGCAGCGCAGAGCTGAGGCGTACGCCGCCAACACAGTGTCACCTGAGTCCGCTCAAGTCAAGTTAGCTCGGATACCCCAAGGGCGTCCTGCCTCATGGAAGCCACCATTGCCGCAGTCGCCTCACCCAGATGATATGCAGCCAGGGACGAGCCAAGGAAGCACATCGGAAGAGGATGACACTCAGTCTACGACCGAGCCAAACTCTGTGGAGCCAAGCTCAGTTCAGACCTCTCCTGCTGGAGGCGGTGTGGATGCTCAGGAAGCTCGGGATGAACTGAGTCGAGTATTCAAGGCTGAGCCGACAGGTTTCGTGTCGGATCCGTTTGCCCGTCTCCAGGAAGCCTATGCTCGCTGCCTCAGGGTAGAGATCAGTGAAGGTGCTGACGAAGCTACGGTGTACTTCCATGAAGGCACGGAATTGCTGAATGACCTCCGAGACCAGCTCGCTGCTCTTCCGGAGTTGAAAGATCTCAGTCCAAACGCGGACCTCTCAACGGCTAATGTGGGAGAACCAGGCGTTACGACTCCAGAAATGGACGCCCAAGTGCGAAGGATTCTGGAGAGACATCACGCCAGTTTTCTCGGGGACGGGAATGCAGTACCAGCCCCCGCCCGTGGAGTTGTCTGTGATCTGGATGTTGGGGACGCGAAACCCATTACTCAGAGGTCCCGGCAGGTTCCGACACACCTGCTCGACAAGGTGTTCGCTCTGATCAAGAAGCTGCTGGAGACTGGGCTCATCGAGTATTCGCACTCGGACTGGGCTTCGCCAATTGTGATTGTGATGAAGAAGAACGGTGTGGATATCCGGCTATGCATCGACTACCGACTGGTCAACCAATTGATCAAGCTCTCGCACTACCCCCTGCCTTTGATTGACGATCTGTTGATTGGGTTTGAGGAAGCAATGTGGTTCCTGAGCTTGGACATGGCCAGTGGATTTTGGGCAGTGCCGATGACACTCCGAGCTAAGCTGATTTCAGCCTTCATCTGTCCTTTGGGACACTTCCAGTGGAAGCGTATGCCATTTGGTCTCAAGAATGCGCCGCTGATCTACCAGCAAATGTTGGATAACTGCCTGTGGGGCTTTGTGCGCCTTCCGCCCTGTGAGGAGGCCCGAGTTGATCCGGACGTGCTGGAGTTCTTGGGAATTGAAGTAGATGATTCCGCTAAGGAAGAAGATATCCCGCCTCTGTCTGAGGAGACTACTGTGTTCCGACGAAACATTACGGCACCGCCCCAGCTGAGCCCTGTTCTAGGACGCAGCTCATACATCGATGACATCGCGTATGGAGCGGAGACCTGGGACCAGATGTGCGAAGTCCTGGACCGTTTGCTTTATCGGCTGAGATACTGGGGAATCTCGGTGAGCCTACCCAAGAGTGAGTTTGGTAAGAAGTCTATCTCGTATCTCTCGCATGAGATTGGAGCAGAGGGAATCGGAGCTAAGCCGAAGATTGCCAAGGGAGTCAAGGATCTGCCATTCCCGTCGACGCTGAAAGGAGTGCAGTCGTTCCTGGGGAGTCTCAACTACTACAACAAGTTTATTGAAGACCTTCCGGTTGTAGCATCTGTGCTCTACGAGTTGACGGATGAGCAGATCCAAGCTGGGCGTGACCTCGGCCGAGCTAAGGAGGCGTTCGAAATCCTGAAGCAGAAGATCGTCTCTACCCCGCTGCTCAGACACCCGGACAGGGAGAAGCCGTTTGTGATCATTCTACACGCTAACCCCTGGGCGGTCTGTGCAGTACTGGGCCAAGAGTACGACGGAGTCATTTTCCCGGTGCGATACACTGGGAGGACACTACATGATCAGGAACTCAGATATCACCCAGCCGAGAAGGAAGTTGTGGCATTACTCCGGGTTCTCAGAGTCTTCTACTCGATGCTGAGCGGATGTAAGCTGCTGAAGGTCTACACCCGGTACTCTGTTCTGAAGTGGTTGTTCAAATCTCGATCGCTGGAGGGACGCTGTGAGCAGTGGGCTGCACGTTTGTCACCCTGGCCTCTGGAAGTGCACAAGGTGGAACGCGATGAGGATGGTTTGGCCGCGATCATGGGAGCCGGGATCACACCCCGTGATCGGTTGGACAAGATCGCAGAGAACCTCATCCCAGACAAGGGACGAGTTGTCCGAGCCCCACCAATCAGCCTGGAGATGCTGGAAATGAACTATGAAGGATGGCTGCTCAGCTTCGACGGAGCCGCCAAACTCTCAGATCGCTCAGGTGCTTCTGGTTGCATTCTGTGGAAGCTCCCGTCCTGGGACGTGGTCGAAGCACGAGGATTCCATTTTGAGGGCATCACAGTGAACGAGGCTGAGTATCATGGTTTGCTCGAAGGCGTCCGCATGGCAAAGGCTCGAAGTATCTCAGATCTGGTGATAGTCGGCGACTCTCGGATTGTCATTCAGCAAGCCCAAGGCTTGATCCAGTGTCTGAGCCCAGGGTTGCAAGTGCTGCTGGCCGAGTTCGAGACGCTCCGCCCAGAGTTCCAGCGACTACGCTTGGTGCACGTGAAACGGGAGTATAACGCGGCTGCGGACTACCTCACGACGAAGACTCTGGTGACTCAAGGTGCCATCACTATCGAAGACCCGGTTGAACTGGTTCAGCTCAAGCAGTTGAATCGGATCCCGGAGAAGTTGATCAAGGTGAATGACGCTGAGCCTGCTGAACCTGAAACTGAGCAGCCTGATACTCAAACGGACGTGGAAGTGGTAGCTGAGCCAACTCGACTGGAAGATGCTGCCAAGCCCCTGTTGCCCAGTGCTAAGATTTTCGTAGTGACGAGGAATCAAGCTCGGGTCAGGGACGCTGAGCCTACAGTGGCCAGGGACGATCCCGACCAAGGTGTCGACCCAGCCCAGAATGCTGGGACCCCACTTGAGCAGACTCCAGCATACTCCCCGGAAGCGGCCACACCTGCTGCGTCAATCGCCGTGCGATGGAGACGGATCCTAGTGCTACAAGAAGCTGAGCCCTGGACGAAGAAGCTCAAGGATTATCTAAACGGAGACTTGGAGAACCTTTCTGCTACTGAAGCTGAAGATGTGGCCAAGGCGGTGGATCAGTTCACTCTGGATTCGCGAGGAGTCCTATACTATCTGAGTCCAGCCACTCCGGGAAGGCCCAGGGACGCAGCTGGAAATCTGAGGTTGGTCGTACCAGCGGCACTTAGAGATGATTTGCTTCAGCTCAGTCATGAGGAATTCCAAGGAGGTCATCAAGGGATCACCAGGACTTTCGAACGACTGCGCAAAGAGTACTACTGGCCGAGGATGTATGCAGATGTGGAACGCTATGTGAAGGAATGTGTGGATTGTGTCACTGCCAAGGGAGCTCCGCCCAACCCTGGGCCGTCGCCGGGAAACATTTTGGCGACTAAGCCTTTTGAAGTGGTCTCCATGGATTTTGTTACGCATCTACCCAAGTCCGATCGTGGAAACGTGTTCTTGCTCCTATTCCAGTGCGCGTTTTCGTGGTTCATCATGTGCAAGCCGATGAGTCTGACCACAGCTCAAGATGTCGCTGAAGCTTACATGGAGTGTGTGTTCCAGAGGTTTGGTGCAAGCTCTATGCTCCGCCATGACCGGGATCCACGTTTCATGAGCGAAGTGTTTGCCAGGTTCCGCGAGATGCTGGGAAGTCGGCAGCGCGCGACTCTAGCGTACAGACCTCAGGCAAACGGTCAGCAAGCGCGCTCAGTGCAAACGGTGGTCCGAGCTATCCGAGCGTATGTCGCTGAGCCAGACCAGAGCGACTGGGACGACCAAGTGGAGAAGTTGATGTGGGCGCTGAACACGTCCTTTGACGCTACTCGTCTTGATACGCCGTTCTACCTGGTTCACGGCTGGGACCCCCATAGCACCGTTTCGGCCATGCTGGGACCATCTCCGACAGGCTTGGATCAGAAGACTGCCTACGAGTGGCGCCGCAAGACTCAGCGTGAGTACGAGTACGCTCAGGCCTGGGCCAAAGACTTACAAGCTGAAGCCAAAGTCAAGCGCTCGGCTGCTCAGACGAAGATCTGGGCTGAGCTGTCTGAGAGACTCAAGAAGGGTTTCGAAGTTGGTGATGCTGTGTGGTTATACCTGGCTCGAGTACAACCTGGGCTTACGAAAAAGTTCGCTCACCTCTGGCACGGTCCATTCCGGATTCTGGAAACCTCAGACGACTTCCGCTGTAAGCTGAAGATCGAGGGAACTGGGTACAAGCTGTACCCCTGGGTTCACATAAGCCGGCTCAAGCCGCGTGCCCTGTTCCCTGAACGACCTACCGTTGAGATCGAAGTTGCTGAGGATGATGACCTGGACGCAGCTCTGCTGCCCGAAGATGCTGAAGAACCTGATGAAGCTCAGAACGTGTACGAAGTGGAGGCCATCCAAGATGTGCGCTGGGTCAAGCGGACCCGGACCTCCCGGAGAGTCCGTGAATACTTGGTCAAATGGAAGGGGTATCCCGACACTGAGTGGTTTCCTATGTCCCAGCTAAGTTGTAGAGCCTTACTGTACGAGTTCAACAAGAGCGCCAAGGCTAAAGCACGGTTCCAAGCAATGCAAGCTGGGGATGAGCCTCCTGAGCCTGATGCTCAGTAGAGGCACCTCAGCTGTGAACCCGTGTATGTAGCTGTGACGTTCTATGTTTGAGCATTTTTTATTGTGTGAGTTTACGACTACGCTAAGTGACGTGGAGACTGACTTGGAGTATCTTGTGGAGGATGAGTGTGTCGAGGAAGCTGAAATCAGTGAAGATGAGAGAGACAAGAGGCGAAGTGGAAAAACCGAGTGGTGAATTAGAAATAATGATGAACGCTTGTCGCCTACGCTTCATCGTCCTCCTCCTCTTCTGCTGCTTCCAGAGCGCGGAGCACCTCAGCAAGGGTGTCGTGGTTGTACTCGGGTGCCGGGATGATGGGTTCGCCTCTCGCTCAGATCTGCTCTTGGGCTTGAGCGCTGGCGGAACGATCGCCTCGAACTGCTTGTCCAAGTGACGAGTAGCCCATTGCGTGCGAGCGGGTTCTTGGTCATCCAGGGTGGAGAGCTGATCCGCCAAGGAAATCTTGAGACTTGGGTCTCTGAGAATCCAGTGACACGAATCCTTGGGCACAGCCCAGAGTCCAGGCTCGAACCAGATCCGATCCGAGTAGCCTTTGACGCCTTTGAGTTGATCCACCAAGTCCCTGCGATGAAGCTCGAACTCCTGGGCACGATCCTTGCGCTCGCGATAGACGGTGGCCAGTTCAGGCAGGCCCAGTTCCTTGGCGAGCTGAGCGTAGTCGATCTTGGACGGGAACGGGTACCAGTGGAGTCGCTCCCAGTACGCTCGACGCCAGGCACTCATAAACCCAGCAATCACGACGATCGCCTCACTCATCTCAGGAGTGAGCTCAGCGTACGTGTGGTAGACGAGGGAGTCGACCCGGCCATTCCACATGTCGTCCCAGGGTTCCGATCTCAGCAGTTCCAAGTAGAGCGCGTACTCTATGCGATGGTGGAGCTGCTCGATCCCGGTCTTGGACGGCATGTAAGCTGGGAAACCAATTGTCTGGTGGTGCAGCTTCTGGACTCGGATGCCGTTGTGAAACCAGCTTCCTTTCTTGGGTGCGTCGATGATGCCGTTGTCGACTCCTTCTTCCGGAGTCTCAGCGTCGTCTGGCTCGGGGTCACCCCAAGTCACGGAGATCCCAGAAGCGGAGCGCTGTCGTTTGGTTCCTGAACTGGCTCCTGATGACGTCGAACTCCGCTGCCGCGTCTTGCCTGCTGGAGAGCTCTGGGACCGGGTGCTGATAGAGCTTGGAGCCTTGGCCTTCGATCCATGGTAAGACTGGTCGTCGTAGTCGTCGTCTGTGTCCCCTGAGGACAGCATTGACATGAACGAAGAATCCGAGTCGTCGTCACCTGGACTCGGCCTCTTGGGCAAAGTTCGCCAGGGTACAGGGACCCGTAACAGGCTGGGAGCTTGGAGTCTGCTTGCAGCTGCGTCGAAGTACTTGTCTGGGACGTACTGAAGCCATGGAGTGCTGTCCAAAGCCTCCCAGTACATGGCCGAAGTCAGCATGTAGATCAGGTTCTTCTTCCCGAACTGATCATGGAGCATCTGGTCCTTCTGGACCTCGTCCACTGCATCCCAGAATGACACACCCGCCAACATGAGCTCTTGGACGTCTGGGCGGGTGCCGTCCCAGCTGAATTGGTTGGGCACAGCCTTCGCAGCATCCAGGTCCGAGCGAGCGCTGGGGGATTCTTTCTTGGCGTTCTTGCGCTCAGGTCTGAACTTGGTCGGACGACGAGGTAGCGCAATTCGCTGGGTAAATGGCTTGATCACTGGCGCCTTGGCCTTCGGCGTACTGGAGGCTGAGCGGGTCAAATCCACAGTTTCCGGTGCAGTTGCCGAGCTGGGCACCACACTCGCCTGGACTTTCAGCCCGCCAGCTTTCTTCGAACTGCTTGGAGCCAAAGCCTTAGCCAGAGGCAACGACTTGAGCGCCTTGCGTCGGAGTTTACCAGACCCGGTCGAGGTTAACCTGCTCAAGCTGAGCATTGGTGGTGTACGCAGAGGTGTGGCTGGCTGGGACGAGCTGATTGGAGTTGTGACCGCTGGAGCAGATCCCGGAGACGAAGAGTCCGGCCCTGAACCTGGACTGATCTGAGCAGCTTGGGTCGTGTACGGATCGGAGTCCTCGAAGTCCAGGTCGCGCGCCGAAACTTGGATCGTGGTGCGATATCCAGTTGGAATGGGTTTCCCAGTCCGGTACAACTGCAGCATCTCGAGGAATCGCTTCCAATTGCCTTTGAAGGCACTGCCGTGAACCAGGAAGTCGCAGAGGGCCCCAGGGTCGAACGACCGAGAGTCCAGAATCTGAGCCTCAAGCTCAGCGATCCGCTTCTGAGCCTCGACGAGCTCAGACTCGACCGACGAAGTTCTCAATGCAGATTCTTCGGCGGCGTCCTCCGCTTGGACTTTCTTGGTGGCGTATTGAGCGCTCAACTTGGTCGCAGCCTCAAGCTTCTGGATCTCGGAGCTAGCTGAGGCGTTTGAAGCTTGGCCACCGGTGGTTCCAGCCGCAGCTCTCTGTAGTTCAGCCGCATGCGCAGCCTGGAGACGCTGAAGCTCAGCTTGGTGTGCATCGCTCTGACGCCTCAGAGCCTGGGCGAAGTGCTGACTTCTGACGGCTAGCCCCGTAGCACCTGACCCAGAAGCGTTAGCGACACCTTCCTCGAGTCCCTGGAGAAAGCGCACCGTCTGTTGGAGATATTGAACCGTGTTGAGCGACCTAGCGGCTAGCTGGTCGACACCAAAGCACTGAGCGAGCGACACCATCTCACGATCCAGAGCTACTCGGATGCGCGGGTCGGTGATATCTGGCGGAGGTACTGGGCAAGGCTGCAGCACAGCGCCAGCCGCATCTTGGCCCATGAGCGTGCTCAGTCGGTCGAGCTCAGCCGAAGAAAGCCGAGCTATGTTCATCAGTCACCCCAGGCCATCTGGAGCCCCAGCTAAGAGCGCGCCATCGCGGACATCTTCCAGTGTCGCCGGCACTACGACTTGCCCCGGGAGAGTGAGTTGGTCCCACGGCGCGAGACACGGCTGGTATGGGAGGCGCTGCCCAGGGCCTGAGCGGTAGCGCGACGCCTCGGTGGTATGGAGCAGCCCGGAGATGGTGCTGGTCGCCGGCACGTTGGATCCAGAAGCTTGAGTCGTCTGTAGGGTGCCAAAGGGAGGCACGGCAGGCGTCGGACGAAGAACCAGCATCGCAGCGCCGCCTGAAGTCGCTGGGGCGATAGCCGAAGGCGCTTGAGTCGTAGTAGCCACCGCTGATGCCACCGAAGACACGCTCGGGGTCGCAGGCGTTGAGACGCTAGTTGCCGCCGGGCCCGTGACGCTTGGAGACAGTGGCGGAGCACCAGAAGGGGACGCCGCAGTCGTTGCCAGTGGGGCGGACACCGTAAGCGCCGCAGGAACACTCTGCGCAGCCTCCGAAGACGTCGACGGCGTTGAAAGCAGCGTTTGCAATGACACGGAAGTCACAGGTGTGGCGGAAGCAGCTGACGGAGCGCTGGATGGAGTCTGGAGCACTGCGGGAGCCGCGAGAGCGCCCTGAGACGCTGGAGCTTGACTTGTGCCACCCGCGGGCGGCGCGCCGGACTGCTGCGAGTCGGCCATGGTCGGCACGAAGTAGCGGAAGCGGCGAATGCGGACGAAGACGTGCGGGTGACTGCGGAGGCGCAGCAGTTGTTGCTGCTGAAGTTGCCACCGCGGTCTCTGCACTTGGTCGAGATTTCGCAAATGAGCGGGAACCACGCTCCACAAGTTCGGCAGGATCGGACGGTTGTGGGAAGAGGCGATGCGAGTCATCTGGGTTATGGGCGCCGGGTCCAAGTCGGAAATGACCTCCGTGGACCCGACACTCATAAGGGACGGTTGTGATAAGGCCCAGTGGATTTCTCCACCGAACCCAAAGTCCAGCTGACCCGTATCAATCAACGAAGCTGACCCGTATCAATCAAGCCGACTTCAAGTACGTCATGGCTGAGATAGATCCAGACCACCAACTGTTGGTCACGAGACGTGCGACGAGGGTGACGGAACCCGAGGACTGGGCGAAGCTTCGCTCAGACCTCGGCTCTGAGAGATATCTGTCTGGGACCCGAGATGTCTGGCATTAGACATCCCAAGCCCGAGCCGAGTCCAGAAAGCTGAGAAAAGTTGCGCGAAGTCCGAGCTGAGCCTCGAGTGTGATGACCCGAGCCCCGCTCAAGTCGAGGAGCTGAGCGGAAGTCTGGTGGAGTTGGAGTTTAATGTTTCCCGTGGTCATAGGGCTGTTGCCCAGGGTGGCGAGCTGAGTCGTAGAGCACCATGCTCATGGAGCCTTCGCCCAAGATGTCGAGCTGAGCGGAGTGACATGGGTCCGAGCCCAGCCTTGGATGTGACGTCGGGAGGCATTGCCTGAATCGAGAAACCGAGCAGAGTGCCATGGACCTGAGCGGAGTGGCATGGACTTGGGCGGAGTTGTCGAAGGCCAGTTGAAGTGCCGGGTGAAGAGTCGCTGGACTTAAGTTCAGACAGTGGTACTAACTTCGAAGTTGGTGGTACTGGCCAGTACACTCATCCGGTGAATCGGCCGTAATCAAGCCTACATTGGGTGCGCCCGCTCAAGATCGCAGACACTTCAAGCGGATCTCAACGGCCAGCAGCGACTCCAAGACGTCGCCCGCCAGCATGGAGCCCCCGCATTGGCTGAGACCAAAAATTTTAAGTGGAACTTCAAGGGCGCTCGGTAAGCATACAGCCGACACTCTTCGCGCAGCCAGTCAGAGTGTACCCAGGGGGATATCGCGCCCCCACTTAGTGAGTCCTAGTTTGTGCATATGTTAGATTTAAACAGAGTTCGTTTTGCCCCGAAGGACGCAAGTGGTGGAGGTCTTTGGCCAGAAGGTGTCTTTGCGATCATCCACACAAATTCAAGCTAACATATCAACGTTGTCAGCGTGCCTCGGTGCGACGGCAGTACGGTTATTTCATATTACTGTTACATCTTCGGGTGTATTTCATATTTTCGGGTGGAAGGTGATCCATTCTAAGGTTTAGGCAGGATAATTGTATTGTGTGCTTGGGGACATTGGCGTGCCCCGGTGCATTGTGTGATTATTAGTATCGGTTCATTGTGGACCTGGTGCGCGGGAAGTCCCAGGGTGTGTGTGAGTGCCTTGGATTCGGACTAGGCTCAAACCGAGCCAACTAACTCCAACCAACCGGGTCGTAGCTTGACTCGTAGAGAAGAAAGGAGAAGCTGGTACGAGCCTTGCCCAGGCTCAGACAAATAAAAGGCAAGCTCGGCCCAGACCCAGGCCGATCGGGAAAGAAGGGGTGTTGTGGTTCTAAGCCGGAACCAAAGAGAGGAAGTAGAGGCTATTGTGTGTGGTGTTGTGTTCATTAAAGAAAACCCGGGGCATTTCGGGCTGTGGACACGCACGGACTGGGACTCGCCAAGTGGAGAGCGAGTTTCGTCTGGGAACACCTCCGGAAACCTTCAACATCGACAGCAGCTGGTGTGGCCGACGCGAGTCTGGGCCCACAGCGTAGCCGTGATCGAAAGAACCGCCAAGGGGATCGCAGAGTGGGGAACACACGCCTCGCCCGACCCAAGTCGGCGCTGAGCCAAGAGTCCAAGCGGCCAAGCCCAGCGAAGTGGAGCGGGAGTGTTCGCTCAGTGGAAGGAGCTGAGCGGAACTCTTGCAGCGCTAAGCAGGGCTGAGCCGAGTGGTGCAAGGGCTGAGCGAAGACCAAGGTCGAGCGGTCAAGCAACCTGAGCAAAGAGCGCGGGCGCTTCGTCACAGAGTTGCATAAAACGTTTAGGCACTTTAGGCACTCTTTTAGGCACGCATAAACTTCTCCCTTCCAGTAATTCTAGCCTGGATCTCAGCGATTGTCTTCTCTACTCCAGGATGTCCAGCCGTAGCAACGTCGTGGTACGCCCAAAGAATAGTATTCCGCATCTCAATGTCGTCAGCTCAACTGCTCTGAGCTTGCTTCCTTGAAAGCTGCTTCTGTCCAACCCGCTCGGCGTTGCGACCTCCGAATTAGCGTCAATAGTATGAGAGGCTTGCATCTGCTTCTGCTGCTCAAAGTCGATCTCGAAATCCGGACGACGACTCAATGCGTCCGCCACGGTATTTGTTGGTCCAGGAATGTACTTAACCGCAAGTTGAACTTCGCTAGTAGGTCATACCACCTGCATATCCGTCGATTGATCTTTTTCTGTGTCAGCACTCGCTCCAGTGAGTGAGGATCGGTTTCGACGGTGCAGCCTCTATCCACGAGATACACTCTCCAGATATTTACCCCCCCCCCCCCAGCGCCCAAGCTGTTTTTTTTACCTGTTTTTTATTTCACGGTACTGGCCCAATATGATAGTAGTACAGCATGTTAAAGTCGCGCAACACTTCGTTTTACTTTAGTCTCGCATAAGTTCGAGTACCGACTGTGTACAGCGACGACATGACCATTTCGTTAAATCGTCTATCATGTTGTACAAACAGCATGTACATGGTGTACATTCACCGTGATAAGAACTTTTGATGAGAAGTAAGTGGCTTTTTTATCAAGAGACTGGGCAAGGACATCTAAGGGAGTGCAAAGCAGGGTGACTTGCACGGCATCTTGCACGAAAGCGACGACGCATCAAGTGAAACCGTTCATAAACTTAGCGTGTTGTAGCCTCGAGCTATCACCTCCACATCATTTACCACCTTACTACAGAGGTCCACACACACACATGCGCAACCTGATCTTTGTATATCCCCTCCCGATTCACTATCCTATTTCTAATTCCTCCCAAAACACCATTTACCTCTCGTAAAGTATCCGGGAGGATGCCGGTATCTCCGCTAGAACCCGCTTCACGCTCAACTTGGCACAACGGTTCATGCTACACTATCTACGCCACTTCCTTGGGGTCCTCTGTAACGTCCACAGTTAGTTGCAAGTAATACACCACCATTTAACTTACACACTGCACGCTATAAATATCAAGTATTGGAATTGTTGTCGATTCGGTAGCGGTTCCTTTCTACCCTAAATCGAATCGACGGAGCAACGGCATCGCTTTGTATTTACTCTAGCACGCGTTCACAGAGTTTATATCCGTTTGTTCCTGTTATTTGGTCTGCCGAACACAGGCCCTGTGCATTTGGCGGGATGGCCTGACTTATGCAGCTAATCCGCCCATGTTTTAACGTGTTGTACGTACAACATGTTTCTTGGTGTATCTACAACGTGTGGGCGTTGAGGGGTTAAGCAGTAGATAATGGCCAGCATTTCCTGCTCGTGGGTGGGATAATTGAGTTCTGCCGCCTTCATTTTTCTTCCGCAGAACGCGATAGGCCGCTCGACCTCCTTATCTTTGGAAGCCGTTATCTGCATTTGATATAGAACTCCGCCAACTGCAAATCGAGACGCATCTGTCCTCAAGTAGAAAGGCTTGCTAAAATCTGGCAACGCGAGCACTGGTGTCTCGCTGAGAGCAACCTTGAGCTGCTCAAATGCTTTGATGCTCTCCGCCGACCATTCAAGGTGTTGTTTTTCCTTGCTTTTGATCATGTTGAATAACGGAGCGCTAATTTCCGAGTAGTCTTTGCAGAAGCGCTAGACATTCACGGTCGTACCAAGAAATGACTGCAGTTCTTTGGCAGTCTTCGGACGTGGCCAGCTTGTAATCATGCGAACTTTGTCGGGGTCAATCCTAACACCGTGTCGACCGACAAAATCGCTGAGACATGGTATTCCATCCGAGCACAGCGTCGACTTCGCGAGTTTTAGGTAGAGTTTCTTGTCTCGACAGCGCTCGAACACCGTTCGAACTGCAGCGAGATGTGACTCCAGGTCTGGCTCCTTGGTAAACATGTACAAATCGTCAAAATACGTGGCCACGAAGTCTCGCATGTCCTCCAAAACCCCTTGGACAATGCGGTTAAAAGTGGCAGGCGCATTGCTGAGTCCCATGGGCACTGCGAGATACTCGAAAAGACCATCAGGCATTTGAAATGCTGTGAACGGAATATCCTTCAGACGCATCCGAATTTGATAATACTCCGAGAGCAAATCGAAACAACTGTACAAGTCAGTTCCAGGGTCAAAGCCCCAGTTCTCGCGGCTGCTAGTGGCTCTGTTGGGCCTTAGGACGCCATCCCTAAGGCCAGCTAGTTTAAATCCCCCTTGAGCTTCGCAATGTCGCTCTGGATCATGCTGAGAACGGATCACAGCTTCTTTTCCTCGGGTTCAGCGCTTGACTTGGATATAGCCGCAGCGCCTGTGCCCTTGTTCTTGTTGTTGTTTTTTTAGCCATTTCGGCTTCCGCTCGGGGTGCAGCATCCAGCAGCGCTCCTTAGTGTGACCGTTCTCGGTGCATCACGACGACGTGCACCTTGCTGCGTCCATTCTTCTTATCCTATTTTGGAGGGGAGGGCTTGCTGCTTTTGCTGCTTTTTTTTCATTCGAGCGGGCGACTTCGCGTGGGTTCAGCGTGCGCGAGGCTTCAAATAGCTCGTCGAGCGTGTCAAACGTCTTTGTGTTGAGCAGATACAGCAGTTGCACTGACGATAGTCCCTGTTTGTATCGAAGTAT
This sequence comes from Phytophthora vignae f. sp. vignae, assembly GCA_016169955.1. Lineage (NCBI taxonomy): Eukaryota > Oomycota > Peronosporomycetes > Peronosporales > Peronosporaceae > Phytophthora > Phytophthora vignae. Next base: position 905,197 of record JABJUM010000029.1, on the reverse strand, counting down.
CTTGATGTACTCAGAGAGGTCTGCCGTGCACGCTAGCCGGCGCAATTCATCATTGTACGTGTCCAACAAACGATTGCCTTGCGCACAGCCAAAGAATTGAGCCACCAAATCTTCTTGATGGGAGTGTGGTGAAGCGCAATTCTCGGAAATGTGTGATGGCAAGTGATTGGGCGAGAGATGGATCCGGACTTAGATGGATCTGGATCTGCACCCACTGGATCCAGATCCAAAATGGGTTCAATCCAAGATGGGTTCAATCCGAGCTGGGTTCAATCCCTTATCCAGGCGTAATCACGAGGCCGTAAACACAACACGACGGGCAAGCGGCTGACACGCAATGAAGGTAAAGGGAGCCCATAGAGTCGGTAGGTACAGATGGGATGATAGGATCCACATGATGATAGGACTTTGGGATAGGAACGAACTTAAGCATAAATCAGACTCGAATTTGCCTTGGAAAGCGCAAGACCTTCTTCCTCGCCAGGAATCGGGAAGTACATTGGCCCTACGGCGTAGCAAGGTTAACGGTAGTGGATCTAGCGTTGGTTAAGACTGGATAATACATTGGCCAGTTCGACAACCTTCCTAGTGACCTACTTGCAAGTGCAGATCGCAGATCCACTCGGAGTTGCTACTTGGCCGGGTGCATCCTCGACTCTCAACATCTACGGATCCCGCTATAGGAAGCGGCAAGTACGGCAAAGGAAGACCTGCGAAGGCATCGGAAAGGAACAACAACAAGCAAAAGGCAACAACCCGGCCGGATCCAGATCCAGGCCGCCAGATCCAGGTACAAGACTACTGGATTCGGAGTAAACCGTGAGCAGAGTGAATATTTTCGCGCTCCTCCACCCACATCCCCGCGTCTCGCCCAGACTGTTCTGTCTTCATGGCTCGGGCGCTTCAGCAGACACCAGAGGAGCAGATCCAACCCTACCGACGGGTATACAAGGTGACCAGTTCAGCACACAGATCACGGATCATCGGGGGATCCCCTCCGTAAGTCGGTGTTCGGGCGCAGTTGGCAAGTTGGATCGGCGATCTCGCAGATTTTGCTGATCCCGCTACGCCACAGGAGCGTGTCACGAACTGCTGCTTCATCTTGCGGATGATGTGGCTCCTGCGCTGTTTGCCGCGATATTCCATGAGAAACCAGTCCTTCGTTTTTCCTTGCGTGTAGTTCATCATAAGTTCTCCGGCGCGATAATCGACCTGTTCCTGATGAAAATAAAGGGCGAACGCTGCGTACCACTTGATCATATTGAGGACATAGACTTCAATATCCTCACTTGTGTTACCGCCGTAAAATGGAGCTTCATGTTGTCGAATGCAGGTTTCCAGTCGTCTCTCCAGCTCTTTTCTGTCGTCGATTGGCGTGCTGGGAGGCATACGCCCCAACACGTCCCATTCCGTACCTGGATTTTCGTCCATGCTTGCGACTACAGGACTTGCAGCGGGTATTGCGACAGCCGGGCTTGCTGCTTGCTGCCCCGTGCTGGTCGTTTTGGCTGATAGCAGTTGCACTTGTTGCCGCAAGGTCGCCACCTCCGACTGGAGTTGAGTGATAACAGCTTCCTGTGTACTTTGTCGGGTTTCATTTTAGTGCGCATATTCTTGAAGCTGCCCGAACACTTGCTGCAGCAGCTCCTGGTTTACCCTGATCTCCTTGTAGTTGTCTTGTTGCCTGCGCTCGGTGCGATTGGCAAGCTTCGTGACGGAGTCGAGCATGAGACCTTGGTCTCGTTGTAGATCGTGGATTGTCTTCTCCAGACTTCCCAGACTATCCAAACCGCTCGCACTTGCGCGATCTCGCCGACTTGGCGTTCTTCTTCCTCGTCAGCACTGTTGTAGTCTTCAACTTTGTCTGCTTCCATCATAGTAACCTTTGGGAAGGCTACAATGTTGCAAATATGGTGGCGTTCCCCGAATGAGCAACCTAGTAGAGAAAGCCCCAAATAGTGCGATGGCACGATGTAGCTTGAGGAAGCGCGAGTTGGACGGCTTGAAGGACTTCGACAGAAACGACAAGCCGGGTCGATGAAACCAGATATTAACTTGTTTGTTGCTTAGCGGTGTTTTCTCGAAGTGAACTCTCCTGCCTTGGTGGCAGGAGACCCATCGCTATGAAGCGAAACGGACTAACTCCGCCGCACGTCCGGGATAGACGACGATAATCCGGGACTGCCAGGCTCACGGCTGCAACGTTTGCTTGGAGCTCGACTTCGAGTCGCTGGCGTTCCTGGGCTATGCCACCCTTCTTCTTGCGTCGGTAGTGCACCATACTTTGCCGCTGTCGCTCTTGTCGCTCTTGTTCAAGTTTCACAGGGTTCAGTACCGTCGCTTCGTGGTTACTGAAGTCATAGTCGACGTTATCGACAGGAAGTAGACTATACAAGTTTGCGTCAGCCACGGGGCACGAGGTTAGTGACGCCATGGAAATCGTTCTATGACTTGGAGTGACGTGTCCTCCGATCTAGAGTAGCACGATTATTGGTGCAGATCTACGACCATATGTGCTGTCGCTGTTATGGCCGACCATGACGTATTCCTTCTAAGAAATATTATTACGCATACTGTAGCCCGCTATTGTTCAAGCTTGATGATGTCTATTACATGTACAAATTTATCGTACCTTCGTAGTATATAAAGTCACGGTTGACGATACTGCCCAGATCCGGTTCGAACCAAATCGGTGCGGCGTGCGCTACAGATCTAACGTCATACACGATGGCATCCAAAGGGGAGTCCAAGACGTGCTACCTATCAGAGCGTTGTCACGAGGCCGCCGCACAGAGGATTTAAACTGGCTGTTACCCGAGTTTTGCCAAACGTAAGTGAGTAATTACTTCTGGGCAAGCAGAAATAGAATCAAGAAGGTGTGTGTGTGTGTGTGTGTGTGTGTGCCAAGTGCAGCCACTGGCCGCCGGCCGGCGCCGTGCTCCATGCCCCCCTACTCGCCTCCTCGCACCCAGCTGCATGCACGGCGAGGCCAACACGAGAATTGTCGACGCCTCTTCGACAATGAAACCCACGTAGAGTTCTTGCTCGCTTCGCTTCGCGAGTCGTGTGAAGGGAAGCGTTTATTTCTCGGTCCGTTTGATGTTCGCTCTGTTGGGATCACAAGGAAGCCGGGGAAGACATTCATTCCTCTTACCTTGGAAGACGCGATGTCGGGCAAAAAGAGCACCAATTCTCCTCTCTCAAGACGAGCACGCCAAATTTGCTCACCCTCAAAGCCATTGTCGACGACGGGAACTTGAGTGGACGCATTTCGGTTGGCCTTCGCTTTTTCGAATGACTTGGAAGTGACGTGACCGAGTGTCGGCAAGAGTAACTAAACAACTTGCCGGCTGCATTACCTGGATCAAGGCATCGCCTGCTAGCTGCCAAACGTGTTGTTATTACCAACACCACTCGGGTCTGCGTGTGGACTCAGACCCATCCATGTTCGTGAGCACAATTCTCTAAGCGGATAGCTTAGAGCCAGCGTCATTTCTTGTTAGACCATCAGTTTATTTCATTCGGTATAGAGCAATATGAACGCATAACGCAGCGAAATTAGCGCCTTCAAGCCAATTTGCACTGCGTACTTCATAACTGCGGTGACGCGTAAACTACAGATGTAGTTCGTAAAAAGAGGTATTTGACTAGGTGCAGTTCGCGATAAGGTCTCGTCAGATGACATCATACTGAGTTGCAACAACTCAAGCGCCATGAAATAGACCTTGACAGTTTTTCTTCCTGCTCGGTCAAAGCACGATAAGCTCCACGACAGGCATCCACACGCAGACGAGCGTGTCCATGGGCGAGCAGAAATAAAGTTAATAACAGAAATAGCGATAACAATATCAGTAGCAAAGTCATTTATTAATAGCGGTGGGTCAGTAGCATTGACAGTGGGGCAGTTGCAGTGGTAGCGGGCAGTGATCGTGACGCAGTCGAACAGTTCAAATAGAAATACACCGAAGAAATATAATACCTCATCTGGATATTATTTACGCAGCAATACAAGTCACGCACACTATTTGGAAAAGAGGCGAGTGATTTACAAGGGTCTAGAGGACGATAAGAAGTTTTGATAATCAGTAACGTTTGGACTGCATCGTTTTCACGACAGTGGACGTGAATATTCACGGCATCTACTTGTAAATTTAGTTTGAGCAAGCAATGAGATGCCCCGTGATATTATGCAGCAAGTCGAGCAGCGTGAAGTAGATTTTGGCCGCCTTCTCCGGCAATGAAGAAGAAGGCAGAAGAATATCGTTACAATGCCTTTTTCAATGCTGAAATCGTAGTTGTAGCGTAAATAACAACGGTAGCGGTAGTGGCAGAAGATATTAAACAGTCGCAGTAGCGATAGCAGGAGACATGAACTAGTAATAGCAACTGTTTACCCCACTTAAAGACCCGCACGCGAAGCGCGCCCCAGTCGTCGAGAGCTACGTGAGCGAGTCGAGGGTTTGATTCTGGGAGCGATAATGTATTTTTGCCTAACTGTGCCCCAATTAGGGGATGTTTCATTCGGGGGTGGTAGGGCTACTCTGCACTGAACAAACAAATATATGCTTCTAGCCATAAGTCTTCCGCAGTAATTAATTTGCGGAGCACGGGTCCGCAGTCCCCAAAAACACACAACACCAACGCGTCGCCAGGCAGAGCTCAGGCAGAGCTCGCTGTGCCATGGGGCTCCGCTCCTTCCTCGAGCAGCTCCGCGCTGCTCCCCGCGCTATCCCCACGAGGACCAGTCGCTATGTGACGAGTATGTGGGGACTTCATGCTTTGTTAGCAGCGTTAGCAGATCGCTGCAGTCCCTGGCGAGCGGTGCACCGAAGGACGGTGTCGTGGCTAGTGCTAGTGGAGTCAATGCGAGAGCTAGGTACTGGCTCGTGCTGATGCGCATGCTACCCCTGCTGCGTCTCCTATTAATGTAGCTACTGCTGCTACCGGCGCCACCACCCGGAGCGACAACGACCCATGCTCAGCTCCAAGCGTGCGCAACTGGCGAGAGAGTATTTGGCTCTCCAGCACCAGTTAGACCGGCATCGCGCCTTGAGGAGAAGTATCATGTGTGAACAAGAAAATGTTCACCGACAAACGAACGATTCGAAGCAGCGCTCGTCTTTGGCCCTAACTGATGAAGATGACGGCGAGACTAGTTGGCGCGTGCATTTCCCCAACAACGAGCCCTCGTTCGAGTTCCACCCATTCGTGCGCAATGAATTCGACGAGATTCTCAAACGCGACGGCATCCCGTACGCACAGAAGTATCCGTGTGTGAAGACGGTGGGGACAATCTTTGGCTGGAGAGTAGACTTCGCGCCAGTCGTCCCGAACGAGGACAAGACAGCCTTCATGATCCACGCCGCTTCACTCGACGGTGTAGTCTTTTGCGCTGTTTTAAGTGAAATCGATAGTGCTGTATTCAAAGGAGCTGCCTACAGCTCCTGCACATGCAATGGTCGGCAGTTAGCGCTGCGACCTCTGACACGGCGACTCCTAGCAGGATCGCGTGCTGTCCGTTGCTGAGGCTGTTAATGTAGCCATATCTGACACTGTAGCCATGTCTGGCGAGGCCAGGTTCCACACTGCCCCCCAAGACTTGGCTACTCATTGACTCCGTCGTGCAGATCTCGGTAGAATCGCTTGAGCCTGTTGTCCGTTGAGTTCATCACGTACTCCCTGACCTTTTCCGGTACTGCCTGGTCGATCGACTCCCAAGACTCCCATGAGACCTCCGCTGTCTCGAGTCCTTGCCAACCCACCAGCACTTGTCACTCCTTGGTCTGCCGATTGTACCGTCCATTAAGGACTGCACGAACACCGAGTTTGATACCTTGTAGGCCGATATGGTGTTTCAGTTCTTCCTAGACTTCAAGCATGTCGTTGGCGTAGTGTTTGAGGCGGATCGCGTGCACGTCAAACTTTTCACCCGTCAACAAATGCTCGATCAAAAAGCTCGTGGGGAGCTCCTCCACCACCTTAAACCGCCCGACCCACCTGACCGTTAGCTTTGGTCCCGTCATCCGCGGGTCTGCTCGAGACCAAAGCACAAAATCGCCCACGGAAAAAGTTCAAGTCTTGCCCTTCTTGGCTGCTTGTTGCCGCAACCGCCGACGCTCCTTCTCGTCGACAACATCTTCATGTAGCGCCGCTAGACTTCTCCGAAGCGCCTCCAATTTCTCCTCACAGTTCAAATTATCACGCTGGACCACCTCCGGAGTCGCTGCACCCTCACGTGCCACGTGGCTTCACAACCACGTTCCCTGTGGAGTCCTGTAAAAACCTCCATTGGTGACTTCCCCATGAGCGATCGCACGGGGTTTTGGTTCAAATTCGACTGGATCACGGGAAGTAGGTATACCCAGTTTCTGGTATCCAGCTCGAACTCCAGCAGAAGTGCACGTACAACTTGAAGTAAATCTCGATTGAGACGTTCTGCTGTGCCATTGAGCCAGGGGGTATACACCGGTACGAAACGCTGGAGAGCCCCGAGACGTGCTTTGAGATCCTCCGTTAGCGTATTGCGGAAGTGTGACCCATTATCGGATTCTCACAGCTCAGGGAGTCCAAATCGCTTGTACCAATCAAGGACTGCAGTTGCTGCCACGAGTCCATTGGCGCTCTCACACACAATGAGCTCGCAATAGTGTGACAGATCATCTTTCAGCGCCAACACATACTGCATATCCCCGTAACTTTCTCCCATTGAGAGGAAGTCCATATGCAGCAGCTCATTGCGTCGAGTAGCCTTGTGGGAGATATCCCAGGGTCTCTGCACCAGTAGCCCACCTTTCACGTGCTTGCATAGCAGGCATTCTGCGACGAAGTACTCCACCCTCTTGCTCATACCTTCGAATACGAAGCCATGCTCCTACTGCTTCGTGATGAATTTGTATTCATCTCGAAGCAGTAGGAGCATGGCTTCGGCTCCTCCGTGCGCACGAACTCCACAGTGCGCCACTATCATCACTCGCACGATTAAATCATTGTCGTTCGTCGGCAACCATATCTTGCCGTCGGCGACCCAAATGCCCTGCTCGTTCTGCTTGAACTCTGCTCCCGGCGATTCTGCTGCTTCTGGAGCTGCACGCACGGCTTCGATCGTTGGCCAAGTGAGGTTATCATCTTGCAGAGGTCGAATTCTGGACAAGTCTGCAACGCGAGCCACCTTTACCAGCATAGTGGCTGGGCCGACCTCTGAGTCTACAGGTTTCCATCTTGACACGATATCTGCCCACAAGTTTCGCTCACCGTCAATGTGTTCAATAGTGTATCTCAGACACGAGATGCGTAGGGCCCACCTCAGTAACTTGCCTCTTCTGTTCTTCACGCTATCTGACGGCGAGAAGATCTGGATGAGGTTCGAGTGATTGCAGAACGCCTTAAATCCCCCTTCTCTCTCGAGAATGTAGTCTAGTGAGCCACATGCACGGACTACCGGGTATGCTTCCTTCTCGACCACCCACCAATGCAACTGGGCACCCCGAAAAACTCCTCCCTGACAGATTAAGAGCTCATGTTTCTGATCTTCGATCAGAACGTCTTCCTGCCAGTCTCGCACCTGGGTCAGGATAATTGCGTACCCATATTCCGAGGCATCCGTCATGAGGCAGATCGTAGCCTCATCCTCAGGGAAGTGCAACGTGGCCGAAGCGCACTGGAGTATGCTCCTCTCTCTTCCTCCGTCCAGTTAAGCGTCACTGCACTGGCGGATCGCTTTGTCCTGCTGCGATTGGCCAAGGACTGATTTAATTTGGCCTGCAATGGCTCGAACGTTCTCGTAAAATCGACCATGCTGTCTCTGATCCAGTTACATACGCAAAGGAAACGCTGCAAGTCGGCTTCGGTTTTAGGCAGCGGGAGTGAGACTAACCCGGACAATCGCTCCGGGTCCTGGCGTACGCCTTCACCATCAAAAATTCTGCCACACCAGGATACCTCGAACGACATCAAAACACTCTTCTTCGCGTTGAGCTTGAGTCGATACTTCGCCGTCAGCTCATAGAAAAGCTGCAGGTTAGCGAGGAAATCTTGTTCCGTGCGACCGTAGATGATGATATCGTCGATCCAGATTAGCGCTCCCTTGTACAGCAGCGGTTTGTACACAATCTGCATTTGATTTTAGAAGTGCAGAGCAGAATCCGTCGCTCCTTGAGGCACTCGCAGAGGTGTGTAAACGCCGTCGTGCGTCATAAAGCTGAACATCTCCTGGCATTCTTCAGCCAGCATGATCTGCCAAAAGCCCTTGAACATATCGAACTTAGCAATGAATTTCACACCTGCTACGAAGCTCAGGACCACTGAGAAGTGGGGCATCGTGTCTGCAATTGGCACCGTCCTCTTGTTGACTTCGATGTAGTTGTTAGTCGCTCGGAAGCCCGTCTTGTTGTCCGACTTTCGCACAGGCATGGCATGCGAAGCCCACTTACTCAGGATATTCTTCTTGACGAGGCCAAACTTCACTAGCTGCTCCACCTACTCGTCCAGGAATTGCATTTGCGCAGGCGGAAATCGACGGGGCTTGCATCGGTACGGCTCTGCTCCTTTCACCATTGTGACCGTGAGTGGCTCTACCAACACGGGCTCGTCAGGGCCGATTCGAGTGCGGTACAGGTGCATGAACGTTTTGGTCAGCTGGATGACATCCTCACGAAAGTCCGAATACTGGTCATCGGTCAACACCGACCTTACCTCCTCACATATGCGCTCCACCTCCATTTTCACCTCGTCTTCAATCAGGCCCCCCACTTCTGGCTCTTCAGGTATGTCGTATTGGTTCAAATCAATACTAGTGTTGGCGAGCTGCTCGAAAGCACGCTTCACATCAATTCCCAATCGTTTCGTCACGACTTTGCTCAACAGGAACTGATCTTCTCCTTCCACCACCAAACACTCGAGTTTGTACAGATTTACCGGGCCGGCTGAGGTGCGTATCTGCAGATATATCTGTGCGGATTCGTGACTCATAGTCACCTTGCCACCAACTCCAATGACTGGCACCGGTGTAGCTAGGTGTGGCGTCGCAAGCTGACGTCCAACAGCCCGGACTTGTTCGACAGCTACTGCGGGGAGAATACTGGTCTCTGCACCCGTGTCTGGGCACAATGAAATCTCCACGACTCCGTTGATAAGTACCGAGTATTCCTCGTCCTCTACCGCTTTTCCGCCCGCTTTCGCCTGCCGCTGCGGTGCATCCTCCATCTCGGAGGGTTTAGCCACTACTGCCCGCTTGACTCTCCAGCTAGTTGACTTGTTTGCTCGAGCTTCCTCCTTGTACAGCTCCTGTACATGCAATGGTCGGCAGTTAGCGCTGCGACCTCTGACACGGCGACTCCTAGCAGGATCGCGTGCTGTCCGTTGCTGAGGCTGTTAATGTAGCCATGTCTGACACTGTAGCCATGTCTGGCGAGGCCAGGTTCCACAGACGGCTGCGCTGCTCTTTGGACGCTGCCGACAAGGCCTTGAAACGCTCGGGGCATGGTTCGTGGTTCGTGGCCCATTGTGGTATGCCCGAGAAGTTTGGGGCGCCCTCCCGCAGCGAAGGGTGCTTGCCAAGTGCTGCAGAAGTTTGAAATGGACGCGCAGGTGATGGTGTGCAACATCCCGACGGAGGAGTATCATCTTCGATACCTAGCTCTGGTGGGCCACTCCAGTCGACTCAACTGCGAAGGCAAGTGCGTGGACACTTACGCGTTCGCGGTGACGGATTCTGAGGCCAATGCACGAAGTCGAAGGGCTGAGGGGCCGCAGCCAGATGTGCAGTGGATCTTCGAGGGCGGGTGCGTCGCAACGCTTACCGAGGACGATCGACGTTGTGTACGACCACCGGGCTGGATGTTTTGAGCACAGCTCACGGTCACGATCTCTACATCGACTGGGTGCAGCAAGCTTTCCACGTAGAGCAACTGGTCTCCGCAACGAGATTCTTGGACAATTAAGGTGGAACTAATGCAAATAGATTTTTTTTTACCTGAGTCGTAGGTAACCACCATACAAAGCATTCAATGTAATTTGTTTTCTTTCTTTTTTCTAACTCCTTTCATACAGTGCCCGATGGAGTTTTCCTCTCGATCTAAGAAATCAGCTCGTGGTGCTTTGAATGTTGTGTTCAGCCACCACAAGCCTCGAGGTAGCGCAAGGCAACGAAGATTTTAGATTGAGTTTAGTTACTCGCGACCAGTGATTGGAAGAAATATATCGGCAGCGAGTTGCGTAATTTGTCGTCATTGCAGTCTTGCATTGCAGTGTTCGCTCTCTTGCAATTCGGTATTGCAATCAAAGGCTTCACTGCAATTTACACTGCAATACTCTGTCATGTTGCAATATGTTACTGCACGTAATGTGACGGGGCACACAGCACTTCTTAACAGAGGAAGCTGGAGTATACAAACTCCAAGTGAACAGCCGTTCACGTGTCCCTGGTCTGAAGGGGACGACTTGACTTGCAAAAGAGGTAGATCTAAGACTGAATGTATTTATAGGTTGGTACAGATTTGGCCTGCATACAAATCCTAAGTTGCCTATAATTTGTTCCATACAAAATGTATCTGTTGGCTCTGAGGCCACTTGGTCACTATCCCGAGGAGTGACCGATGGCTACATGACTGATGTAGCCATCCCTGAATAGTGACAGGGTCACTATTCCATGTAACCCCGTTACATCCTCCCCCACTTAGATTCGATCTTATCGACCAATCAGAGCGAGGTTACGCCGGCGACTCACATTTCACTCGCAAAGTCGAAATCCATCGACAACGGCGCGAGCTCTGGCGCCTCGGCTCTCGGGCCTCAAAGAGCAACTGGCGCATCGCCGAGCAAGCCGCAGGGTCTCCACGTCGACCGGAAGCATGCCTCCAAAGCGCAGCGCGCGTGGTGCGAAAGCACCTTCAAAATCACGGGCCGCTGGGCCGAAGACCAGGTCGGCCAAGGCCAGGGACGCGTCGTCCGCGCTGAGGGAGGCCACGGAGACGGCCAAGGAGGCGGTGCGCTCTCGTAGCAGCACGCCGGAGGGCGGGCGCCGGTCTCGGAGTCGGAGCAAGACTCCAGAGGCCGCGCCAAGCTCCCAGCCCCAGTCGGGGCGGGCCAAGTCGGCCTTCGACTGGTCGGCCAGCATCGAGAACTGCACGATACTTGTGCATTCCGGTGAGAGCTCACCCGAGGGCAGCGAGAACGCCGCCAAAGACGAAGCGCTGGCGGCAAGCAGCACGCCCAGCTCTCCGCCATTCCCGAAGGCTCCGTCCAAGAAGGAGGCCGAGGACGTCGAGTCCAGCGCCGGCGCCGGCGACGGCAAGCAGGCGGAGGAAGACGACGACGTCATGGCCGACACTGAAGACATAGCCGAGAAGTCGCTGAGCGACGCGGGCTCCGAGCCCAAGGCGGCGTCGCCACTCAAGCGTCTGACGCTGGCACAGGGTCGTGAACGTGCCCAAGCGTCGAAGGCGACGGCCGCCGCGAAGGCCAAACATGCCAGGGCGCAGAAGCGTTCCGCTTCCAGGTCGCCCAGCCCCGGACCAGGCACCCACTTGTTCAGCGACTCGGAGGACGAGGAGGGTGCCGTCCATGAGCCCAGAGAGCTCTCCAATGACCTCGACGAGCAGCAGGAGAGCTACCGTACTGCTCGCTCGGACGCGCAAGCCAGGCAGTCGTCTGCCGCGACTGCTGTTGAGTCATCTTCTGGCAGGAGTGCCTCGCATCCGCCGGGCTACTTCCCGCCCGAGCCTAGCACCGGAGCGCCTGCGCTGTTGGAGAAGCTCTCGGCTCCTCGTGGCCTTGTCGGCGGGTACACCTCAAGGGGTTCCTATGAGCGTGCACTCGTCGAGAAGGAGCCACTCTTCCTTGGCGACGTTGAAGTCGCCCGGTGTGTGCTACTAGCACCACACAAGCTCACACTGAAGGAGTTCACCACGCTTCGCAAGAAGCCGGAGGACAAGGGTGGACTCCATCCTGTGTGGGGTTTCCACTGGGTCAAGCCAAACGACAGCATGACCTGGGGTGAGGTGGAAGACCTCTTCTGGCGCTACGTCGAGCGCAAGGGGTTTTCCGACCAAGAGTTCAAGGAACTCCGTGAGGATCGCACTCTGGCCGCCATCCTGGACTTGCGCGAGCTCCGTATCGAGTTCGCTCAACTCGTGAGCAAGCGCAAGCTCCGCGGGAGGATGGACGAGCTCAAGAAGGAGGCGAAAGCCAAAGCTCGTGACGAGCGTGGGCGCGATGCGACTACGTCTGCTACCGTGCCCCGTGCACCGGCCAAGAGGCCAAGGACTACTTACGAAGCTGCCGCTGCTTCTCGTCCCAGATCGCAACTGCCTTCGGGCAGTCTGCCTGGAGCTGTTCAACAGGCTCCCATGAGTTATCCGACTCCGGGTAACCTCGCCACTTCACGAGCAGCTGGCGCTTGCCATGGAGACGCCGCTCCTGGACGACTCGTTCCACGTGGTAGTGGATCTGCCCATTACGGTCAAGGAGGGCCGGCGGAGGTCTCGCACGACCATGGCTACGAGCCTGAGGCAACGCAGCCGCATGCTGGGGCCCAGAGTCAGGTGGTGACCCTGCAGCAAGAGGAGATTCGTCTTCTCCGGGAGCGCGTGTACGCCCTTGAGATCGCGCTTGGCGTCGGCCTTGGTGGCGAGGCTGCCTCTCGTGCTGGCCAGCCTGGTGCCGTGGAGCGGCTCCGTGCGGACGTTCGTGCGCTGTTTCAGGAGACTCGCGAGCTCCATGGTCGAGTGGACCGTCGGGCCGACGTGACGTCCTTGGAGTCACTGCGAAGCGAGATCGCTGGCCTTCGGGCCGAGCTCCGTGGCCCCATGTCGTATCCGGAGCCGGTGCATCATTATCAGGCCCCGTATGGCCATGGCTACGCAAGCCCTGCGTACGCCGCTCCGACGTACGCCTCGTCTTCGTCGTCTTACGACCAGCGCGCGTACCAGGCGCCGTACCGCGACCCGACGCCGCGCTTCGAGGAGTTGCGGTCGTCTCCGCCGGGGTACCACCGCTTCCTGCGGGGTATCCTGAGCCTGAGGGTCATGGTACCTCTTCAGACGACCCACGTAGAACGTCGGGTGAGTCGTCATCGACTTAGGCAAGTCTATCGTGTACGCCGCGCCGTGTCGGCTGAGGACCGCGAAGGGTCCAATGAAGCGGTGCTTCAGCTTGTTGCTCTCGACCGAGCTAACTGTGTTTAGCGGTAGGTTTCTAGTATCTAGGAGAACTAAATCCCCAACCTTAAACACGTTCATGCTTCCTCTTCCATTTCTGTCCGAGTACTCCTTCTGTTTGTCTTGGGCTTGAGCCATGGTGTCTCGCACCCTGCTGATGATGTTCAGCCTGTCTTCGACAAACGAGGACAATTGCTTCCGCAAGGCGGCTGGACTCACGTCTGAGACCTGGGAGGAAAGGGTTTTCCGAGCCTCTCCCCCACTTACGACCGAAGCCCCGGTGCTGCCTCGTAATGTGAGCGGCACCTGAGGGTGGCGTAACCCGTTGAGGTAAAAGGGCGTAAAGCCCGTCGATGCATGCACCGCATTGTTGAGTGCGAACTCAACCATGGGCAAGCGATCGGCCCAAGAGCGGGGCATCTCCGCGCAGATACTGCGGAGCGTGTCCTCGAGCACGCGATTGACGCGCTCCGTCTGGCCGTCGGTCTGCGAGTGATCCGCCGTCGACATCGACAGCCGTGTGCCCAGAAGGCTAAACAGCGTCTGCCAGAGCGCAGCGGTGAACCGCGGGTCTCGGTCAGAGACGATGGTCTCGGGCAGACCGTGGTGTCGGAAGACACAGTCCATGAACAGGCGAGCGACCTCAGCGCCAGTGACTGTGTCACGAACCGGAGCAAAGTGTACCATCTTGCTCAGGCGGCACACAAAGGCAACAACGCCGGTGTTGCCACGGTCATCGGCCGGAAGCCCGAAGACAAAGTCGAGACTCATCGACGTCCAGCAGTCCACTGGGACGGGCAGGCTCTGCAAAGGAGCCGAGGCGTGACCAGCAGGCTTCACGCGCTGGCACGTCTCGCACGTCCGGACGTAGGTGGCGACCCACTTGTACATGTGAGGCCACCAGAACATCTGAGAGACGGACGCGTACGTCTTCTCACGGCCGAGATGGCCACTGGATGGCGCATCGTGCGCTTCCATCAGGATGTCGTACTTGAGATCCTCGTCGTTGGGCACGACAATACGGGGAGGATCCTCGGGCTCCACCCTATAGTGGAGCAAGCCATCAGCCCACTCATAGCGATGCAGCCGTGCACGCTGGCGGGGCGTGAGCCACTCAGCCTTGGCGTCAGCGCCAGCGGCTAAGAACCGCACCACAGAACCAAGGTTGGCATCGTCTCGGTATGCCAACCGGATGCGATCATACAGATCCGTCGTGACTCGACTAATGTGAGCAAGCTCGTAGTCGGGTCGGCGCGACAGCGCATCGGCAAGCACGTTAAGCTTGCCCGGCTTGTACTCAACGCGGAAGTTGTATTCCGCGAAGAATGACAGCCAGCGCGCCATCCGCTGAGAGAGGTGCGGCGAGTTGACGGCTGTCCGCAAGGACGCGTGGTCTGTATAGACAACAAAGGGCGTCGAGCCCAGGAGGTGCACTCGGAACTTGACAAGAGCGTACTTCATGGCAAGTAGCTCCTTGTCGTGGACTGGGTAGTTCCGTTCGGCTGCCTTGAGCTGCCTGGACTGGAACGAGATGACTCGTTCGCGGCCTTCATTATCGGCCTGCAATAGCGCACAGCCAATTGCGTAGTCTGACGCACCACAGACAACGCTGAAAGGCTTCGTCTCGTCCGGCAAGGCCAGGACGGGCGCGCGCTGTAAGCTCGCCTTGATGTCGTCAAACGCATCTTGATGACGCTGTTCCCAGCGCCAGTCGACGTCCTTCTTCAGGAGATCCGACAGCGGCCGTGCCAATCCGGCGTAGCCAGCACTGTACTTGTGCAAGTAGTTGGCAAGGCCCAACCACTGTCGTAGGTCCTTCTGCGACCGAGGTGGCGGCCAAGCCGCGATGGCTTTCACCTTCTCCGGGTCCGCCCGGACCCCGGCGCTGCTGACGAAGCAGCCCAGGACCTTGATCTCCTCAGCTGCGAACACGCACTTGTCGATGTTGGCGTATAGCTTGTTCGCCCGCATGACTTCGAACACACGTCGAAGGTGCTGGAGATGCATCTCCATGGCCGTCTGGCCTGCCTCGGCACGGCTGTGGACGAATATGTCGTCAAAGTACGTTTGTGCGAACGCACGCAAAGGTCGGAACAGTTGTGTGACCAAGCGATTGAACGTTGCCGGGGCGTTTGAAAGCCCCTGAGGCATGACCAGCCACTCCCAGAGCATGCCGCTCGGTGTACTCACAGCCGTGAGAGGGATGTCGCTCTCGCGCATCACGATCTGGTAGTATCCGTCCACCAGGTCCAGCGCGCTGTACAGCGTGCAGCCGGCCATGTTGTTGAGCAACACGTCCTTGCGCGGGATCGGTGTCTGCGCAGGCACTGTCGCGCTGTTCAGCTTGTTGTAAGCATGAACCAGACGCCACTTTCCGTTCGGTTTACGAACACAGAAGGTAGGTGTCGAGTGCGGAGACTTCGACTCCCGCACCATGCCTGCCTTCGCCTTGGCGGCAAAGAAGGCATCAATGACTTCACACTGCTCCCGGGGAAGAGGACATTGCCTCGTGACACAGTACTTCGTGCCCGGCACGAGGTCGATCTCGTGCCTGATTCCCCTGTCTGGTGGGAGTTTGGACGGCGGGTCCTTGGACACCACGTCCTCGAACTCCTTCACCAAGGGATACACCGGATCCTTCGGGTTCTTAAGGATCTCAGAACCCATGCGCGACGCGCGCTGTCTTCGGAACTCTTCCGGGACGTCCTTGTCCATGACCGAGGACGAGTTCAACTCGGCCGTCGAAGGCTCCGGCCTAAGGAGAACCAACTCTGCGATCTCCCCGGCCTGTAGCTCGGCCAGGAAGTCCTCCATGGCGAGCTCTTCAAGGTTCAGTAATTCTGAAACCTCGGGCAGTGCTGTGAGCTGGACAGCCCCTGCCTTGACCCGACGACCGGTCACGCCGTCGAAGATGTGATAGCATTCTCCGGCGGCTGGAGTCCTCACTGGAGGCTCGGAGTCGCTGGCGACTGGCGTGGTCGGCCTCACGACTAAGCCCGGCTTGCGACGTGACCCTCGGGTGTCTTCGTCTTGTGGCACCGCCTTGACGGCACCACTGATCGTCTTGATCTTGTGCGGAACTATGTTACCCGCCTTGTTCTTGAGCGGAACTTGGTTACCCGCCTTGCTGGGTGGAACTATGTTACCCACCTCGCCGTGTGGAACTTGGTTACCCACACCAGGAGCGCCTCCAGCGCCTCCCGCATCAGTTATGGTCTGAGTGACCTCCTGTGGAACTATGTTACCCACATCGGAAGCGCCTGCAGTGCCTTCCTCATCAGTTTTGGTCTGAGTGACCTCGCGTGGAACTTGGTTACCCACGCCAGCGCCAGCGGCGCCTTCTCCAGCAGCGTCCGCTGCCTGCGGTACTTCGTTACCCGCATGTGGACCTACGTTACCCACCTGGTAGGTGCTGTCCAGCACCTCCACTCTTAGGCCTTGACCGGCCCGGTCGGAGTCGACGTCAGTCTCGACGGACCCCAAGAACTCGTTAGACGCTGCTGCGTCCTGGCGGCCCTCGCGGGCACCCCAGCTGCTGCCAGAGGTGGGAACATGACTCACCAAAGCTCTGTCAGAGCGTGGGGGACGGCTAGCCCCGATGGCTTTGCCGCGCCAGTCTATCCAAGGCTCGTGCTTCTCCAGCCACGGCATGCCAAGGATCAAGTCGTACTTGTCCATGTCTAGGACCAAGAACGGCTCCGTGCTGTCGAAGTCCTCGAACTTGACAGCGAGGTCCATGTGGACCCGAGGTACTTCTACCACTGTACCGTCGGCCAGTCTTACTGAGACCAGCCCGTTGCCTTTGCTGCCTCGCAGCGCATCGGCGTACTTGTCGCGATTACATGCGACAGTCTGGCGGCGCGCAAAGTTCTTTGGCGCCCCAGAGTCGATCAAGATTCTCAAGGGATGATCGTATCCCGGTACACTCGCGTATACCACAAGCAGCCCACCGCTGCCCTTCTCCGCTTCGAGAGTACACAGACTCTCAGGGGCTAAGTCCCCATGGCGTGCGCCACCCGCACGCCCCTCATGAAGACTTAGTGTTTCCCCAGTAGGGCGCCCCGCCCCTACTGGTGTCCGGCGTTCCCCTGGTTCCTGGGGCGCGGCTTCTGCCAGCGACCCCTAGAACCAAAGGGCCTCGAAGAGAACTTCTTCTTCAGTCCTCCCGCGGGACAGGCACGCTTCATGTGCCCAAGCTTGCCACAGCCGTAGCAGCGAATGTCGCTCTGCTCGGCCATGCCCAGATCCATGGGAACCGGCCCGTTGGTCGCTCCACTACCGGAGTTACCACTAGGCGCACCGCCAGAGGCAGGGTTGCTCTGCCATACCGTGGCGGGGGTACGAGCCTGCTTGTGGCTGTACTCCTCCTGGAGGGCAATCTGAATCGCCTCCTCCATAGTGTTCGCTTGCACACGGAACAGTTGCGTGCGGGCAGGGCCGACACGCAGACCGTCCATGAACACGGTCACCTTGATGTGTTCAGGCAGGGGGTTCCCCACCAGAGAGGCCGTGAGCACTCGCATCTCCTGGATGTACTCATGCAGCTCGCGCCTTCCTTGTTTGCAGGCGAGGAAGCGCGAGCGCTGGCGGTACTCGTAGTTCGCCGGGAGGAACGCGGCCCGCAGCTGTTCGCACAGCTGGGACCATGATGCGAAGCATCCAGGCGCCGTCGCTTCGCGCGTGTACGCCCAACTCTTAGCGCGACCACTAAGGTTGGAGAGCGCAAAGGCGACGCGGAGTCGCTCGTCCGAGACAAGAGCCGCGTCCATCGCGAGCTCAACTTCTCGAACCCAGAAGTGGAGGTTCTCTCCTTCCTTCCCTTCGAAGGGGTGAACCTTCAGCCGCAGAGGCTTCGGTTGCACCGGCTTCGGCACGGCCGCAGTGGCCTGCAGCCCCTGAACGTGGGCGATGAGCCCTCGCTCGTAGGTGTCGAACGCGTTGATACGCTCAACCTGCTCAGCCGGCGTCGCCGCCGCTAAGCTGCGCAGGGCATCTGTCCCGAAGATGCCTGCCATCTTCCGAACGGACTCATACTGCGAGTCGTTCAGATGAGGAAACTCTGTCCGATCCATCTTGGCTCACTCGATGAGACCACAGAGGATTCAGGTAGTCCAATCTACCCGCGTAGGCGTAAGATTGACTACAAGTGCTACCAAGTGTGACGGGGCACACAGCACTTCTTAACAGAGGAAGCTGGAGTATACAAACTCCAAGTGAACAGCCGTTCACGTGTCCCTGGTCTGAAGGGGACGACTTGACTTGCAAAAGAGGTAGATCTAAGACTGAATGTATTTATAGGTTGGTACAGATTTGGCCTGCATACAAATCCTAAGTTGCCTATAATTTGTTCCATACAAAATGTATCTGTTGGCTCTGAGGCCACTTGGTCACTATCCCGAGGAGTGACCGATGGCTACATGACTGATGTAGCCATCCCTGAATAGTGACAGGGTCACTATTCCATGTAACCCCGTTACACGTAAGATATGGCAATATACAGATGGCTAATGCTCCTTTATTATTTACACAAAACAGAATTTTCGAGAGTCCTCTATGTTGCTGGAAATTAACAGCAGACAATCGCTAGGGGCGTGCTGGAGAAGCCAAGGTGACAGAACTGGGTGAGGAACCGCCTGAGTGACCACAGTTGAGTATTTTGAGTTTCGCTGCAATATTGTATTGCAATATGCGCGGCACATGCAATTGGGTATTTTGTATTGCTACCGCACTGCAGTCTCGCATTTTGCTTGCAATATTTATCCGGCGTATAGACCAATATATTTTTTCCAATCACTGAGTGAGTCTCTCGATGCCATCTTCGCTTGCGAATCACACACCGTTGGTTAACAGGGATTACTGTATCACTCACGCGATCACTGCTTTCTTTTTTGATTGGAGCCTGCTGTTCTACCAAACTTGTACGGTACAAGGAGGGGGGTACAAGTTCTACCCCCCTCCGCCGTCTTCCAGCTAAAATTCAAGGCACTCACTGGAGTCCCCGACTGGAGGTCGCAGTAGTGCGTACTCCTGCAACCGATCCGTATGTTTTCTACACGAAATTCAATGTGAGTGCTGGAGGAAGGAAATACAACGTTAACTATTATCCTGGTAGTGCAACGGGGTACACGTTGTACGGATTGTAGCCCAATAGGGATTAATTCGAGATATGTGGACCACCCAACTCGTATTTAGTGAGCCAATACAATTTTCAAGTACAAGGTGCTTATAATTTTTTGGTTTTGCATCCAAATTGACAGGCTACACGGTTCAGCAGGCTATCTTCATAAAATTAAAGTGGAATACGTATTCGTACTTAGTTTATTCCAGCACAACTTCAACCGTGTCAACCAAAGCTTATCGGAGATTGAGTGGTAAGGCGCGGAAGCCATTTTTAAGGTATGTCCGGTGGTATACCCGTACTGCACGGCGATGCGGTTCTATTCTAGTTGAGTAGCAAAGGCCATGGCAGAAAACCAAAACTGAGAATCTTGCAGTGGCAATTGTTACAAGGCGAGCCCAACTTCGTGCTTATACATGGTTTGATTTGGTCGCGGATAACTTGAAGGCGACGGCAATGAATTCCCCGCGCAAATCCACCCTCCGGTCATGCTTGGCAGCCGCAGCCCCTTCGGCTATCGCGAAATCTCCTTCGGCGCGGACGTCGTACTGCCCGGGCACGTGACGTGCTGCTGGAGCTGCAGGTGGCCAATGTGTTCGCCGCCACATTGAATGGCAGCGGCAAACCCCGGTCTCGGGAAGAGTGTCAAAATAGAGAGGGGCATGTGTGTGTGGGGAGCCTCGCTAATGCGGCGCGGGAGGGGCTTGACCGGTATTGAATTGACTTGAGTTTGGGCAGCCGACGATTAGGCACCGCCTCTCATTGGATAAAAATCAAGCCTTGGGCAAGGACACTTGAGCAACTAACTAGCTAAAGGGTTAAGGGTTAAATTGCTGGTAGCTAAAGGGTTAACCCTATGGACCTATTGGAAATTGCTGGTAGCTAAAGGGTTAATGCATACTTGTGTGTGGACCTGGTGGCGCCGGGCCCGCGCTATTAATACGTGTGGCTGGTCCTGGTGGCGCCGCGGTGCGTCTTGCGTGACTCTTTGGCTTGCGCCCGTCTCGGTTGTGTCTTGAAAGGATAGCACAGGGCGGTTAGAAACAAATTCAGTATAGAAACGATGTTCCCTGCTTTTGGTACAAATGGGGTGCGAATACGGAAATCGGGGGTGCCATTAACGATTCCCGTCACGATCCTCAACATGGACACATAATATATCCGGTCTTAGAGGTAACTTCCTTAACCCCAGTCCAAATTTGTCCTAGGAAAAAGGACCAAATTGGTTTTTGGTGTGGCGTACATAAGTCGATTTGTCCTACCTCGCCTGTAGGACAAAAATTGACTTGACATTTGTATGCCCGCCTTATGGCCCCAGAAGATTTGAGAGTGTAGCTTCTAACAAATCACGCATTTGTATTGGAGCTAAAATGTAGCATTGTCCACACTCAGATCCAGTCAAATCCTCACATTTGTCCTAGCAGCTAGGACAAATTCGTCTAATTAATATGTTATTAGAGACACTTTTCAAATTGCCTTTATGTCTACAAGGACCATCGATAAAGTGAAGCTGATGCGTCCACAAAGAGAGTAAAGACAGGGTTTTCTGCCCATGCTAACAACACTTCGTGTTCATGTGTCGTTTTATGACAGCAGGACGCCAAAGTTTTGGTCCTTTCATTTGTCCTATGAACGATCTGAGGGGGGTTAACTGCTACATATCAAATCGACCAACTGGTACCCCAAACTCGGCAACCTGACACACGCAGTATTGTGCCGATACGCATGCAACCGCCATTGATCGAAAGCCAAGACAGCATGCAACAAGGCTTCTCGTGCACTTTTTGCTGAATAAACCTAGGTTCTTGTGTATACCGAAAAAACTGTCGATCTTCACAATCATATTTGTCTCTCCTGTACGTGTAGCGAACTCGTGTTGCTTGACCTGCATTTCGCTTCATGTCCTAGCGGTAGCTGAGAAGGGGAAATTGTTCTGGATAGAGGAGACAATTCGCTATCGATTGTTGCTTTCAGCGTTTGAATATGTGCAATAATGACTAAGAGACGGACCATAAGTTGACAAGTTAAAAAAACTGGTGTCACGACTTATGAAGAGTACAATAGGTGATCGGTTCTGAGCTCGCCATCTGCGTGTCATCCCGGATGACGTTCGATCTGCCACTGAGTCTTCCAATGGTACGGCTTGGCGGTCTGGGCATAAATCATGCCTGGAATATGCCGCACAATTCATTTGGCCTTAGCTCAGCCACGTCACTCCAAGTCACTCCAGCGCTCACCATGGCCTCGCTGTCATCACGCTCGCTAACCGTCAGCAGCATCTACACGCAACTCGCTGCAGACAACGTCGACTATGACTTCGAATACACTCAGGAGGCTCTGAGGGGGGCAGTTCAGCTGGAGCAGGCGCGACGAGAGCGCCAGCGCCTACGGATGGTGCATTACCAGCGCAAGAAGAAAGCAAGTGTCGCGGGCATGGCCCTGGAGCGGCAACGTCTGGAGAAAGAACTGCAGACTCGAATCGCAGCAGCTAACAACGCGGTTGCTGAACCATTGGAGGTGACCTGCCAAGGACCTGTCGACGCTGCGCTTCAAGGGCTTTGCACGCAGCGTGTGCAACTGGCGAGAGAGAACATGGCTCTGTATCAAGAGCTCGAGTACCGAAGTCTCGGCCGAGTCATCCAGCGCGACTATGTGGAGTTTCTCCGCGGAATCGACGCCCAAGAGCAGGTTCCTTCCTCAAGATTGACCGACCAGGGCGATACGTCGGGTTGGCGCGTATATTTTCCGAGCAAGGAGCCGTCGTTCCACTTTCATCCATTGTCAAAGGACGAGTATGAAGACGCAGTGAAGAGGAATGGGCTCGCGGCGATCGAGATTTATCCCTGCGTTGCTAGTGTGGGGCAGCTATTTGGGTGGACGGTCGATTACGCGCCTGTGACTCGTAACGAAGCGGGAACATCCTACATCGCCCACGCCCAGTTCTCGCGTCGTGTCCGTTGCACTCTCGAGCACGCCAGCAACACTTTGTTGACGTCCGACACCAATCTGTGGCCGGTCGTCGTGTCTCCAAGAAGTTGGGAGCGTGTTCAAAGGGGAAAACCCCACATTCAAGTGCTGCAGGCGTTCGAGACGGATGCCTACGTGATTGTTTGCAACGTTCCTTGCGATGTACACCTTCGGTATCTTGCAGTGATGAAGCACACCCGAGCAACTCGTCCGGATGGCAAACGGATGGACACGTACTCGATGCTGATCGCGGATTCAGCTGCGAATTCCCGAAGACGCGAGGCGGAG
The DNA here is from genome assembly GCA_016169955.1 of Phytophthora vignae f. sp. vignae. Lineage (NCBI taxonomy): Eukaryota > Oomycota > Peronosporomycetes > Peronosporales > Peronosporaceae > Phytophthora > Phytophthora vignae. The sequence continues at coordinate 882,670 of JABJUM010000029.1, read as the reverse complement.
AACCCACAGTCAGATGTGCAGTGGGTGCTTGAAGGGTGCTTCGCTACGTTTACGGAGGTCGACGACAAGTGGATCGACATTGTGTACGACCACTGGGCGGGCTGCATCAGCGAGGCACATGGGCACGAACTGTACATTGATTGGATTCAGCACGCAGTTGGCATGGAGCAGCAAGTGTCACCTACGAGATTTCTTCGCCTTTGAATGCAGGTGACCAACGCAGAAAGACTTGCAATGGACAATTGACATTTAGTATTTAGTACTGTGTATACTTTAACCACACTTACCATAGAAGCCTGGATTTTTTTGATACAATTGCGTCCACTGGCATGCGAATTGGACCCATTGCGTGAAAGCTACTTCCTGTGCAATTCACTTTCGTACGGTGCCCATCGGTCGTAAACCACGTCGATCGAGTGTTCATTTTGTTTTGTTTTTCATGTGAGGTGCATTACAGTCATTTAGTGGCTAACGACCTAGAAAATGCCCAACCACGAGTGTTCATCTTCCTCCGTAAGCTTCAAGCAGTAGCCGCCGTGATCAATCCACTCGACGCTGTCAGCGTGTTCGACAGCGCGATAACGATCGTTCGCCTCTGACGGCAATAATGGAAATGGCGGAGCGCTTGCCACTCGCCTCAGTTGTAGGATATCGCTGGGTAAGTTGAGCGTCTCTTCTGGTCCGGAATGTTTACTACCATTACGCGGCGCTCGTCACCAAGGTCTTGAAGCAATTGAGTGTTCACAGCACGGCGTTGGCTCTGCCTCCAGTTGGGAGGCGTGACGACGAGAGGCCACGTATTGATATCCGAATGTGCTACCATGTTGTTTGCGTCGAGCAGCAAGCACTGCATCCGAGTCGTGAGGCGGACATAGGTGAACGCCAACTTGTCCTCTGTCATACTCTTGGGAGGAGTCACGCAGTGCACTCTCCAGCCGAGTACATGTCCGACGGAAGGAGCTCTTTCGGCGGGGAAGCCTCGAGTGCGGTTCGCCACGGCGTCAACGTGAACGGCTGGAAGTGGATGGAAGGCTCGCGGCCGGGGAGGAAGACGCGGTAGTCGGAACCGGTTTCAAGCACGTAGCGGTACGACGTGCTCGCTTCATACACGCTCTGCGGGCCAGTCTTGGCGACTGGAGGCGACACGATCGCTTCCATGGCCTCGGCCACAAGCGACTACAGTTTTCGGATTGCCCCAGTTTCAGCTGAAGGCGAAGGTTGTCGTTTCGAAGTGCCGCTCTCGAGCGCTAACTGGCGGAACACGTGGGTGAGCTCGGCACGGTTTGAAGCAAGCCTCTGTCCGGTCTTGGAGTATCTCTCAACCGCGGTCGCCGCTTGACTTCGGACTCCAAGACTTCTCGCTCGCTGCGCAGCTGCAGCAGCTTGCTCTTCTTGCGCTCGCGGGACCGCAGCAAGTTGTTGATCCGCTTGTGCCGCAACCGATCCTATACGGTGTAGTGGTAAGGGCCGCACATCGGGGACCGGGAGGTTGAGGGTTCGAGTCCCCCAGGGGGCAGGACTTTCAGCCGGGGTAGAGCGGGGTCGATAGTGTAATGAACAGAACCCTACAGCACATCTTGACATGGCTTACACCATCCAAAAAGGGACGGTTACCGAATATCTCCGCTTGTGCCGCCTCCACTCATTTTGCACTTGGGTCGTCCTGTGCTCCGTCGTCGCTGCGGCCCTGTTTTCAAGGTGCACGACCGAGTCGACGTCGATCACGGCGTTGGACGGACAACTCAGGCGCGTTCTTAAGTTCCCGGGACGAGTCCCGGTGGGATTTCGTCCCAACGTCCCAACATAAGGAACAGAACTTGGGATACAGAACTCTGCCTGAGTACCGAACGCCTGATATATATAAGGGCTCTAGGTTTATAAAGTGATCTCAGCGTTACCATAAAAAAGGCTGTACTGAATTAGTTTAGTTTAGAAGGACTTTGAGGCTTGCTTTGTTAATCAAGCCCAAGCGAAGCCAGAAGTGCTGAATTGTTTCAGCGCTGACCTTTGACCAAACGTGTTCGCACCACATCAGTGCGGTTAGTAGCTCTAATTTGTAAGGACTATCTGCTTCCTCTCCTAGTTGATCTAGTGCATGCATCATCTTTTCAAAAAGCACATACCTTTTGATGAAGTAGATTATTCCATGGTCCATTGACTGAAAATGTGAAAGTGGAAAGGTATAGAAGACCGCACAGGCAATCAAAAGCGCGCCAATTTTCAACTGCACAGCTTAGTACCTCTGGCCAAACAAAGGTATCCTGGATTTTTACATCAGTACCTTTGCCCATCTCCGTTCGACCAGTCGTTGGACCTTGAAGTATTAGTTATATGAGGTTATGTATTGTATACCCGTTCGGTATTTAGGCAGATTTCTGTATTTATGTTATCCACACAACCTTGAAAACATTATATAACCTCTTAATATTAATAATAATCGCCAGTGAATTTGGCGCAAGTGTTTTGCCGCACAAAATAACGATTGAAGGACACAATGGCGCTGCAGCTAGCCATGGAAAGCGTAAAAATGGCAGACGAGAAGACGGAATTGGTAAGTGTATGGGCGTTGGTGTATATGAATACGTTGAATGAGCGCTGTGAGAAGCACAGCGGCCCACTGTTTGTGTGGGATACGTACGTTTCGGAGGTACTTACTCATCCAGGACGCTTCCAGCGTCGTTATAGAATGGGTTATGATGCATTTGGACAGCTGTGTGGTTTCTTAGTGCCTGTTCTACGTGTTTTCCATCCATACTCTACCGTTCGTGTTGAGGTTGTCTTGCATTGCACGCTGCGGTGGCTGGCAGGAGGATCCTATGAGGACATTTCTGCCATAGCATCGATGAGTGTGCCTACATTTTTTCGTTATGTGAATTGTGGTATGAATGCATTACTTGCATGTGAGGAATTGGCGATTAAGTTTCCTTTATCGGAATCAGAGATGAAAGATCAATGCAATTTTTTTGCGTCGATTAGTTCGCATGGTGCTCTAAGAGGTTGTCTCGGTGCTTGGCGCCCCACCCCATGTACTATTCCATCGCACGCTCGATGCGTTCGAGCTCCTCCATCTTCCCCGCCTTGCTTGTCAGAGTGCGCTGTGCAGACCAACCGTCCCAGCTCCCGGCGGCGCGAAAAAAACTTGGGAGCGGGACGGTTTTGGGACGGTGTCCACTCCTATGCACTCGCCCATCAGCCAATAGTAATACAGAATTACGTCCCGGGACTTGGGACCGGGAAAATAAGAACGGGCCTCAGCGACGCCAACGTGAGTGGCGCGGTCCGAGAGCTTGTCTACTCAACAGCCTCAGGGTATCTACCGGGTAGATACCCTGAGGCTGTTGAGTATTCGCGAGGGTTGAGTATCGTGAAAAATACATGAGACTTTCGCGTCGTCAAGACGAAACCCGACCGACCGACTACATACCGGCAACGTGTCGGGGATGAAGACTCCCTTCCTCTCCCTTTACCACAGTGCTTTTTGGTACAGTGCGGACTTTACTCCAACCTTTGTAAAGGTTCATCGCCTGTACCGCACCGGTAAGTAAGAAGCATCAGACTCACCAACCTCTCCCAACGGAAACGGTGCACAGTGCTGAGTTGAAAATGATCCGTTACAGTACACCATTTCAAGCTCAAATTGAGAATTGAGAATCTAAACGATCAAAACGAGAAAATCTCCAATCAACAAAATAGGATTTGCTGTCCTGGATATTGCTTTCCAGAGGCTCCGATCGGTGTCGCATACAGTGTCCAAATGCGACTTAACTAATATTTTATCGGTTGAAACAGGGTATCGGTTTTGAGATTCACGAAATCATAGAGGTTTTCTTGTTTTGAATGTACGGTTTCTCGTTTTGATTGTAGATTTTCTCAATCTGACCTTGAAATGGTGTAGCATCTCTCGTCACCATATGTGATCATTATCCGGGCTGGTGTGGACAAGAGGAAACGTTAGCAGCACCAAGGAAAAAGTGAATAGCACCAAATAGATAGAACCAGTACACATATCGACGGAAGATATGGCCTACTACAAATCCTTATCTAGTCCGACTCTCGAACAAAAAAGTTGAGACTCACCTTTTTTGTTCAGACAATATTAGCCAATCACACAGTGTTTTTAAAGGAGTGGCCGCTGTGTCCTCACACTTCAGAAAATCCCTCAAGGCGAAAGGATTGCAGTGCGGTATCAACGGATGCCCGCGGCCTGCTGCAATACGCTGCTGCTCTGTGTGCGAAGGTGCTTCCCACCAACTCTGCTCTAACAATGTCCTATATATATTAGGCGTTGTATTAGAATTCGATTTGTGCTTTTGTTCTGTATCTTGCTACTCTGAGTATGCTAGAGCGGAACAAAATGCTGCCAATACTGTGCAACCGCAAAATCGCAGAAGCTACACCTATAAATTCAAATGAGAAGTACTTCTCGACCTTGAGTTTATGTCGACGTATGCTGCCGAGAAGTTGCACGAAGTCCCGCGTAGAACTGTACGCAACTGGGAGGACGATCGCGAGAAAAGTTTCGTAAAAGCTTCATTAAAGCAATGCCGTGCGTTAAACTTTAATAAAGTTAACCCTTTAGCTACCAGCAATTTCCAATGGGTCCATCCGGACCTCTACTAGGGCGAATCAAATGACTGACATTTCGGATTCGGGCATATTTTCATCCAATTGGCTGCAACCGAATTCCTATCCCTCCCTCTACAATCTTGTGCAGCTCACTACCGCCCGTGCCATTACATAGGTCCCATGGAGCCTGTACGTGACGACCTCTGCTGCTGGTGTGGTACCGCGCCGTGCGAGTGGGAGAACTACGCGGAAGAGCTGTGGCTGGCGGCTGGACGAGTGCAGCGGAAACTGCTGCGGCGCAAGCACTGCAACCGCGTGTTGCGGCAGACTCTGAGCCGGCTTTATCTCTATCAGAAAGCCGGCAACCTACGCGGACCCGTACCTCGCTGCGTGGCGAAGAAGCTGAAGGAGTATTGGCCGGACTCTCCAAAGGTATGAACGATGTATATTGTGTTTATGCCTCTGGTAGTTTGAGTTTCTCAATAGGTGTGATCGTCCTGTTGCTTTTCTTGCGTGTGAAGGTAACGGGGTCGTCGGTTGAGGCTCGACAGAGCGCTTCCAGGGCAGACCGTAGCTGAGGTGAGTTTTTGAGCGCGTCTTTGTTGTGAAAGGCCGTGAAACACTCCACGTGAAAACCAACCTCACACTTTGTGCACCCATATCGGGACTTCTTCTTGATGTTTCGTACGCTGCAGAGATGACAGAGTAGCTTGCCATTGCTGTGCTCGGTGGAGTTAGGCGTTATCATGTGGAGCGACGTGTCCATACCAACTATCTCCTCCAGCGTCTCGGTGGCGCGCTGCTTCTGCTGCAACTCGCGCCGACGCTTGTTCTGCTTCTCGCCACTGGTAAGTACGTCGGCTATCCTGCGTTTGAATTCGCGCAAGGATACACCCTTTGCTGCGTCTGGCTTCACTGTGCTGAGTAAAGTTTGTGCGTTTATTATTGCAAGGTCCATTAGCCACGTGAACATCGTCATTCCAAGCCGCTTTTCGCGCCGACGAATTGGATTAGTGCTGCGCAGTTGATCCACACGATCGACCGCGTTCATACAAAGGTTGTATGCAGCAATTACGGTCGGTGCCATGAATATTTTGCGGTGCAACATTCGATCTTCTGTCCAGCGTTGGATTGGATAGGTACCATGGCAGCAAAATACAGCTTCGGCAGATGTCGAGGGCAGTGTCAGTGCAGAGGGCGTAGCCTTCAAGTCATTAGTGTAGAAGATAACCACTTTTCGATCCTTGTACACGATATAACCGGCCCGTTCAGCTTGCAGAATCGCTGGTTCGTATTGAGTTTGCTTTGACTTGGCTAGTCGGCGCTGAGCGTTTTGATGAGCTTTCTTCTTCGCCTCCCACCCCGGTTCTGGGTCTACTGCTGCAACTAACTCCCAGGTGCCACGCTCTCCAGCCCCCACGCGTGCTATCGCTGATGCCACGGCGGCCTTATTCCATTTGTCGACCAAGTTGATACGCACTGTCCCCAGCAAGTGCATCTCACCGTCCGTAAATTTCAGCAGTGCTTGAGCAAATGTGTGACGAGTGTAAAAGTTATCCGACACAACAAGGCGATGCCCAGTAGGAGATCGCAGAGCACGGGTTTGATGGCCGGTCATGGCAATCCACATAGCCGTCGCCGTATCCGGCTCGATGGATACATCTTCCGCCCGCAGTGTGTTGTACAATGGAGTCCTCAATGTTGGAAACAGGTTCGTGTAGCGCTCCGCCGGCGTGGACGGCATGCTGTTGCCGGACGAGTTGTCCCATAGCGCGTGCACGTACAGCGAGCTCCACCCCACTACAGCATAAAAGCGAACCCCGTATTTGTCGGGTTTGGATGGCATATATGTCTTTGCCCGCGTCCGTGCCTTCGTCCGCACAGTCATTTCATCAATAGTACTCACACCAATAGGAACAGCGAACTCTGCAAATTGTTGCTGAAAATGCTCCATTATTCCACGGCAACGCCAAAGCGGATCCCGCTCTTTATCGAACGATGGCGGCTGGGGTGCATGTAGAGTGAGGGCACCTCGAATCTGTTGAAACCGGTTTCTAGACATCGTCTCGATGAATGCCTGCTGCCCAAGAAAGCGGCGTTCAGACCAGAACTCTGCTATCTCATTCAGGGGGCAGATGCTCATCGCGATCTCGAGGCCTAAGTACGCGTTGAACTCGCTTTCAGTGATCTTTGCGTGCCCTTCCTCCACCAATACGTCCGACGTCCACTTCCGAAGCCGCTCCTTGAACACGGCCGTAAAAAATAAAGAGAAAATGCCGTACTCCGCCTTCTTGTCGTACGCCTTCGCTACTTGGTCAGCTATCGGCACATGGAGTCCACTGTTGTTGCGCAGTGAGGCAATGTACTCCTCGGCCATGGTGCGGCTCTCGGGCGCGTTGGTGGCGGGCGTGCCTCCTCTGCCAGCATGGCCTCCTTCGTCAGCGCGGGCTGGTACCCCATCGTCCGAAGCAACGTTACCGCAGTCGTCTTCATCATCAGCTTCAACCTCCCAGTCCCCTGTGAGGTCCTCCTCATCCACGGGTGAGCTCATCGCGGCGTCTGTTTTGTTTTGAGCGTGCAAAGGAGGGAAGGAACCTCTAACGATCTAATATTAGTGCACTCGGGCAGTAACGGAACCCTAGGTGATGGTATGATAGAGGTCTGGAGGGACCTCTACGAACGTCAACGTGCCGACCTGCGGTAGGGGTTAGTGAATATTGTCCAATAGCAATTATTATCGAAACCTGGTAGAGGTCTAAGGGGACCTCTACCAAGCATGGGAGCTAAAGGGTTAACTTTCATGAAGCTTCTATCCATAAATATGTTAGCGACCTCCTTACAATACCTTTGCTGCGTACTGTAGTCTAAGCAATGGTGGTCTCACTCCCAGTCTCAATTTTAGCCAATCAAAATGTTTGTAGTTAGGTAATGCCCGGTGTCGACCGTGCTTGTACAGAATGTTGGGTTTTTGTCTGCAGGCCATATTGTGAGTTCCGGCCAAAATTTCCAAATCGCGGCGGTTTGGAGCCCCCGCTCCAATCGCCAAATACAAAACTCAAGTCATTAGAGGCGTTCAGACGCACCGTTTTTTCAGAAAAACGGTGGTGAAAAACACGTAGTGTGGTCCACGTATCATTTTCTGGCGCGCGCTACGTGTTTTTGGCTTCCGTTGAACGGTAACTCAGCACACCGCTACCGTTCTCTTGAAGAGCAAAATCACGCAGGCCAACTTGAAGCTATGCGGGGCAAGTGCGCATTCTCCGACTGCTTTGTCGGCGACGACGACGAGCTCAGCGTTGCCGAGTGCTCATCCTGCGCGAAACCAGTGCATCACATGTGCTCCAACGCTGTCTGCGAGGGCGAACTAACGCTGCGCGTGTGCTCCTCAAGCTGTGCAAATGCCCTCGGCTTGAGCACACCACCCCCAAGGTCTGCCACGGCCGCTAAACCGTGTTCCTCGGCTGCGAAAGGAGCAGAAGCAGCAGCAAAACGTGCCACCAAGACCAATACAAAGAAGGCAACTACAAAACGCAAGGCCAAGACCAGCTCTAAGCTCAAGAGTAACGCCAAGCCCAAGTCCAGTAGCGGCAAGAAGTCTAAGGTCAGCGTCCAGGCAGGAGAACAAGACACCAACCGCGCTAGTAAGACCAGCAAAACGAAGCCGCAGTCACGACGGGAGCTTTCAGCTGACCAACACGGTGTCGTCGCAGCTCCCAGTGACCATGACCAAAGCGCTGAGAATGCTGGGCTGGACAATTGCAAGCGTCGCAAGTCAACCTTAAGTGACAACGACAAGAGCAATGCGGCCACCAGGGACAAGAAAGCTGGCGTTAACCCAGCCACTCACGATAATCCAGGTAATTTGCGAGAGGGTGGTACAGAAGCCATAAACGGTGGAAGCCACCCGCATGGAAATGAAGACGACGAGTTCTCCGAGTCGAACGGCAGTGATCCTGGCAGCAGCGACGACGAGGCTCCAAGGAAAAAGCGGAATGGCAAACCGAAGAAGTTCTTCTTTACGCCTGCTGCAGATTTGGCGTTGCTCCGTGAAATGCTGGACATCCAGCCATACGCAGCAAATCATGGGTCGAAAACGGCACGCTACCAAGAAGTCAGCGACCACTTGAACGAGCATTTAGAGACAGAGCTTGGTATTCGCACGGTTAAAGAGCACTTCTTCCTACTTGTGAAAGAGTTCAAGGCGACAGATTGCGAATACCGAAAGAAGTCGGGCGTGTCGGAGGAGTACACGGAGCACAAACGCCTACTGCAAAATATCACCGAGGAAATGCGCGACCTCGATACCAAGAAGAAAAGGAAGAAGAAAGCTGCGCAAGATAAGTCCGATCGTCTAGAATCCGCCGGCGCAAAACTCCGCGAACAAGCTGTCAAGCGCCGCTGTCAGCGAGACCAAGCCCGCAACAATGACGATGAAGCGAGTGATGCATCCAATGAATCAAGCCTGGATTCATCGCAAAATGGAGGGGAACCTGAAACCACGTCGTCGCCCTCCAAAACGACTGGGAAGCCAGCTGGCGTCACAACAGCTCAAGTTAACACGGCCACTGTTAGCTTCATCGAAGGCCAACGCAAACGGCACGATGATGAGTTCGAGCTGCTTCGGGAAGAGCCCCGCTTCAAACGAGCCAAGGCAGAGAAAGAAGAAGCTCGCTGGAAGGTGGAAATGGAGTTTAGGCAGCAAGAAGCTGATCGGAAGGCCGAGAGATCATCTGAGGATGCTGAGCTTCGTCGTGCTGAGCTTCAGTTACGTCGTGAGGAGCTTGCAGTACTGAAGCATCAACTTGGAATCCAGCGGCTTCCTAATGGAGCCGAGCAATCCTTTGTTTGAGTGTAGTATTGTCTTGCTGCTAGCATCACGAACTTCCAGCAAGATCGACTAACGATTAGTTTTTATTTGATTTAGGAGCTATCAACGTGGTAACGTAATGGAAGCTAGCATTTAGTTTATGTTTGGCTTCGGAAAAGAAGCAAAATACTCGTCGAACGTTGGAGGTTTGCAGCAAAAGTATCTCGAGTTGGTGTTTCCGCCGCGGGCTACGGTCAGGCAGTTGGTGAAGAAAACTCCAATCTTGTACAGCGTGGCTGTAGGTGTCGTCGCGATGCGTTGGTGCCGCTTGTAGTCGAGAAACGAGAAGTATCTCGTCACCTGCCCATAGGACCACTCCACAGACACTCTAACAGCACTCATGGCCTTGTTTAGCTCTTGTTTTGGAGCGTCGATCCTGCATCCTTTGTAGGGGCAGCAGAAAACATTGGTGCATCCGTAAGCGGGGTCTCCATAGATCAACTTGTTGTGGAAGGCCGGGTTGTTCTCCAGCACCGCTTTCAACTTGCTTTCTCTCAGCATGAACAGGTCGTGACGCCGACCGTCCACCGGCCCGAACAAATGAGAGAGGAGACCGTCTGGGGTAACCACAGTTTGAAACTTCAACGCGTGTACTCGCTTGTGGCCGTTGAACATCGCCTGTTGTCCCTTGCTTGGACGACAGATTGGGCGAATGGTGCCGTCGATGAATGACCACACTCCCTCGATACCCCCCGATGCTTTATCCGCAATTGCGGCACAGTAGCGTTCCATGTTGTTGACGATCCGAGCGGTGTCGAAGTACAAGAAGTCCGTGAGTTTATCGTCCAGGAATTCCACGACGTAGTAGAAGATATGGCACAGCGTCGATGGTGCTCTACCAAACATGCCAGCCATGTCGATCCAGCGCTTTGGGTACATCAGCCGTCGAAGACAGATAGCGAGTGCCTCTATTGCATTGCTGCGGACACCCTCGCGCGTGCGGATGACCATCGGAAGCCCCAAGTAGTGAACGAGAAGAGTAATCTCCCCCACCGTGAAGCGAAACTGGTCTTTGGCTTCGGCGTCGTCCATGGCGAGCACATCCAGACGAAAATCAGGGACGAGAACCCGCTCACGATAAGGTAGAGCTTTACGGCGCATCAGCCACAACATCAGGACTTCATCTTCGTCGTCTGCCGAGCGGAGCCGCTTCATGGAGGTGGAGGTATCGTTGCCGCGCGCGCGAGTGTATTCCAAGTTGAAGTGTCCTGTGCGTTGACATTCATTCTGCATTCCGCATTCCGCGTGCAGATTGGATACGGGTTTTTGGTTACGTCTTTTTCAAGGACGGTAAGCTTGAAACGCGAGCTAGAAGTGAAAACACGTAGGGAAAAACGGTATCGGTGCTACGTGTATTTGGGCTACGTGTTTTCGTAAATCGGTGCGTCTGAACGCCTCTATTTGCCCAATCTCCGGGCCCAACCATATGGTCCAAGTGCCCGCATGTCAAGGTCAGTTCGTACTTAAACGGGTGTCTATAACCAATCCGAGTGGCCGCGGAGATTGGCCGGAGATTTGGCTCGGGCGGTTCAACAAACCGCCCGTGGAAATTTGGAACAGAACACACAATATCTTCCGTCGATATGTGTACAGCCAAGAGAACGATGGACGGTCCGGACTTGACGATGGACGGTACGGAAGTGGACGATGGACGGTCCATTCCGCAGGCTCGTCTGGCACAGCAAGCTGCTAATTTCTCATAAAGGGGTGGTGGTCAGTCACAAATTAAGGTGCATAGCTCAATGTCAGCGTGTATCACTACGAGGAAGCTCGCGGCGTATTTCCAACTAATACAAAGAGCAAGAGCATGTATTTTCAGCCTCAGGCACTACTTTAGGGAGCTTAAGAGATGTATGGCCGGCGCAGGGGTCATTTACTCGTATGGACCTTACAGGCTAGTTTGTTACAAAGCGGCTGACACTACGCTCGCGCGTCTGGGAGGCGTGCGGGGAGCGCAGGACTAATTTGCTCGCATGGATCATATAGGTTAACTTAATGCGAAGCGATTCACACTAAGAGCGCGCGTCCTGGAGGGTTAGGATGGGAGCAGGAGCCATTTGCTCGCATGGAACATGTAGATACGGATATCACGAACCGAATGACGCCCCACTCGCGCGTCTTGGTGGCGAACAGTAAGCGCAGGAGTAGTTATACTCGTGGCCTATTGTAGCATTGGCACACAGACTTATGACATTCTTAGATTCTCAAGTTAGTAGTATAAGTTTTAGATGTACATGTAGCATTAAGGATAACATACAGTAACTGCAATGCAACCTCCAACGACGTGAAGTTAAGTAGGGTCAGCTGCTAGCTGCTGCCGCGGCGAGATCACAGGCTACCAAAACCTGCAGTCACGTGGTCTAGCAATTGGTGCGAGGCTCAACCCTGTCACGCATTGCATCATGTCCGCAAGCTAGTCATTTAGTAGTTGAGTACATATTCAATAATGCACGATGGAAACAATGAATTGCTATAGCTATAGTTTTGCAGTTTGACCGGAGCCACATTGGCAACCGAGGGGGCATGTAGCTGCCGCGGAATCAAAATCCTCGCAAGACGTAACTATAGCTACGCTACGGTAACCAACCATGGGTAGATAACATTTTTTGGTAAGCCTAGTCGTCTTTATCACTGACAGCTACCAGAAATAATGTTATTAAAGGGTCACATGATATAGGGAGTCGTTAGAATTCTAAGTGACATCAATGCACCTAATTGCGAAGCGATATCACTACATGAAGTAACTTTGCTAATCGCGCAACATTTCTTGCAAGGAATGTTTTGGCTGGGACTTCATACAAGCTATCTCTGTAGATTGGATCGGTCGTTACTTAAGGCGTGTGGCGGTAAATGCAACAATAGCTTCATACATACATCAGGCTGTGAAAATTGCGCCGATCCGTAGCAGCTCTGCTCAACGGAACTAAAACTGATGCCTCATTATAGTCTAGGCATGTGTTGTACTCATTCTATTCTGCCATGTCCATGCGAGGAAACTCCAACAAGCGCCTTTGTATGCGCTCGTGTGTGCATCAATATTTAGTACGTCAGGTCAGTAACAGCCAATATCGTTGCTGGTGGTCGAATTACAGGCCGAGTCAGAGGTTGGTGCCTGAAGATCAGTGAAGCGGTGGTGAGCTTCTCGCATTGAGGGTCCCATGCGAGGCCTGAAGAGGAAATGCGCGGATGCATCCTGTGTATATATTCTCTATAAAGCCATGTTTCTAGCTGTTGGCAGCTCGAAACGCTTGTTCGGGTCGCAGAACGCCGATAGCAGGCTCGTCTGGCACAGCAAGCTGCTAATTTCTCATAAAGGGGTGGTGGTCAGTCACAAATTAAGGTGCATAGCTCAATGTCAGCGTGTATCACTACGAGGAAGCTCGCGGCGTATTTCCAACTAATACAAAGAGCAAGAGCATGTATTTTCAAGCCTCAGGCACTACTTTAGGGAGCTTAAGAGATGTATGGCCGGCGCAGGGGTCATTTACTCGTATGGACCTTACAGGCTAGTTTGTTACAAAGCGGCTGACACTACGCTCGCGCGTCTGGGAGGCGTGCGGGGAGCGCAGGACTAATTTGCTCGCATGGATCATATAGGTTAACTTAATGCGAAGCGATTCACACTAAGAGCGCGCGTCCTGGAGGGTTAGGATGGGAGCAGGAGCCATTTGCTCGCATGGAACATGTAGATACGGATATCACGAACCGAATGACGCCCCACTCGCGCGTCTTGGTGGCGAACAGTAAGCGCAGGAGTAGTTATACTCGTGGCCTATTGTAGCATTGGCACACAGACTTATGACATTCTTAGATTCTCAAGTTAGTAGTATAAGTTTTAGATGTACATGTAGCATTAAGGATAACATACAGTAACTGCAATGCAACCTCCAACGACGTGAAGTTAAGTAGGGTCAGCTGCTAGCTGCTGCCGCGGCGAGATCACAGGCTACCAAAACCTGCAGTCACGTGGTCTAGCAATTGGTGCGAGGCTCAACCCTGTCACGCATTGCATCATGTCCGCAAGCTAGTCATTTAGTAGTTGAGTACATATTCAATAATGCACGATGGAAACAATGAATTGCTATAGCTATAGTTTTGCAGTTTGACCGGAGCCACATTGGCAACCGAGGGGGCATGTAGCTGCCGCGGAATCAAAATCCTCGCAAGACGTAACTATAGCTACGCTACGGTAACCAACCATGGGTAGATAACATTTTTTGGTAAGCCTAGTCGTCTTTATCACTGACAGCTACCAGAAATAATGTTATTAAAGGGTCACATGATATAGGGAGTCGTTAGAATTCTAAGTGACATCAATGCACCTAATTGCGAAGCGATATCACTACATGAAGTAACTTTGCTAATCGCGCAACATTTCTTGCAAGGAATGTTTTGGCTGGGACTTCATACAAGCTATCTCTGTAGATTGGATCGGTCGTTACTTAAGGCGTGTGGCGGTAAATGCAACAATAGCTTCATACATACATCAGGCTGTGAAAATTGCGCCGATCCGTAGCAGCTCTGCTCAACGGAACTAAAACTGATGCCTCATTATAGTCTAGGCATGTGTTGTACTCATTCTATTCTGCCATGTCCATGCGAGGAAACTCCAACAAGCGCCTTTGTATGCGCTCGTGTGTGCATCAATATTTAGTACGTCAGGTCAGTAACAGCCAATATCGTTGCTGGTGGTCGAATTACAGGCCGAGTCAGAGGTTGGTGCCTGAAGATCAGTGAAGCGGTGGTGAGCTTCTCGCATTGAGGGTCCCATGCGAGGCCTGAAGAGGAAATGCGCGGATGCATCCTGTGTATATATTCTCTATAAAGCCATGTTTCTAGCTGTTGGCAGCTCGAAACGCTTGTTCGGGTCGCAGAACGCCGATAGCAGGCTCGTCTGGCACAGCAAGCTGCTAATTTCTCATAAAGGGGTGGTGGTCAGTCACAAATTAAGGTGCATAGCTCAATGTCAGCGTGTATCACTACGAGGAAGCTCGCGGCGTATTTCCAACTAATACAAAGAGCAAGAGCATGTATTTTCAAGCCTCAGGCACTACTTTAGGGAGCTTAAGAGATGTATGGCCGGCGCAGGGGTCATTTACTCGTATGGACCTTACAGGCTAGTTTGTTACAAAGCGGCTGACACTACGCTCGCGCGTCTGGGAGGCGTGCGGGGAGCGCAGGACTAATTTGCTCGCATGGATCATATAGGTTAACTTAATGCGAAGCGATTCACACTAAGAGCGCGCGTCCTGGAGGGTTAGGATGGGAGCAGGAGCCATTTGCTCGCATGGAACATGTAGATACGGATATCACGAACCGAATGACGCCCCACTCGCGCGTCTTGGTGGCGAACAGTAAGCGCAGGAGTAGTTATACTCGTGGCCTATTGTAGCATTGGCACACAGACTTATGACATTCTTAGATTCTCAAGTTAGTAGTATAAGTTTTAGATGTACATGTAGCATTAAGGATAACATACAGTAACTGCAATGCAACCTCCAACGACGTGAAGTTAAGTAGGGTCAGCTGCTAGCTGCTGCCGCGGCGAGATCACAGGCTACCAAAACCTGCAGTCACGTGGTCTAGCAATTGGTGCGAGGCTCAACCCTGTCACGCATTGCATCATGTCCGCAAGCTAGTCATTTAGTAGTTGAGTACATATTCAATAATGCACGATGGAAACAATGAATTGCTATAGCTATAGTTTTGCAGTTTGACCGGAGCCACATTGGCAACCGAGGGGGCATGTAGCTGCCGCGGAATCAAAATCCTCGCAAGACGTAACTATAGCTACGCTACGGTAACCAACCATGGGTAGATAACATTTTTTGGTAAGCCTAGTCGTCTTTATCACTGACAGCTACCAGAAATAATGTTATTAAAGGGTCACATGATATAGGGAGTCGTTAGAATTCTAAGTGACATCAATGCACCTAATTGCGAAGCGATATCACTACATGAAGTAACTTTGCTAATCGCGCAACATTTCTTGCAAGGAATGTTTTGGCTGGGACTTCATACAAGCTATCTCTGTAGATTGGATCGGTCGTTACTTAAGGCGTGTGGCGGTAAATGCAACAATAGCTTCATACATACATCAGGCTGTGAAAATTGCGCCGATCCGTAGCAGCTCTGCTCAACGGAACTAAAACTGATGCCTCATTATAGTCTAGGCATGTGTTGTACTCATTCTATTCTGCCATGTCCATGCGAGGAAACTCCAACAAGCGCCTTTGTATGCGCTCGTGTGTGCATCAATATTTAGTACGTCAGGTCAGTAACAGCCAATATCGTTGCTGGTGGTCGAATTACAGGCCGAGTCAGAGGTTGGTGCCTGAAGATCAGTGAAGCGGTGGTGAGCTTCTCGCATTGAGGGTCCCATGCGAGGCCTGAAGAGGAAATGCGCGGATGCATCCTGTGTATATATTCTCTATAAAGCCATGTTTCTAGCTGTTGGCAGCTCGAAACGCTTGTTCGGGTCGCAGAACGCCGATAGTCAATATTTCCCTGCGACTTGGGATGCCGGTTGCGGTACGATGAATGTCCTACAGAATATTTCCTCGTATGGATGGTCTATATCTAATCAATATAAAGTGAATTCAGCGCCGGCATCGTAAATTATCAGCGAAGCAGCGGTGCAGGCAGCGCCGTCAGCGGCACGTTGCCTTCAGTGAGCAGGTTGCCTCTAGCAACTGAGCACTGATTGGCTGAATGCCGAGCTCACTGAGCGCCTGTTTCATGTGCGGTCTGCCCTGTTGCTTGGCCGGTGCAGTGCCGTGCAATTTGGTGCTGCTCACGGATTTTATGGTGCTGAAACAAGTTTTTGGTGCTAGTCCCAGTTTTAAGGTGTTGTTCACCGTCTCTCTGTGGACAAGCCGGTAGCTGTCTCACTCATTCCCGCTGTGATCACCGTTTGCGACGAACTGACAAGAATTTGAGGCGTCTTGAGTCGAGTTGAGTCGCTCTCGCCATGACAGGAGCGCTTAGCTGTGGCCAGGCCAACGCCCTCACGATGAACACCAAGGACCCGCTCGTCCTGCTCCAAGACTGGGCCGTGGTAACGACCAAAGACTGGAGCAAGGAGGTGCAGAGGGAGATGAGGCGCCAGAAGCGCATCCAGACCTCGCTTCGCTTCCGCGCGCGCAAGAAACAAGAGCTGGCTGAGCTGCGGCATGAACGCGATCAGCTGGAGGCCGAGGTCAAACGACGTTTTGCCGCGATGGAGATCGTGGCGTATGCGGGACGGACGGCTGAAGACGAAATGAGCGACGCACTCTGTCGCCTCGCTGTCGAGTGTGACAACTTCCGCGCTGAAAACCTCCAGCTCCAGCATAATCTTCGGCAGTATGAGCGCTTTATGTCGCTCTTGGGAGGAAATCTCGACGCTTTCGTTCCGACCAGGATCATCGACTGCGGCTCATTAACCGTTCGTGGCGCGAGTAAGACGTCCCAATGTGTTTCCTGTGCTCTTCGAGACGAACCAGCGTGGCGCGTGTATTTCCCTCGCCACGAGCCGTCGTTCTACTTCTACCCGTTCTCTCGGCCGGAGTTCGAGTCGTGCTTGGAAGTCTGCGACAGGATGCTGGCCGTGAGTTTGCCGTGTTCGTCGATCCGAGGACCATTGCTCGGCTGGACTGTACGACGCGCGCCGCTGATTCATCGAGACGACAACTCGTGCTTCGCCCACGCCAGGTTCACGACACGCGTAAGCTGCGGTCTTGATGGAGCCGACGCTTTCATGACTTCAGTGCCTGTTAATGCTGCGAGTGTGCTCATCATCCCTCCGGACGGAAGTCGCGCGCCGCGAGATCTCATCAACATACAGGCAGGGCCGCCGAAAATAGCATGGCCATAAAAATAATGACCATAAATAAGTATGGATAATGTATGTTGGCCGTTTTCGCTTGGCCATAACATTATTTATGTCAAGAGGTCCTAGCAATAATTGTAATTGGGCAAATTGTCAGAAACAAATCTTGAAATTTAGAGAGACCAATACAAACTTTAAGTAATACAGGATCATGATATTTCAACATTATTTATGAGACACATTTTCTGCATGACATTATTTATGTCCTCTTCTTTCTGGCAGGCCTACCATTATTTATGAGCCAGCTTGGCTTACATAAATAAAAATGCCATAATCGGCGGCCCTGCATACAGGTGCTACAGGAGTTCGACCAGGATCGTTTCGTCATGGTTTGCAACATTCCCGGCCAAGTCCACACCCGCTATTTCCAGGTAGCTCGGCGATTGCCCTTGATCAATGAGAACGGGAGGCGCTCGATCACTTACTCCATGGTTGTTGCTGATACGGAGGCCAACCGTCAAAATCGAGCGATTGAAGCGCCACAGCCGGACGTTCAGTGGGCCAACGAGGCTGGCGTGTGCATGAAGTTCACAGAAGTGAATGATACTACGATCGACGTCAGCAGCGACTACTGGTCTGGATGTGAGGACCCTGAACATGCCAAGCACTACTTTGTATTATGGGGAGAGTACGTGTGCCAGTGGTTGCAATTTGTGGCGCCGCCTAATTTGCTCGAGTCCTGATGAAAATGTACTAGCAAATGCGACTACGATGTTGTTCATGTTGCTTCGCCTGGTGAATGACCAGGCAGGTAGATATATACTGTGTTGTATTTCCCACAATTTCGACAAAGTTGTGCCGCCACTTCAGTCTTTTGTGGCGATTTTTCGGACTTGTGTTGGAAATACTTAGTAGCGAAGTTACCCCTTGCTGCTTACGTGTTGCATGCAGTCGACGTTCAGTACGTGAACGTGCGTCTCGCCTTGATGCAAACTTCCCAGCGACCGTGTACTGTACAACATCGATAGACTTGTCATCAACCTCGATAAACTTGAGTATGAAAAGATTAACGATCGATCATCCGTTCAGCAAAACTTGAGCAAATTTGACGACAGAGTGAGCTACTCCCACCTTGTGACGATGTGGCTTAACATCGCAAAATGACAGAGCGCTTGCTGGTTGCTTTGATGCAGCCCAAGCTGTTGAAGACAGCGTCTACTGCTCCGTCGTCGGCTTCGATCAACGTCAGCGAGTATCCCCCTTCATCAGTGATCCAGGAACAGTTTTGAGTCGCGGGGTCAGCGTCACGACTGCGAACATTGGCCTTTGAGTCCCCAACCACATAATAAAACTTGTGCACGCGCTGTCCATCGATCAGATCGAACTTGGATTGGTTTACCGAGCACATGTAGCAGTACCAGGGTTGCATTTTTATCTGTTGCGACCAGGGCCGCCGAAAATAGCATGGCCATAAAAATAATGACCATAAATAAGTATGGATAATGTATGTTGGCCGTTTTCGCTTGGCCATAACATTATTTATGTCAAGAGGTCCTAGCAATAATTGTAATTGGGCAAATTATCAGAAACAAATCTTGAAATTTAGAGAGACCAATACAAACTTTAAGTAATACAGGATCATGATATTTCAACATTATTTATGAGACACATTTTCTGCATGACATTATTTATGTCCTCTTCTTTCTGGCAGGCCTACCATTATTTATGAGCCAGCTTGGCTTACATAAATAAAAATGCCATAATCGGCGGCCCTGGTTGCGACCAGATCAAACCAATAGATAATCTTATTGGTAGAGAAAATCAGGTGTATAAATTATTGTTTGCCCTTTTCCTGGTAACTAATTACAAATGCACTTGGAGTTTGTATGTGAAAATCGAACCGAGAAATAGATTACTAATACGGGTCTTCGAAAACAGGTCAATAAATATACTGGAAATATTTATTGCAATTATTTCAGCATCAATTTATACCGCTGCGGAGATATGTGCATGTCCAATCCCTGCTGCTACCGTCCTCCCTGCGCATGCCGAAGCACCGGGTCAATGGAGCGCTCTATACGTTTGGAGCAGCGAACATGGCCGATGACCCAGTCGTTCCCTGAATTGAAGAACCATTGTATATGTTCCAGCCGAGAAAGGCTCCAGCATAGACCAAACTCGATTCGTGCGCTGACGCGTTAGCGTCGTGTCGGTTAAGGACCGCGTTGAATTCTTGCCGAGCGAACGGATGGAAGAAGAAGGACGGGTCTCCGCTTGGGAAATCAAGGTGACGCCAGCTTGTTCGTTAATTACCTTCCACTGGGAGTTGATACAGCGGACTGTGGCGGTAGCGGACTCCTCGGCGGGTCCAGTGGTCCTGGCGAGGCGGTCGTGACGCACGTATTTGTCTGCAGCACTTTGGATGACTTGCACGTACTTGCGGTTGTGGGAGAGTTCATGGCGAAGCGCGACGTTCTCGTCACGTAGCAGTTCACGCCTCGCGCTGAAGTGGCGACAGGTTTTCCGTGTCGAGGCCCGTTCGTCGCAGCTCCACAAGGTGGTGTTCGAGCGGGAGGTCAGCTGCGTTCATTACGTGGTGGGACTGTGAGGACTTGGTAACCTGGTTGGAATCTGGTAATGAGTGATCCCTGCGTGGCCTCACTGAGGCCCTCAGCGGTGTCGCGACATTCGCATTCCTTCTATTATAATAATGTGCGATTGGGTTAAGTTCTAGCCTCATACCAAGGTACAGGTGCGGGATGGGATGACTGCACCTGACAAACCCTCAGTCACTTTTAATTAATCGATACCAGCCCCAATCTGCAGTACTGTATCCGAGCAGTGGTCGACGAGAAAGTCTGGGTCTGGCTTCACGAGTGGGCCGAGTCAACGACGCGAGCCTGGACGAAGCAAACCAAGGCGGAGGTGAGGCAACAGAACCGATGCCAGAGTATGGCACGGCTGCGAGTCGCGAAGAAGGACGAGTCACTGCAGATGCGGCGTGAGCGAGAGCTTCTCGAACAGCAGAGCCACTTGGCTCTCCTGAACCACTCCAGTTTAGATCAAGATCAAGACAACTCAAACAAGCGCGAGCTGCGCCGCGCAGTCCGCCAACTTGTCCTCGAGAGCGACACACTGCGGACCGAGAACGCGGAACTTCACGAGAGACTTCAGCGACAACAACACTTCCAGTCTCTGGTTCACGACATTGCGGTGGACGTCAACGTGAGATCAGAAGACGACTGGAGTCTCAGTGCCCAGAATATCAACACGGCCAGCAAGGAGGCGCGAGGGAGACGAAGACTGGAGGACGGTGGGCGGGTGCAGTTTCCTAATGGGGAGCCCTCCTTCTACAGTCACACCTCTATAAATGACACCCAGTTCGCTCGGTCTAATACGCTGTTTTAGTTAAAGAATTGATCAGATAAAAAAATGGCTACACTTCAAAATGACTACATTTTCATATGTTAGGTGCACAATACAAGGGCTTTCATTACCTGGTACCCTGCAGCATTTTCGTACTCTTGTTTAACGGTACGCGAGGTATTGTCTGTTCCTACTCCTTCTTCTCATTGGT
The DNA here is from genome assembly GCA_016169955.1 of Phytophthora vignae f. sp. vignae. Taxonomy (NCBI): domain Eukaryota; phylum Oomycota; class Peronosporomycetes; order Peronosporales; family Peronosporaceae; genus Phytophthora; species Phytophthora vignae. The sequence goes on along the minus strand of JABJUM010000029.1, from coordinate 861,850 downwards.
ATTAGCAGAGTCGCATCCCCCAGGTTGTACGTGAGTTTCAATACAATGAGGTTATGGGAATATTTGAGACCGCGTCAAACAAAAAGACGCTAAGCCACCATTTGGAGTTTTCGAGATAATCGCGTTTGAAGTTGACCAATCAAATTTCGGACATAGCCAGACATCAAAATTTTGAAAGTGAAAACTACTTGTAAAATACGTAAAAAAAACACTCTTATTCTATTGATTTTTATCATGAACTTTCCGATCATATACAATAAGTCGAAATCGAAAAAATATTGAGGTCACACGCCCCAAATAACATCAGGGATTTCGGGGGTCCGAAAATGGAGATAATTTTTCAGACCTATGTTACTCCACGAGTTCTCAATACTTTGGAGTGTTCGATAGCTTAAAAGAAGCACAACACACGCCGCTTTCGATTGATGCGGTTAAATCGTGATTCGTACTTAGGTTTGTAAGCACCTTTTCGTTTGTCTCATTTGTTGTCCCGATATCCTGCCACCATTTCTGCAGTTTTATCTTTTACTTGGTATCTACTGTCCCTACCGGTAGTTGTCTCGACATCATAGTTTTTTTTTAGTTTTTTCGTGAAATATATATCTACGCTGCGCAGATTGTAAAATACTGTGGCTAGCTTATTTATCAGTATTTACAAGCTTGCAGTTAGTGCAAACTCTTTGTAGCATCCCAAATACAATTTCTCTCTTCGCTCGATTTGTTCGAGAGTAGTGGTAGCAATGACATACGTGGGGGAGGCAGGCATGTGATTGCGAAATATGTATGACTTTGGATCTATTACTACGGCGTCCATTTAGAGGGTAGAGGCACCAACAATGGCGATCATTTAGAGAATAAAGAGGTTTTTGATCAGTTATAGAACATCTATAATGAAATCCATATAATCCCGTTTGCAGTCGAGGAATCCTAACCAGATAGGGAACACATAGTCACTTAGAGGGGTTCATTTAGGGAGGTGCCACTATACTTCCACCCGTTTACCTTATCCGAGCATCAACATGCGGTGGCAACCTCCGCATATCAAGCAGCTCAAGGCTCCAGGAGCATGCCAGTAACTGGGCGGCTGTTCGGCTGGACAGTTCACCGCGCCCCTCTTTCGCGAACGACAGCAGGCGCTTCACTGCACGGTCGCATCGCGTTGCGTGCACGCTGACAGTCGCGGACGAGGTGATTGCAGGGAAAGACCTCAACTCCTGGTCCCTTGTGTTCACGCCGCAGAACTGGGACCCCGCTCAGCGGTCCAACGTGAGCACGCAAGTTCTTCAGTCGTTCGACAGACTCTCACGTCTTAATTTTCAGCATTCATGGTTCTGTCCACACTCGCTACTTTCTGCTCGCTCACCGACGAGAGGAGGTCGAGTCGAACGGAAAGCGCTCGTTCAGGCTGACCCTCGCGATCAACGATTCACATCTCAATGTCAGCAGCCGAGCTGCTGAGCATCCCCAACCAAATGTGGAGTGGATTCGTGAGGGCAGCGCGCTGGCAAAGTTCGTCGAAGTCGACCAAACTACGATCGATGTCACGTGCGAAGTCTGGGCGGAGTTTGACAGCGAGCTGCACGCGCAACAGGTTTTCACTCGCTGGATCGAGTTCGTCTGCGGCTGGTCGCGGGGGATTATGCAGTCGAAGTTGCTGGGATCGGGGAACTGAATGTGCGTGCGGATACCATGCAGTTGAGAGTATCTATCTTATATCATACTACGACTGCATGCGTATAATACTACTTCATGTATTACATATACTGTAGCTCAGCTTACTAGGAACCCCATGAGTGGCCATGATGTAAAAACTCAAGGAAACACGACTTCCGCTGATTCTGGTTTTATTAATTAATTTGCACTCCCCCTTATTCCATATTTACCAGAACTTTTGTTCAGTCGGCTGACATCTCCTCTATAGCTATCCATCTTGGCATAGCGTGTCCTGTGTGTCGGGTATTTGGGGTTGTTTGGTATAGTTGTATTCTGTAGTATTTGTTCATGAGTCTTCGGGAGCGCCGCCAATAGCTGCACATGGACGAGGAGAACGTGTGGACACATCAGCCGATGACTCGGAGGATCCGACGGCGACGGGAGAGCCGGCGGCAACCGGGCTCTGGGTACACCAATGACTGGTCAGGGAGTCTTCGAGAGACCCAGGTATAGTGAGATCAAGTCAAGCGGAAGCCGGGGGTAATCAGGCTGGTGAGATGCACCAACGAGCACAAGGAGAACAAGAAGGAAAGCAGGAGGGGAAGACTAGAGAGTAGTTTGAGAGACGATAACATTTAATCTCACTTCGGCATTTGCCCTCTCAACCACAAGCTACAAACCAACAGGTTAACAGCCGCAACAAGCTCAAGCCCGTTCCGACGACCGCCATGACGACGTCCAGCAAGAAGGCCGAAGTCATCCTGGGAAGCGACAACTACTTCCACTGGGAGTTCGCGATGCGTATGACGCTAGCGAGGAAGGGGCTGCTGGCGCACGTCCAAGTGGTGAAGGACCCGACGGAGATGACGGAGGCCTGGATGCTGAACGACATGAAGGCGCTCGGTCTGATCGCTCAAGGCGTGGCTGTGGAACACCACACGAAGATTCGGTCTGCGACATCTGCCATCCAAGCCTGGAACACTCTGCGCGAGTTCTACAACCGGACGACAATGCACAACCGTGTGACGATGACTCGTCGACTCCACGAGTTCAAGATGGAGGACGGTGCGATGATGGCGAAGCACCTCGACAAGTTCGACGAGCTCATTGTGGGCATCCAGACGCTTGGAGAGCCGCTCGATGACTCCCGACAACTCGTCATCCTGCTGAGCAGCTTGCCGGCGGAGTACGAGTTGATCGCGTCGATCGTCGAGAACTCGAAGGATGTGACTCTGATCGAGGTCAAGGAGAAGTTGCTCAAGGAGTACGAGCGTCAGGAGAAGAAGGAGACGTCGGAGCACGCGCTGAAGGCATTCAGCGGCAAGGGGCAGAACCGGAAGTTCGGCAAGGCCGGCAAGGGATTCGACCGGAAGAACAAGGGCGGCCGAAAGGTCGGTGGGTTCAAGGGCAAGTGCTTCAACTGCGACCAGGTCGGTCACATGAAGCGGGACTGCCCGGAACAACGCAATGGCGACACCGCCAAAGACTCGGTGTTCGCAGTGGCGGAGAGTCCATCAGCGGGGTGGCTGATCGACAGTGGTGCGACGGCGCACATGACGCCACACCGCGACGACTTGTTCGAGTACGACGAGTTGTCGGCAGACATGTATGTGACAATCGCGGACGGCAAGAAGATCCGCGTGGCTGGGAAAGGGTCGGTGCGCCTGACGGGCATCGACGGCAAGCGCATCAAGATGATGGAGGTGCTCCACATCCCCGGACTCGACCGGCGACTACTCTCTGTGGGGAGGTTGGCTGAGCGCGGCATGAGTGTCGAGTTCCAGCGGAAGTCGTGCGTCATCTGGGACCAGGCGGAGGCGATCGCTTCGGGGAAGAAGATCGGCAAGGCATACATGCTGGACTGCCAGCAGGACATGGCGTACTACACCGAGTACGCGGGAGTCGATGGAGAGTGGGAGCTATGGCACGCTCGCATGGGACACTTGAACGGAGATGCTATGGCGAAGACTCGTCAAGTGACGGAGGGGCTGCCGACGACTCAACAGCAGACGAAGACCCTGTGCGGAGGATGCATGAAGGGCAAGCAGACGGTCGCGCACTTTCCATCGAGGTCGACGACGGCGACGACTCGTCCGCTAGAACTGGTTCATACGGACGTGATGGGTCCTATGAAGACGAAGTCGAAGGGCGGAGCGAGGTATGTGCTCACCTTTGTCGACGACTACTCGCGACACGTCGTGGTGTACTTCTTGACCAAGAAGAGCGAAGTAGTGACGAAGTTCAAGTCGTTCATGAAGCTGTACCAGAACCAGTGGGGACAGCGCATTAAGTGCCTGCGCTCGGACAACGGCACCGAGTTCGTCAACAAGCCGATGACTGAGATCTGCCAGAAGTACGGGATCATGCACCAGAAGACCGTCCCGTACAGCCCTCAACACAATGGAGTGGCGGAGCGGATGAACCGCACGATCATGGAGAAGGCCCGGAGCATGCTGCACTACAAGGGCGTGTCGGCGCTATGGTGGGCAGAGGCGGTGAACACTGCCGTCTACCTGATCAACCGGTCGACGAACAGCATGCATCCGACGAAGACTCCACACGAGTTGACATTCAAGTCGAAGCCTCGGATGGACCACCTTCGAGTCTTCGGGTCCATTGGCTACGCTCATGTCGACAAGTCGCGACGCACCAAGTTGGAGCCGAAAAGCTCCAAGTGCATGTTCCTCGGGTACCCCGACGACTCAAAGGGCTACCGAGTGTACGACTTGGAGTCGAACAAGGTGAAGGTGTCCAGGTCGGTGAAGCTGGACGAGCGCGAGGTGAACGGCATCTACGACACGACGCCCAGCGAGAACTCGACGATCATCCATGTGATGGAAGATGTCGAGGATACGGCGCTGCCCGAGCAGACGCAGCGACCAGTCACCGACGAGCCGATGGAACCGGCGGAAGAGACCGTCGAGGACGCGGAGATGCCCGAGGTGGAGACGCAGGAGCCATCGGGGCAGGAGCTGGCAACATACCGAAGACTCGCGAGACCGGTATTGAATGATGACATGGTCTTCCACCCGGAGCCGGATCGGGCCCGGCGTGCCCGCGAACCGGTGCTACTACTTGGAGATGGTTCAGCAGACGGTGAGGAATCGAAAGAAGATGGTCCCGACGACTCGGACAACGATGACCACTTCTGGCCGCCGTCCCCAAAGCGACCCCGAGTGGACGAAGACAGCCTATTGGCTGAGGCTGTGCTGGCTTACGCCGCAGACGTCGGCGATGCCAACGACGCCCCCACCACGTATCAACAGGCCATGCAGAGCAACGAGTCGTCGGAATGGGTGAAGGCGATGAATGCGGAGCTCAAGGCACACGCGGACAACGGGTCATGGACACTGGTCCGTCGGACGCCGAGTGCTCGGCCGATTGGGTGTCGTTGGGTGTTCGCGAAGAAACGCGACGAGCACGGCCGAGTCATCAGGTATAAGGCCCGCCTGGTGGCGAAAGGGTTTAAGCAGAAGTACGGCGTGGACTTCTTCGAGACGTACTCGCCCGTGGCCAACATGAACTCGATCCGAGTGGTGGTGGCCGAAGCATACATCACCGAGCAGCTGGATGCGGACACCGCGTTTCTGAACAGCGGACTGGTAGAGCGCGTCTACATGGAGGTGCCCTACGGGATCATCAACGCCAAGAACATGATGTGCCGGTTGAACAAGGCTATCTATGGGTTGAAGCAGGCGGCGAATGCTTGGCACAAGACTATCCATCGAGTCTTCGTGGGCATCGGATTTCGAAGCTGCGGCGGCGACCAGTGCGTCTATGTCAAGGGCGAGAAGGGCAAGTTCGTGTACGTCTGCCTGTACGTGGACGACATGATCATTGCGGCCAAGACGAGCAAGGAGATCCAGGAAGTCAAGGTGGCGCTCAAGAATGCGTTTAAGATGAAGGAGTTGGGCGAGGCCAAGTTCATTCTCGGTATGGAGATCGATCATGACTTATCGGCGAAGACTCTCAAGATCAAGCAGACTCGATACATTGATGATGTGGTGAAGCGGTTCAACCAGCAGGACGCCAAGGTGGTGGTGAACCCGTGCGACTCGGGCACGAAGTTGTCGAAGACTCAGTCGCCGACGACTCACAAGGAACGCGAGGACATGCAGGCGAAGCCGTACCGTGCACTCATTGGCTGCTTGCTGTACATTACGACGTGTACCAGACCTGATGTGGCGTACATCGTCACTCAGTTGTCGCGCTTCCTCGAGAACCCCGGGAAGCAGCACTGGAAGGCTGCCATCCGCGTGCTGAGGTACCTGAAGAGCACCCGAGACATCGGCATCGTCTACAACGGGAACGTGGAGAAGATCGAGATGACGGCGTACACCGACGCGGACTGGGGCAGCAATCTCGATGATCGGCGCTCGGTGTCGGGCATCATGGTAATGATCAGCGGAGCGCCGGTGATCTTCAAGTCTAAGTACCAGCGCACGGTGGCGCTGAGCTCGGCGGAGGCGGAGTACATGGCGCTGAGCCTGTGCACGCAGGAGGTGCTGTGGACCCGCGCCATGCTCAAGGACATGGGTCACGAGCAAGTGGGAGCTACTCAAGTATGGGAGGACAACCAGGGCGCGATCGCCCTCGCCAGCAACGCTGGCTACAACGCGAGGACCGAGCACGTGGACATCAAGCACCACTTCATCCGCGAGAATGTGTCGCGAGGACTCATCGTCGTCAACTACGTGCCGACGGAGGACCAGCTCGCGGACATGCTCACCAAGGCACTGGGGACGAAGAGGCTCAAGTACCTGACCGACGCAAGCGGAGTCATCGGGACAGCCGTGCAGCATTAGCGGCGAGTGGGAGTGTTCATGAGTCTTCGGGAGCACCGCCAATAGCTGCACATGGACGAGGAGAACGTGTGGACACATCGGCCGATGACTCGGAGGATCCGACGGCGACGGGAGAGCCGGCGGCAACCGGGCTCTGGGTACACCAATGACTGGTCAGGGAGTCTTCGAGAGACCCAGGTATAGTGAGATCAAGTCAAGCGGAAGCCGGGGGTAATCAGGCTGATGAGATGCACCAACGAGCACAAGGAGAACAAGAAGGAAAGCAGGAGGGGAAGACTAGAGAGTAGTTTGAGAGACGATAACATTTAATCTCACTTCGGCATTTGCCCTCTCAACCACAAGCTACAAACCAACAGTATTATATAGTACTGTACGTGCGACGCGCATTGAGCGCTGGACACGAGGTTAGAAGGGAAGACGAATTGCTCCCACGACAGGATAAATCTTGCCCACTGAGTGACAAGTTCGGTAGTCTGCGACTCCCTCTGATATGCAGCGCAGTGGTGTGGAAGAGTCAGAAATGATTTTTTCGTAAGACGGTGGGATCAGAGGTCTCAGAACTGAGACGATCAGGTTGAGGGGGTACTCGATTAAGTTCGATGTAGCCAAGAGCCCACATCCGGCTGCGCCGGATAATGTTCGCGAAAGCTCAGGGGAACAAGACGTGATTCTCGATCGCAGTTGGCTCGCGATCTAGATCAACCGAGACCGATCAAGACAGCTGATGGACGGGGCCAATGATGCGATCAAGACCTCGACCGATCGAGCTAAACTCCGGAGCGGCCGATCCAACCTGGATCGATCGAGATCGATCAAGATCGCGATCCAGCCGATCGACCGAGATCGCGATCCAGATTGGTCGATCGGTGTCGTGGGCTAGATGTGCGACAATACGGTATCGAGTGGTTGTAAGATGTAAGTCAGGATGGGGCTACGGAGGTGGCCCAGACGATGGTTGGACGCGGACACGTGTCACGTAGCGAAGGCGAGATAGAGAGTTTTAGTTTGCAATTCGCGCCCAAATACAGAGTTCGTCTTTTACATTCAGCCTTCGGGTCTACGAGTTGAGACTTACACCAAGCGACCAGCTCCAGGAACACGAGTCAAGGTCGCCGTATCGCACGCAAGGCCCGAAGCTGTAGAAGAACCGACCTCGATCGTTCCGACGATACGAGGCGCTGCAGTCCAAGGTCCGTGAGCTCAACCCCACTCACAGTGTCGAAGAGGACGGCACTATAAACCGAGTCGCGTCGTCACAAGGCAAGCTACAGGGCCCCGTGACCGACGGACGAGACGACAGGCGTGCGACGACAAGCGAAAGGGTCACGCACGACCGAGAAGGAGGAAGAGAAGAAGAAGAAGAAGAATACGACCGGCAGCGTGAGAAGCCCATCCCCGCGCAGGCCAACCACCACGACAGGTAGTGTGAGACGCCAACCCTCGCACGAACCGTCAACTAAGCCCTCAAGGCCAAGATCAACACGACTCACTGTTTGCTCCTGCTTACTGTGTGTGTCTACTTCGGAATTACGATAGTGAAGTTCCGGGCAAAACGCGACGTCGACCTACGAACACGCCGACGCCGCATTTCTGCTCTGGTAGCCTACTGCATCGGATCGACTTTGTAGTGATCCCGATCCGATCCAAGCTCGATCCCGATTCGATCCACGCTAGATCGAGGTTCGATCCAAGCTCGATCTGGTTTTTCTGGCAGTTGCTCCACCACAGTGGTCGAAGACCACATCGACAGCATTTGCATCCACTTCTGTCATCGTACAGCGAGCCCAGCCTTCGTAGACCCAGTGGATTCCTTGCTGGGGCCCTTCGGCATCGCGACCGAGTCGAGTCGCTTTCGAGTTGATGATGCGCATGCAGAGCCCTATCTTGCGTCTCCCTCCTGGCAGCTCCCACTGCGCAGTCCGAGCCAAAAAGACGCAGCGCACGCTGGCTAAACCCGGGACTTCATGCACCATCGCACGTGTGTCTGGATCGATCTCTTGTAGAGTCTGCTGGAAAACGTCGTCGCGGCGATTCCAGTCCCAATCATGGGGTGTCACTACACAGGACGCAGCTGACGTCCGTGCTCGATGGCAACCGATAGAGCCCTGTCCCCATCGAGCAGCTTACCCGCTACTCAGACACATGCGCTGCAGCCCTCGCGAGTGGTCAGCTCTCGATACGAATTCCAGCCGAACAGTGTTCCGACGAGCGATGCAGCGGGTAAGGTCGGAGCGAAGTCTGGCTCAAACGGATTCGCCTCGGCTTTCACGTCTTCTTGACTTGAAGGGTCGAAGCAGAACGATGGTGCGCCATTAGGACAGCGAACCCACCATCCACCGGCGGGGAGAATCGGTTTGTCCACTTGTGCTGTGAGCGGAGGAAGGTGTAGTCGTCGCTTGAGCGCTAGGTAGCGCTCGATGTCTTGGCATGTCTGCGGTTTGGCATCGCGTAGAGCTTAAACCATGAGGAACGCCTCCACCATCTTGTTCTTCACTTGCAAACGTCCTGGGCCGGCCCCTCCCCACTACAAGCCTTCGAGCAGCACTGTTGACACATTTTGCTTGGACACGTGCTCAAGATGCCGATGTTCGTCGCGTAGCCGTTGGAGTTCCTCCTTCTTCTTCGCGCGAAAGGCGATCATGTCGACGCTGTGGCGTTTGCGTTTCCACTCTACCGCGGACATTCTCGACGAGTTGGGGTTGCTTTCTTACGCTGTCGACCTGGCCTGCGCTTTCGGCGCTCTCGACCGTTTTCAAACGGGTGGTGTAAGCCCTACGACGCCAATTTATCACTTGAGTCAAGGGCTAGACCGGGGTTGGTGGGACTTGCGGCCCGCCAGCCGCCGCCACCCGAAGGGCGGCCAACCCCCCAAAATGGCGACAAAAATATAAACAGAAATGGGACCGAATAATCACCAACTCTCGGTACCAAAAATCAACAGAGCCAAGTGAGGTACTCACACAAAGCTTTTGCGTTTAGCTGCGAAATACCACTAGTTGCCGTTTTAGGCCTCGCAAACACGCGTAGGCTCGAGCTAAGCGCACACATCTCTTCCTACAGTCCGCCACTATCTCAGTGGCGGACGTCGTCAACGAAGCGCTGTCTAGAAACTCACAACGGCTCCAACAATGCGAGTTGAAATCTTACAACTTGCTTATAGTGATAATGAACATGTTTATTTTGAAAGAATTTGCGTGAAAACCAGGCTAAACGAATACAAAACAGTTTCTAGTTCAAGAAGGTCTCGATAACAGCTGGTGTTTGTACAGTATCATGATGATTTCAAAGTGAAACTAGAAAATTTCTAGTTCAAGAAGGTCTCGATAACAGCTGGTGTTTGTACAGTATCATGATGATTTCAAAGTGAAACTAGAAAATGTTTTGTATTCGTTTAGCCTGGTTTTTACGCAAATTCTTTCAAAATAAACATGTTCATTATCACTATAAGCAAGTTGTAAGATTTCAACTCGCATTGTTGGAGCCGTTGTGAGTTTCTAGACAGCGCTTCGTTGACGACGGCCGCCACTGAGATAGAGGCGGACTGTAGGAAGAGATGTGTGCGCTTAGCTTGACACAAAAATCGGCAACTAGTGGTATTTAGCAGCTAATTGCAAAAGCTTTGTGTGGGTACCCCACTTTGCTTTGTTGATTTTTGGTGCCGAGAGTTGGTGATTATTCGGTCCCATTTCTGTTGATATTTTTGTCACCATTTTTGAGGTTCGACTCCCCCTATTGGTTGTTATATTGTCGGAAGGGGCAGGACAGATGTCAGGGCATGGTGGTTTCTGGTGGCTTTTGGTCCCAGGATTATCCCGACATTCTCCCACTTACGTAAGTTTTATGTGGCGCTCCCAGCCAAAACATAAGTTGATCGGCTTACTTTTTCAGGAATTGCTATTTTCCGTTCCGTACAGACTGTTCAGACTGGCTTGTGTTCACTATAGGAGTCAGGGATCCGATCTGTCCAAGAAGTCGTAGGCGCTGTCCTCCGACGAGTAAGGAGCAGTTTCATTGGCCAAAAATCTCTGAATTGCTCGCAGCAGTAGGCTACTGCCAGTAGCAATCGCTACTAGCGAAGCAGCATCGAAAGTCTCCGATAGAAGACCACCAGGCACTACAACTCCATCAGCTTATGCGTAGGCAATTCGCCACACTTGTAGTTCGAACCATACAAGGAAGAAGTACGCATTAACGAAATAAATAATGGCAACGTCGAAGCCATCCAAGGAGGAGCTCACGCGATTTATCGTCTTTAATAATGAACCAACTTTGACGAGTTCACTCGCGGTGGCCGGCGTGACTACCCCCGTAAACAAGCATTTCTTCTGGTGTCCTGCTTACATTAATAGTGATGGGAACTCTGGCAAAATGGTCGACATTGATGAGGCATCTAATCAACGGTTATCGAAGCTAAGCTAGGCTCAATTATGCGTGATGGAGCTATTACATGTAATGCCGTGGCGCTGTTCAGCATTGACTATGCGGCGATGCAATTAAAGCCAAACAAGGCAAGCATAGACCGACAAAGCTTAGGCTAACTAAGACTGCATAGCCCACGCAGACACACACCATTCCTTTCAAGTCTTGCAAGCAGCCTAAAGTTGCTCACGGCAACACACCGCCAAACTCTCTGATCAGCGAGCAGCCCCCAATAAAACTGCAAGCTGCACTTAAGTCTGCGGTGGCGCGACCGGCACGCGCTCCCTGTTCTGAGCGGCCGACCAGAAACGTACTCACCCAGATGATGAGCATCAGGTGTGAGATTCAAGCTGTGAGATCTCAGCACGTGTGAGATCCTATACGTGATGCATCAGTCGCCGGCCTCACATCGCTGCAACCAAGGACGCTGCCAAGGACGCTGAGCAAGCTAGGACGCTAGGTGAGCAGCAGCTAGTTGTAGGACGCGACGGACTCTATCTTACTTTCAATCCACTTTGCAATTTACCTTGAACAAGGCACTCCCCGGTCGTGCAAACCGGGGACGCAGAACAAAGCTAGCTTTAGTACTGTGTACTAATTGCTGGGTCTCGCTGGGCTAGCCGACTCGTCGCTGTGTAAGCCTCCTCTCTGCTGTGCAAGCGGAAACCCTGCTGTGCAAGCCGACACTTCGCTGTGCAAGCCGACACTTCGCTGCGCAAGCCGACACTTCGCTGTGCAAGCTGACACTTCGCTGTGCTGGAGTATCGATCGACTCGCTGCTCGAACCGACGGCCCGCTGTGCAAGCGGACTCCTCGTTGCGTGAGCCCTACTGCTCTATCCGCTCTCTGGCAAGAAGCTGACGCTCCTTTAACACCGTATGGCCGGTTTCACGATGGCTGACCAGGAGGCGCCACCGCCCGCACCCGCGGGGGGAACCGAACCCAACACTGCACCCGACGGAGACGCCACTGCTGAGATCACTACCCCGACTGCGACGGCCTCTGCAACTACAAGTGCAGATGACATGGTGCTGAACCACGGACAAACCGTCCGTCGCTCCAGCCTCCGGGCACTAAGTGTAGTCGCCGGGGGTCCCTTTGCAATGCCTCGGCGTGATTATGCCGGCGGAAATGACGTGGACATGGAGGATGTCAGTGGCGAGGCTGCGCAGATGGGCCACGAGAGAGACAGGACGGTCTCCGCGAAACTGGGGAGGCGAGTGCAGACCATGCTGACTTTACCCAAGCCACCCGCCTTCCGAGGCTCTACGGCACTGGAGAAACAACGATTCATGAAAGACTACGAAGCCTACTGCCGACAGCTAGCGGCCCTGGAAACAGCTTTTTTCCGACCTTTTCGCATGCCTGTCGGAGCGTGTGTCGAAGATGAGCGCCGCCGCCTGATCGCGATGTTCGACATCTGCAAATCGCTGGATGACATCACGGAGAAAGACTGAATCGACTACTTCTGGGAGGGCCGCATCGTAGGTGAGCTGGACTTTGGCAAGGTGAAGGCGTTAATGGGCTCGAAACTCCGCATGGACACCCGTCTTACCGATGCAGACTCTCGCGTCTCGAAGCTAGCGCACGAAATGTACCAGGTGCTCGAACAAGAGAACATGGAGTGGATGGTTCAAGGAGAGCCTAAGAAGATTGTGAGCTATCTCATCGATGCCCTGGCACATGAACAATTTCAACGGACGATCAAGAACGAGATGGCGCGCGAAGCGAACAAGCCTCTCTACAAGGATGTGGTGGGCTTTATTAAGTGGTTGCGGACGGGCTACAAGGAGTACCTGCGCTGGGAGCCTGCGAACACTAAGAATCAACGGCCAGCTGCCTCGAACGAGGAACGGAGCCACACCCGAAACTCCAGCGCGAGAACGACCACGGAGAAGCCCAGCGTCGCTGCGAGCTCCGTATCAATGGGGAAACGGACGTGTCTCAAGTGCAACAGCAGCGCCCATTGTGTTAAGGACTGCCCCCCCCCCCCCCCCCCCCCCGGTTAAGCCCGGAGAGGCGGAAGCCTTGCACCGCGGGTGGCGTGAGAAGCGCACGGCCCCACAGACAGCGGCCCGCACGACACCCCCAGTCCATCATGTGAAGGCGCTTCACCTGCCCGAAGGATCGTGGGATGCAGGTAGCACATACCAAGCAAAGATTGAGGACTCCTTGGAGCTGGACAAGGTGCTGCTAGACTCCGGGGCCGATGTGAATGTTGTTAGCCGCTCTCTGGTGGCCCGACTACTAAAGGACCGGGCATTGGTCCGCCTGGAGACATGCTCGCCGCGGCAACTGTCGACCTTCGATGGGGGCACTTACGGTGACACAACGGGCCTGGTTCGACCGCATCCAGATAGGTACAAGTGCGGGTCCTCTACTTCTTCGCCGTACCCCAGCCTGGGTGTTCGGCGCTGAAGTGGAGCCGTTGACGATGGTGCTGTCGCGGCCCGTTATGGAACGCCTGGGCTACTCGGTTGATGCTTTTCTTGCTAAAGCGTACGGCACCAGACCGGAATGGGATCTACACGACCTCGCAACGAACGAGGAGTCGCGTGTGCACGAGGTGCGGGCTCTTCAAGGAGACGACCATGGTCAAGCGGCGGGTGAGGAGACCTGGAGAATGGCGACACCCGAAGCGGGGCCCATAGGCGCGGACGCCATGGTGACCCGACTCCTGGAGGAACGAGTACAGGAAGCCGCACAAGCGTGGCTCGCCGAACACCACGTGAATCAGCTGCGTGACCTGCTCCTGGAGACGTCGTTCGAGCGACATTCGGACAGGACCCACCAATCCGAGTTGAACCGCTGCGCGTGCGGGTCCGAGATGGAGCGACACCAGTGCGGATCAACGCACGGCGGTATCCACCTGCTCACATGCAGTATTTGGATGAACACGTGGAGGAGCTCTTGGAAAATGGACTCGCGTACACGAATCCGAGCAGCAGGTGGGCATCACCGCCCCGCATCGTCGCCAAGCAAGACCCGGTACTTATCGTATGACGGTGGATACCCGCGCAGTTAACGAAAGGCCGGATCCTATCCAGTGGCCAATGCCAGTCCTGGAGTCCGCCTTAGGATTACTGGAGAACACCGCCTGCTACTTTACTCTCGATTGGTTCCGCGGCTACTGGCAGCTCCCGCTGCACCGTGATTCGCAGGAGATGTTCTCCATCATGACTCACCGAGGCATTACTACACCGACCCGAGTGCTCATGGGAGGCACTGACGCGGTGGCCTATTGTCAGCATGTGGTTGAAGAAGTGTTCCGGCCGATACTGTGTCAAGGCGTATTGGCGTGGCTTGACGACATTTTGGGGTACGCGTTGGATCCGGTGAACTTGTTGGAGGTGTTGGAGCGTGTCCTTGCGGCGTGCAAAAGCTTTGGACTCAAGCTTCACCCGGCTAAATGCCGCTTCTACCAACAGGAAGCCCGCTGGTGCGGCAAGATCGTGAGCAAGGAAGGCATCCGCCACTGCCCGTCAAGAATCCAGGGCTTGGTAGCAATGCCCGATCCGACCGACGCTGGCCAGCTTCAACAGTTCACATGCACCGTCAATTGGATGCGGCAAAATATCCCGCAGTACACGCAGATGGTGGCGCCGCTACTGGCTGTGATCGATGCGGCAGCTAAAGTAGCCGGAGGGCGCAAGACCAAGCAGCTCTCGCGTGTCTGTCTCAGAGAGGTTGGCTGGAATGAGGTGCACGTCGACGCGATGAAAACCATTCGACAAGCCTTGTGCAACATGGTCCCGCTGGCTCATCCTGACGCTAACAAAGTGGTCTGTCTCTACTGTGACGCCTCACAAGATTTCTGGGGTGCGATCTGCACGGTGGTTGATGAAGAGGATCTCGCCAAGCCTCTGGACCAGCAGAACCACCGTCCGCTCGCGTTCTTGAGTGGGAAGTTCATCTCGGCCCAATCGCGATGGCCAACCATCGAAAAAGAAGCTTTCGCCATTGTTGAATCTGCGAAGCGACTCGAGTATTTCCTGCTTCGACCTGGAGGGTTTCATCTCTTTACGGATCACCGGAATCTCGTCTACATGTTTGACCCGTTTGCGACGGACACGGTAATGCAGCGGTACCGGGCCGACAAACTGCAGCGATGGGCTATGACAATGTCATCCTACAAGTATGTGATCGAACATATACGCGGTGAAGACAACACGTGGGCGGACATGCTGAGCCGCTGGGGGTGCGCGTCGCCAGGGCTGCCACGAACGACTTGAGCATACAGCAGCTCGCCATCGTTCGTCCTATCTCCCCTCTTCAGGATGGTGATTTTCAGTGGCCCGGCATGGACGAGATCCGAGCTGTACAAGCGGATGAACATAACCGACCTGCCGGTGTCACTTGGACCGAAGAACGGCAGTGCTTTGAGACCGAAGGTGGCTTGGTTTGGATACCGGACTCGTCGGTTGATTTGACCCAACGTCTATGCGTTGTTGCGCATGCTGGAGCCAGTGGACATCACGGAAAGATGACTACAACTTCGTCTCTCAGCGCGTGGTTCTGGTGGTCAACACTCCCCGAGGATGTGGCTATGTTCGTTGACAATTGTATCCACTACATCGCGACGAAGGACGGCCGTGAACCACGCCCGTACGGCCCAGCTCTCCACGCCACTGCACCAAATGAAGTAATCCATTTTGACTTCCTGTCATTGCCCGCCGACGAGGTCTCGCAGCAGAAGTACGTCTTGGTGATTAAGGACGACTTCAGTGGTTTTGTGGAGTTGCACCCTTCACTTGCAGCAGATGCACCAACCTGCGCCTCGGCTTTGCTTGCATGGTTCAAGATATTTGGCATCGTGAAGCAGTGGGTCTCAGACCAAGGCCCCCACTTTCGCAATGAGGTGATGGAGATATTGGCTGAAACGCTTGGATCACAGCACCACTTTACCACGGCTTATTGTCCGTGGGCGAACGGGACTGTGGAGGTGGTGAATCGCCTGCTACTGAAGTGCCTACGCGCTGTGCTGAGCGAACGCCGGCTTCCTCCGTCCAGATGGGAACCGGTACTAGGATTGGTACAATCGGCGTTGAACC
This sequence comes from Phytophthora vignae f. sp. vignae, assembly GCA_016169955.1. NCBI lineage: Eukaryota > Oomycota > Peronosporomycetes > Peronosporales > Peronosporaceae > Phytophthora > Phytophthora vignae. Next base: position 845,922 of record JABJUM010000029.1, on the reverse strand, counting down.
AGCAGCTATCAGACCAACTCGGTGGTCGAGCCCCAATTACAGCTTTCACAGGCCTATCGCCGACAACACCCCTCTCGGGGACGTTTTCAGACGATCGAGTCGTGGAAATGAGCCTTGAGGCGCTGTAGACCAGTCAAGAGCACCACCTGACCAAGATGGCCGAAGCCCTGGAAGCCATGCACCGAGACGTAGTCGAGACAAGTGATCGCCGGCGTGTACAAGCTCGAGCACGGATAGCCAGCAAGTCCAAGCCGCCGAACTTTTCTGTGGGTGATTTTGTCTTAGCAGCGATGGTGACTCAGCACGCGAACAAGCTCGCCATCAAATGGCAAGGACCGAAGCGTATTACGCGTGCAATATCGGACTGGGTTTCGAGGTGGAGGACCTGAACCCGCCGCGATCGACTACGGTACACCACATCTCTCGACTCCGGTTCTACGCGGAAGCCAGTCGCGGAGTAACGGAGGATTTGCTCCAGTATGCGCTTCACTCTCAGGGTGGCCACCTCGTTGAAGGGTTCCGCGGCGTCCGGTTTAACGAGGCAGCGAGGCGCTGGGAAGTCGAGGTGAAGTGGTTTGGACTCGAGGACATCGAGAATACGTGGGAGCCGTACTCCGCCCTCCAAGCCGATGTGCCTGTACTGCTCGACCGTTACTGTACCGCACATGCTGACGACGCGCAGGTCAGCGCCATGATCGCTGCACACTCGCGACGTCGACGACGAAATAATCGTCGGCGCCGTTAATCGATTTTCGGTGGGGATCGACAAGCGGAGGGGGAAATGTTCTGGGCGGCCGACCAGAAACATACTCACCCAGATGATGAGCATCAGGTGTGAGATTCAAGCTGTGAGATCTCAGCACGTGTGAGATCCTATACGTGATGTATCAGTCGCCGGCCTCACTTCGCTGCAACCAAGGACGCTGCCAAGGACGCTGAGCAAGCTAGGACGCTAGGTGAGCAGCAGCTAGTTGTAGGACGCGACGGACTCTATCTTACTTTCAATCCACTTTGCAATTTACCTTGAACAAGGCACTCCCCGGTCGTGCAAACCGGGGACGCAGAACACTCCCCCAACTACCTGTACATGCGGAATAATCCCTGGTGCCGTAGTCCACATCATCACGAGTATGGCAGGAGGCATCTACACTGTCGTCTGTGGCTATGCTGCAGTGACACGATGTGGAAACAGATTTCTGTCTGCACCCATGTCCGACCCCATGGATACGCTGACTGTTTGGTGAGATGTGATTGGTCGCACGGCGCAGAGATCCGGTGGAGACGAGTGTGACGTGTGGATTGTGGATGCGTGTGGCGATTTGGTGGGACCCGGCACTTGCAGCAAGCATGGGCTCACAGGATTGGAGATGCGCCCGCCGAATGAGCGCTCATATTCGGTGTGGAGTTACGTATCCTGTCCATCCGCCGACTTCCCTAACTGCAGGATAGGCCCAAGGCGTGAAAGTGTGGTCAGCGAACGTATCCTGGCCACTGCCTGCATTGGCTCAGTCAAGTTGTCGGACCACCCCATTGAATCGACCACACCCAGCATGAGCATACGCGCACAAGACCCCGCTGGATGAAGCCTCGTGTTGTCCGAGATGGATCGTGGTGTACCCGGTGATGGCGTACCGAATGAAGAAGTGCCACACCGGATGGGGGCAAACAGGATCGAGCATTCGGTCCGACCCCAGTATCCTCACTGGATATCAACGCACCAAGAATGAGTCCAGTGCGCGCCGCATGTGTTCAAGCAAGCGGCGTCGACCCAGACCGGATGAGACCAAGATCCACCAAGATCCTCAAGCGACACCGGATGAGCCGCACATCCGAGGGAGAGGTCCAGTATCCAGAACGAAGGGACGCTGTACCCAGATACCTCGGTCATCATTTGATGAGTGTACCAGATGGAACGTTGGCGTCAACAAGTCTCCACATACCCAAACCAAGACAAGCATACTGAAGCACTGTCAAGAAGCACAAGCATACTCAAGACAAACCAAGCATAGTGAAACCTACACTAAAGTCAGCGAAGTGATAGAAGATAGCTAGCCAAACGTAAAGATCAAACAGAAACCAATTTGCCGAAGAACACGCGGACGATTCTGGCGCCCGAGGACAGCAGTAGAGCCTCGACTTTTTCGTCTTCAAGAGCCCACCGGGAGACTGCCTGCGCGCGGTCTAAGTACGTTTTGGGACGCTTCCAAGGCCTCACTGGTGTAGCGAGCACAGGTGTAGTGGGGACTCAAAGGTACCAAGGCGAGGTCGGCAGTGACTGGGGTTTCGCGCCCTGGAGTGACCTGTGAGAGCTTCATTTTCTATTTGCGTGCCCTAACCGGGCATCCATTTCATATTCCCTACTGTGTGTCTGTGGTGGTTGAGGTAGTCACCCCCGAGACTGTATTGATCGACTACTGTGTGATAGGACTGAATTATATTTTGTATTGTTCCCTCATTCTGTGAGGGTGGTGCGCGTAAGTGAGTGTGCATCCAGGGCTGACCAGTGCCTTGGGTGACGGCTCCGAAGTTGACTGGTGAATAGACCCCCCACCCAAGGGTCTCTAAGAATAAGTGGTGGCTGTATATTGTGTGACGTTTAGCTCGGCATTGTATTTCTGTGTGGTTGGTTAGTCTGAATTACGGATCTGACTGTGGTCCCTTTCATTCGGTCTGACCTTCTGTTCATTCGGTGTGGTTCATACCAAAAACACACCCAACAGACTTTATTCTGTATTTCCGACAACACATCTCGGTGAAGTCCGGTCCGCCAAAGGTAAACGATACCTATAGGGGTTGACACAAGGACACACGCCAAAACGTCCAAGCGGTTCCCAGGCCCGGGTCATTCGGTGTCCCGTGGGCTGTGGTCATCGCGTGGACAATCTCTGGTACTCCGAACCCGAATCTCATTCGGTCCGGCATAGTGCACTATACACCTGGACGATAAAGGCGTTCACCCGCCTCGCCTCAGCAGCCACCGTCTCCACAGCCGACTGAAAAACGGTAACTTATTGTGCACGTCTCCTCCAGGCCTGCAACTCAACCCGCTGTGCGTGCATTTCAAGCACTTGCGCTGCCTTGAAAAAGGAGACACCAGCTGCATCCTTTACATCAATAAATGTATAACAACGATTAATAGCCGTAAGCACGCCGAAAACTCACGTTTCAAGTGCGGAGATAAGTCTATTAGCTCTTTAGCTCCCATGCTTGATAGAGGTCCCCTTAGACCTCTACCAGGTTTCGATAATACTTGCTATTGGACAATATTCACTAACCCGTACCGCAGGTCGGCACGTTGACGTTCGTAGAGGTCCCTCCAGACCTCTATCATACCATCACCTAGGGTTCCGTTACTGCCTGAGTGCACTAATATTAGATCGTTAGAGGTTCCTTCCCTCCTTTGCACGCTCAAAACAAAACAGACGCCGCGATGAGCTCACCCGTGGATGAGGAGGACCTCACAGGGGACTGGGAGGTTGAAGCTGATGATGAAGACGACTGCGGTAACGTTGCTTCGGACGATGGGGTGCCAGCCCGCGCTGGCGAAGGAGGTCACGCTGGCAGAGGAGGCACGCCCGCCAACAACGCGCCCGAGCGCCGCACCATGGCCGAGGAGTACATTGCCTCACTGCGCAACAACAGTGGACTCCATGTGCCGATAGCCGACCAAGTAGCGAAGGCGTACGACAAGAAGGCGGAGTACGGCATTTTCTCTTTATTTTTTACGGTCGTGTTCAAGGAGCGGCTACGGGAGTGGACGTCGGACGTATTGGTGGAGGAAGGGCACGCAAACATCACTGAAAGCGAGTTCAACGCGTACTTAGGCCTCGAGATCGCGATGAGCATCTACCCCCTGAATGAGATAGCAGAGTTCTGGTCTGAACGCCGCTTTCTTGGGCAGCAGGCATTCATCGAGACGATGTCTAGAAACCGGTTTCAACAGATTCGAGGTACCCTCACTCTACATGCACCCCAGCCGCCATCGTTCGACAAAGAGCGGGATCCGCTTTGGCGTTGCCGTGGAATAATGGAGCATTTTCAGCAACAATTTGCAGAGTTCGCTGTTCCTATTGGTGTGAGTACTATTGATGAAATGATTGTGCGGACGAAGGCACGGACGCGGGCAAAGACATATATGCCATCCAAACCCGACAAATACGGGGTTCGCTTTTATGCTGTAGTGGGGTGGAGCTCGCTGTACGTGCACGCGCTATGGGACAACTCGTCCGGCAACAGCATGCCGTCCACGCCGGCGGAGCGCTACACGAACCTGTTTCCAACATTGAGGACTCCATTGTACAACACACTGCGGGCGGAAGATGTATCCATCGAGCCGGATACGGCGACGGCTATGTGGATTGCCATGACCGGCCATCAAACTCGTGCTCTGCGATCTCCTACTGGGCATCGCCTTGTTGTGTCGGATAACTTTTACACTCGTCACACATTTGCTCAAGCACTGCTAAAATTTACGGACGGTGAGATGCACGTGCTGGGGACAGTGCGTATCAACTTGGTTGATAAATGGAATAAGGCCGCCGTGGCAGCAGCGATAGCACGCGTGGGAGCTGGAGAGCGAGGCACCTGGGAGTTGGTTGCAGCAGTAGACCCAGAACCGGGGAGGGAGGCGAAGAAGAAAGCTCATCAAAACGCTCAGCGCCGACTAGCCAAGTCAAAGCAAACTCAATACGAACCAGCGATTCTGCAAGCTGAACGGGCCGGTTATATCGTGTACAAGGATCGAAAAGTGGTTATCTTCTACACTAATGACTTGAAGGCTACGCCCTCTGCACTGACACTGCCCTCGACATCTGCCGAAGCTGTATTTTGCTGCCATGGTACCTATCCAATCCAACGCTGGACAGAAGATCGAATGTTGCACCGCAAAGTATTCATGGCACCGACCGTAATTGCTGCATACAACCTTTGTATCCTTTGTATGAACGCGGTCGATCGTGTGGATCAACTGCGCAGCACTAATCCAATTCGTCGGCGCGTAAAGCGGCTTGGAATGACGATGTTCACGTGGCTAATGGACCTTGCAATAATAAACGCACAAACGTTACTCAGCACAGTCAAGCCAGACGCAGCAAAGGGTGTATCCTTGCGCGAATTCAAACGCAGGATAGCCGACGTACTTACCAGTGGCGAGACGCAGAACAAGCGTCGGCGCGAGTTGCAGCAGAAGCAGCGCGCCACCGAGACGCTGGAGGAGATAGTTGGTATGGACACGTCGCTCCACATGATAACGCCTAACTCCACCGAGCACAGCAATGGCAAGCTGCTCTGTCATCTCTGCAGCGTACGAAACATCAAGAAGAAGTCCCGATATGGGTGCACAAAGTGTGAGGTTGGTTTTCACGTGGAGTGTTTCACGGCCTTTCACAACAAAGACGCGCTCAAAAACTCACCTCAGCTACGGTTTGCTTTGGAAGCGCTCTGTCGAGCCTCAACCGACGACCCCGTTACCTACACACGCAAGAAAAGTAGCAGGATGATCACACCTATTGAGAAACTCAAACTACCAGAGCCATAAACACAATATACATCGTTCATACCTTTGGAGAGTCCGGCCAATACTCCTTCAGCTTCTTCGCAACGCAGCGAGGTACGGGTCCGCGTAGGTTGCCGGCTTTCAGATAGAGATAAAGCCGGCTCAGAGTCTGCCGCAACACGCGGTTGCAGTGCTTGCGCCGCAGCAGTTTCCGCTGCACTCGTCCGGCCGCCAGCCACAGCTCTTCCGCGTAGTTCTCCCACTCGCACGGCGCGGCACCACACCAGCAGCAGAGTTCGTCACGTACAGGCTCCATGGGACCTATGTAATGGCACGGGCGGTAGTGAGCTGCACAAGATTGTAGAGGGAGGGATAGGAATTCGGTTGCAGCCAATTGGATGAAAATATGCCTGAAATCGAAATGTCAGTCATTTGATTCGCCCTAGTAGAGGTCCGGATGGACCCATTGGAAATTGCTGGTAGCTAAAGGGTTAAACCAGATAAATACATGTGTGCCTATGGGATGCGGACCAGATGTTAAATGCGCGAGATGACGATAGGCAATAGCGATTTGCCTTTCCCATGCAAACCAGATGAATAGTCCTTTTAACCAATGATAGCTCTCTATTTCGGCAAAACAGGTCCATTCTTCCCGATGAGCTTTTCGAGGCGTATCCCAAAGCTGAATCTCGCTTCCGTACCGACCATAATCTTGTACAGGGGCAATTTAAATAGCTGGTGAAACCATCTGAAACAACGACTTGGTTTTTGTATGGGTGATTAGGCCGCCAATAAATCTGATGCCAAATTTGGCATTGGAAATACCATCCGGGCTGGTGGGTCATACAAAGTCCAAGACACTTTACTTTAAGTAGCATGTATTGTGAAAACCGATTAGTTTGTCCTGCTGAATTAGCCGGTTAAACATCGCTCATAGCGGATTTGAAGACTAATAAATCGGGGATGTCTCAATTATAATCGGAGTATAAAGCGCTCATCGGTCTCGTAATTATGTGCAGCCTAGCAATTTCGATCAATATGCATGTACCCTCGGCCCGAGACTCGCCAAATGCAGCGACAACACCGCGCTTAAACGCGTCACTTGGACATCTCAGTTACATGTATTATAGCGTGCGGCTTTTGCTGCTTAGTTCTGATGTTAGTGTTGTAGCCTTGACTACATAGCCAAGAGCGGCTGCAACGATTGTTGTTTGGCGGCAGATTTAGCTACAAGGAGCGAATGCCGGTTGCACATCGGACATTCCGTCTGAATAGCAAGCAAATCAGCCGGTCCTGGCTTAATCGGCCGATGAGCAAATGTAAATCCGACTCATATGCTCTGACTCTGTAAGTCGTCCTAGGTAGTAATCTTGAGTATAAATCGAGGTACCCTAGTCTAATTAGGAGGTCGGATTTATCAAATCGGGGGTTGTCGGTCTTATTAAGCTACTAAATCAGCGGATTAACAATCCAATAAAACATTCTGATCGGTTTCCACAATACCTTTTACAGTTGGCTGATGCCAAATTCGACCTGCCATACATGAAGCGGGTATAGGTTTACTCAGATTTAGCTTTGGGTTTAGCTTTACCGGTGCGGACACTCTAAGGGTCTAGAAAAAGTTATTCCAACTTAGCATTACCGGTGCGGACACTCTTATAGCGTAAAAACGGCTACGAATTAGCAAAATCCGATCTCATTTTCGGATTGAGCGCCCGCGAAAACCCTATATATCTAAATATCGATATAGGTTTTCGCAGTGGAAGACCCTTTTGTGCGTGGCCGAAAATTGGTGTCAGGACTTCTGAAGAGTACAATAAGTGGATTTCTTATCGAGTGTGTGTGTAGCACGTTGAGGACTAGTCGTGTATACCTACTGTTCTATCACCATACAATTAATACACGTAGAGTTCTGTACGTCACGTACATTACCGTAAACCACGGGTTCAATGCAACACGTGTAAAAAGTTCCTTTTCCCTATACAAATTGTTAGCAAATTCTGAGTATTTACCGCGTAAAAACTAAACGAGATCAGTTATCGCATAATTTGGGGATTTGAAAAAATGCGCAGCCTTTTCTATACAAAAAGTAAAATGAAGATGGTGTGTTATCCTGGTAGTGCTTCGGCTACGAAGTATGTACAGCCCAATATGGATTAATTCGATGCACGGAATATGTGGCGCACACGAAGTAAAATTATACTGAAAGCAAGTAAAACCATTTAATAATTTGAGAAATCACATGGTTTCTTGAAATACACGGAAATCTAGAGGTTTTCTCGGTGGAGTAGCGAGCTGTTTGGGCAAGATATTCGTTCAGAGATTGAGGGTAAACGTTAAGTGCGACGGTTGTGGTGCTGGGCTTGCGTGGGGGTATTGGAGCGGTGCAACATTGCATGCACATGTGTAGCTATTGTAGCTTATAAAAGACGATGCGCTCGTATAGATTGAAGAGAGTACTGGCAAGATAATGCGTGTATAAGCGTACGTGCAGGACTTTGCTCCTACGGGTATGTCAGGGCAGGTAAGGCTAATGCGACGGTAAGGAAGGGGTGGGCGGTGGTTGCCGAGGCCTAAATAGTGCGCCGACAGTAGCATGGAGCGGTAGCGGCGGGCAATGAGCGGGGCGGCGGGCAATGGGCGTCGTTCGTGCCGGCGCACCCACGAATCGCGGGGCTTGCGCGGCGGTGTTGGTCGTCCGTCGTCGGCAGCATAGGTGGTTGTCGTGGTCGCCCGTTGGCGGTTGTGCGCGGCCAGTTCAGCTAGATCGTCGCCGCAGCAGCGGAGTTTTTTTACTGTGAGTACGGGGGGGGGGGGTTAGCTGCTGCGGCGACCGAAAAAGCTGAACTGGGGAGTCTCGGCTCGTGCCCCCCCCCCCCTCCCCCGCTCCCCAGGAAACAAGCGGCGAATAGGTAAGGAAAGATCTACGGTTTAGGCTGGAAAGGGTAACACTGTATCTGTCTTTGAGGTCGTATTGTTTCAAAATGGTTCGGATTGCGAGATGAGGGGTGACACGGATATTCGCTTTACCAAGAACGGTTAGGCTGATATTATTGTCTCGGCGGTATTTTGGGGTCGTAGAAAATATGGAGAATTGGGGTCGTAGAAACTATAGAGAATAAAGGTGACTGATGGATTTTGCGTGATTGATGAGTTAGGATGTTGATGTCGTTGATGGTGAAACAAACACGTAAAAGCCTATGCCGGTGTACCAAACATGCCGGTGTACTTTGGGGTGGCTGCTCTCGCGGGGGGGGGGGGGGGGGGGGGGGGCGCCTACAGTAAAAAAAAAAACTTGTCAAGTGAAGTTTGCATTAACCTTCTTTGACCTGCCCCAGCAATTCCTCCTGTGATACTTCCCCTGCTCACGATTATTTTCTGCGAATCGTCCCCCAAATGTGATTCGCCCCTTTCCAACGGCACTACCAGCCCAACCCTCTAGTCCTCATGTATCTAATCCATGCACTGTTTTTAAGCGACGACTGACACGTTTTGCGGTGTTGCACTGAAGCCATGGGTTGCATTGAACCCGTGGTTTACAGTACTGTAAGTCACGTTACCTAGTTTGAACGCTTTTGCAAGGCACGAATATGGCACCCCAATTCACAAATTTTGTTGTTGTTCTACGAAAAATAGGAATTATTTGAAGTCAGGCGCAAACCATCGGAAAGCTAAGTGTAAGGTGTTGTGCCAGTTTCTTGCCGTTTTGAAGACCTCCTCATGTTTGGGTGTGTCGTTTTACTCAGATATTGTTTTTCAAGAGGAAACTCGTGTGGTTAGGGGCTGGTTCAGAGAGACCCAGAGACTCTCTGGGTCTGGTTTAATGACAGGATTAGGCCAAAATATTTCATTGTCCTTTTTTACTCGATTCACTACATGTATCGAGTTAAAGGAAAAGGGGGCATGCGTCTTTTATGAAATCTAAGCTAGCCAATCAAATCGCTATTCTGCCCCCTCATTAAACCAGACCCAGTGAGGCAAACCAGCCCCTTACAGACCGCGACAGCATCGAGAGTTTTTTGGTCATAACTTTTTTTTTGGTCGGAGAAAATATAATAACCACCATCACCAAAACTGAATAGCACCATCCAAACCTGACCTGGACTTTCGCCATGCAAGAGATATGCACCCTTGGCAGAGGCCCTTTCAAAGAGCGTAAATGTCTGGGTCGTGTTAATTTGTGTATTGCTAGTGTTTAGATTCGTTTCGTTTAATGTGTCACGGCATGTCGCCATCCGTGTACGATTGGTGTGGTAGGAACAATCCCAGCCCAACCAGTTGTCATTCGGACCTGCAGCAGGCAATGGTGAGAGGGACAAGATGCGTCTCGTGCGTGACAAGGAGTACGAAGAGAAAGTTGCAACCCCTGCGCAGCTTCAAGCGCTGGCACCCGCCTGTGTGCAGGTCATTGATGAGGCGAGACGGGTGAACGCCTTTATCGTCCAGGTGTACAGTGCACTATGCCGGACCGAATGAGATTCGGGTTCGGAGTACCAGCGATTGTCCACGCGATAGCACAACCCACAGGACACCGAATGACCCGGGCCTGGGAACCGCTTGGACGTTTTGGCGTGTGTCCTTGTGTCAACCCCTATAGGTATCGTTTACCTTTGGCGGACCGGACTTCACCGAGATGTGTTGTCGGAAATACAGAATAAAGTCTGCTGGGTGTGTTCCTGAGATGAACTACACCGAATGAACAGAAGGTCAGACCGAATGAAAGGGACCACAGGCACATCCGTAATTCAGACCAACCAACCACACAGAAATACAATGCCGAGCTAAACGTCACACAATATACAGCCACCACTTATTCTTAGAGACCCTTGGGTGGGGGGTCTATTCACCAGTCAACTTCGGAGCCGTCACCCAAGGCACTGGTCAGCCCTGGATGCACACTCACTTACGCGCACCACCCTCACAGAATGAGGGAACAATACAAAATATAATTCAGTCCTATCACACAGTAGTCGATCAATACAGTCTCGGGGGTGACTACCTCAACCACCACAGACACACAGTAGGGAATATGAAATGGATGCCCGGTTAGAGCACGCAAATAGAAAATGAAGCTCTCACAGGTCACTCCAGGGCGCGAAACCCCAGTCACTGCCGACCTCGCCTTGGTACCTTTGAGTCCCCACTACACCGGTGCTCGCTACACCAGTGAGGCCTTGAAAGCGTCCCAAAACGTACTTAGACCGCGCGCAGGCAGTCTCCCGGTGGGCTCTTGAAGACGAAAAAGTCGAGGCTCTACTGCTGTCCTCGGGCGCCAGAATCGTCCGCGTGTTCTTCGGCAAATTGGTTTCTGTTTGATCTTTACGTTTGGCTAGCTATCTTCTATCACTTCGCTGACTTCAATGTAGGTTTCACTATGCTTGATCTGTCTTGAGTATGCTTGTGCTTCTTGACAGTGCTTCAGTATGCTTGTCTTGGTTTGGGTATGTGGAGACTTGTTGACGCCAACGTTCCATCTGGTACACTCATCAAATGATGACCGAGGTATCTGGGTACAGCGTCCCTTCGTTCTGGATACTGGACCTCTCCCTCGGATGTGCGGCTCATCCGGTGTCGCTTGAGGATCTTGGTGGATCTTGGTCTCATCCGGTCTGGGTCGACGCCGCTTGCTTGAACACATGCGGCGCGCACTGGACTTGTTCTTGGTGCGTTGATATCCAGTGGGGGTGCTGGGGTCGGACCGAATGCTCGATCCTGTTTGCCCCCATCCGGTGTGGCACTTCTTCATTCGGTACACCATCACCGGGTACACCACGATCCATCTCGGACAACACGAGGCTTCATCCAGCGGGGTCTTGTGCGCGTATGATCGCGCTGGGTGCGGTCGATTCGGTGGGGTGGTCCGACAACTTGACTGAGCCAATGCAGGCAGTGGCCAGGATAGGTTCACTGACCACACTTTCGCGCCTTGGGCCTATCCTGCAGCTAGGGAAGTTGGCGGATGGACAGGATACGTAACTCCACACCGAATATGAGCGCTCATTCGGTGGGCGCATCTCCAATCCTGTGAGCCCATGCTTGCTGCAAGTGCCGGGTCCCACCAAATCGCCACACGTCACACTCGTCTCTACCGGATCTCCACGCCGTGTGACCAATCACATCTCACCGAAGAGTCAGCGTATCCATGGGGTCGGACATGGGTGCAGACAGGAATCTGTTTCCACATCGTGTCATTGACCTGACGGTCAGTGGCGACGACGACGACGAGTCCCGCAGAGGTTTGCATATAGGGTCGGGTAGAGCAGTTGGCACTGGTGCTGCAGCCGTAGATGTGAAGACAGAAGCCGTAGCCAAGATCAAGGGCGTGTGGGACTACCGTGAGCGAGAAGTTGATCCGAAGAAGACGCTGACAAGATACAATCCCTTCCCAACGAAGCTTTCGAAGAAGCCGGCTGCGCAGCGACGCCGGGCGGCTGTGAGAGACTCCCGGCGGATTTATCACGCCCCCACCATGCATGCACGCTTTGCTCAAGACTTCATAAGACTTCCTGGAGTGCGAGAGGCGCTTAAAAAAGCGCGTGTTTCTAGTATCGCGTCCGCTCTTGATTACCAGCGAGGGCAGCAGGCACCTGATCAACATCTGACGGAAGTGGAGCCGCTTCAGACAGCAGCAGCAAGCCCACCACCAGCAACTCCAGCCGCAGCAACAAGTCCACCACCAACAACTGCTGCAGTAGCAGCAGCAGCTCCAGCCGTGTGGGAGGCAGAAGAACAAGACACCGCGCAGCTGATCGTGTTGGAGTCCGCTGCAGTTGCATGGCCCAAAAGATATTGTTTTCGCTGGAGCTACAAGTGAAAGAAGGCGTGAAGGTGAAGGATTCCTGGGAGGCCGAGCGGTGCCCTTGCATTGGCGACTGCTACAGGGATACTTGCTGGAATGCAATCGCCAGTATTTTTTGTTCCGATAACAATTGTGGACTTCGGTTTCCGTGCTCTAACAGCATCTACGAGACGTCAAGTGCTGAGCGGTTTACTACACGTTATGGACATTATGGACTTGGATTGCAGGCTACAGATACCATTCGCGCTGGTGCGACCATTACACCGTACACTGGACTTCTAACCGACTATGACTACGCGTCGGCTACGAAGCAGTACGAGTACGTCATGGAATTGCAGACGCAAGGAAAGCGAAACAAGACGCTGTACATCGACGCCGAGGAATGTGGCACGTTAGCCCGGTTCATAAATCATTCATGTGATCCAAACTGCTCGTCCGTCGAGATGAGGCACAACCGTGAAGTGCAGGTAGTCGCGATTGCCAGTCGTGACATTTCAAGCGGTGAGGAGATCTCGGTGAGTTACGGAATTGATTTGTGGTTTGTATGCGATTGCAGAGCAACCAACTGCCGCTCGTTGCAGAATGCTGTAGCGTGCCGCGGTGTTTGTAAGGTTAAGTGAGATTCGAAGGCAAAGCCGTAGTAAGGTCATGTTTTCTCATAATAACACGTTAGCTCATTCACCGTTGGCTTTAAGCGTAAGCTTGGGGTTGAGATGCCCGGTTTTGCATGTTTGTCTTAATTATTTGGAGGCGTACAAGTAGAATTCAAGGCGAAGCCGTAGTTAGAACTTGAGGATAATCGAATGATTTGTTGGATTCTATAGCTACATCAGCAGTTGAACCGATATTGCGGGTGAGATGGTCGGAAACGCGTCAAGCCTTCATGCAAGTATGGGTTACAGTTTGACCGTAGGTAAAGATGTACTTCCACGTCGTTGTAGATTACATCCGTAGAAGCTCTCAACAAGGTGAGTTGAAATATGTAGGTATCAAGTGCCTACGATCAAAATTAAGAGTGAGATGCTTCAGAATAGTAATGATGACAATCCAACAGCACTGAACTTGTCATGCGTAAATGTTTTGGAGGATGAATTGGTCAATAAGGAATGAGGAAACTACAATAACGATCTTAAGAGTATCTATATCGTTTTGTGAGTAAGATTCACTAGGACAACCGCTCAATCCTACACAAAGTGAGGCCATTCCAGTGTCATACGAGTGTGATATTAACGTCTGTACTATCATTAGAAAGCATTATGCTTGCTGTAAAACGTATAACTACGTATGAGGAGGTTAAAATATCATTTACTTACCTCCAAGTATGACACTGTGAGTATGACTGAACAGGAACTACAGCTTCAGCAAGATTAGTACCGTAATGGCTCGTATACATGATTCAACACTGACAGACTTACTGAGCCGTGGTGACGCCGTTAGGTTGAACGTAACGGACAATTTGCGGTCGTAAGCATAATCAGTAGTATCAAGTGTTTCCCTGAAATTGTCGAAGTAACCACTGCTTGTAAATAACTGAATGTGGATTGTGATGACACCGCCGGAGAAACGTGAAGTTCACTGGTAGATGTGTAGAAGCTCTAGAGGTCGATGCAGCTTCCTTCCGTAGTTACATGTTGAAGCGTAGGAATATAGGATTCCAGTGACACATCGCATGACCAGTAAAATTAGGTATTGTGAGCGAGATGCTCCAAAACATTTATTGTTTGAGTAACCATCACCCGCAGTGTAGAAGCCTTAGAGGGGCCTTTGAGGTCAATGCAGCTTGCTTCCGTAGTACCATTTTAAAACGTGAGAGGAGACGATTCCATCGATATTTCACATGACCACAAAACTAACATATTGTGAGTGAGATGCTCCAAATTGTATATTGTTGCTTTGCTCGGTACGGGACATAGCATATCGATGTCAGCTACTTCCGTAGTACCGTTCAAACATTAAAACTACGCCGATACCGATGATGAAGCTCTTGTGTATCAATGCTCCAACACGAGAGTGGGAAGCTCCGGAAAGTGATCTCTAGTGGTTTACGTCCGATCTAGCGCAAGCTCGTTGAGTGGGGGACGACCTAGTCCTTGCTGTTGTTCTTCATTGACGGTCCTGTTCCCTCCAGCCCCACGACGAACTCGACGGCTCACCAGAACGTGCTGCATGTTGCGATCGGTCATCTTGAGGATGTTGAGGCTGTGCAGCAAATGCGTCCAAACTCCGAACTTGAACCAGTATGCGCATGGACAGTGAAGCAGTTCCACATTGACGCTCCAACCTTCCGGTGGTTGGTCAAGCCACTCTGCCCGTGCGTAATTCTTGCCGAAGTTCGACGTCCGGTGCAGGGATTCCTCCGTACGATTGGGGTTGGGGTTGTATGAACGTTCCGGGGCAATCATTCTCACGAACACTAAGGCGGGATCCGTCGGAGATGGTAGCGCAAACAGCAGATTCTTCTTCGCCAAGTCCTTCGCGCGGCGATTGAGGTTGCTGGTCGGGGTGCAGATTTCGTTGAAGGGGCGCAAGTTCACCGACTCTGCGTGGGTGCAGAGCGCAAGTTGCTTCAGGAGAGGCCCCATTTTCAAACGCGCACGTCGGGTGTAGTCTCGTTTGAGCAGTTTATTAAACTGCTCAACCGGGTTGTTGGTAGACGCATGGCCGGTAGGAGTGGGATAGTACTGCCAACGGTCGAATGGCGCCTTGACCCATTTGTTGTTGAAGTACTTCGCGAAACCCGCCGTCTCGGAGCTCTTCGACCACTTCTGCATGATCGCCGTGCGGTACATCGTGTACATCAACTCGTTCTGCGCAAAGTGTAGGAGGTAGATATCCGCCGCCACAGTTCCTCTCATTTGCGGCGACATTGACGCCGTCCGTTCCCGCACCTTAGCCATCACGTGGTGAAAAACACATGAGGTAAATGAAGTCGTTATCGAGACCAAATACCGCGTTGAAGGCGTTGAGCTGTGCCGCTTCCGCGCCTCCCATGACGTATCGAAGCACCAGTGGTTTGCTCGTGACCACAGCGTACACCGGCCGCAGCGATGCCAACGCACGGGTGTACTCCACTTCTGTGCGGTGCGAAGATACAAACAGCGCCACCAAATGGAAAGTACGCGAGCGATCCGATAGTCTACAAACCAGCACTGGGTACTCAACTTGGTTCAACTTGAACGTTCCATCCATATAAAACACGAACGAATTCACCGGGCGCAGAAACTGTAGGAGCAACCGTTTGCTGGAGTATCCAACAAAGAATGGGCTTGAGTCGGACCCGTTACCGGTCACCACTTCGCCGAAATTGTTGTAGTTGAATCCGACCAAAAGGGCTGGTCCTGCTCGTCACCCCTCCGCCACCAACCCCGAGATCTCCTTGACTCGGTCATGGTTGTCTAGCTTGGTCTTAGCGTAGTGACAAAGTTCTGTATCTTGCGGAGAGCGGGAACAGTCTCAGCGCTGAGATTCATTCGGGACATCAGGGCGTTGCGGATGCGTACGGGTTTCAATCCACGTCCGGCGAGGTTTCGGCAGAAGCTTTCCGTTAAATGCCTTCGCCGCGGTGACGCCTGCACCGCCAGGTGGACTCTGTCTTCAAAAATCGAGATGCCCTCAGACTGCGTACCGGTGAGAATCTTCGCCTGCCATGGGCATGCCAGGAAGGGAATACTCTCCGAGCACGTTGTCGACGTGCACTGGTAACGCATGTCGTGTCGTGTAGGCGAGAAGCAGACTGTGCAGTCCTTGAGCTCACTCTTCACGTACCTGTGGCTCTTTGTAACGGGGTTACACGCACAAACACTTCCTCGGCCTTGATGTACGCTACACCAAGGGCCACAATCATTTACGGTCACCACGACGGGTGGCCCATAGACATTTAGGATTTCTATTGGTTGAAAGCAGCATCTTTTAACCAATGAGCGACATGCATAGCAGTGGAATTCTGCCAACCAGCCGTTGGCAGATTCCTAACTTAGAATATTACATTTAGAGGAAGTTAGAAAACATAAAACAAAAATAGCAGTTCTCATTTTAACCCAAAAACATTATTTGGATCGTTTATTGAGATTAATCTATACTCGGAGGACCGAGTATAATTAGCTCTACTTTAGACTAAGTTACACTTCCTCATACACGTGCGCATACGTGTAAGCTGTTGTAGTGAGCCAAGGTAGGCCCATTACACCTGGTAGCACTTTGTAGTCCGTCCAACGACCGACTAAGTTGAGTTCGTACGTTACCGCACGAACACGGAGCCGAGAACCTTCCCATGGATACCGAGGTGCCCATGGAAAGCTCCACGACGCCTGCAACCCATGTTGCACGAGCTGACTGCCCCCACCTGTCAGACCCAAAGTGGGAGGCCCTCCAACGACTGTCAACAGTCATTGGTGAGGCGGCTGTAGCTACGATGCTGCGTACGCTATCGCCGACAGAGCAACACGGTGTTGCTCTGGGCTTCATCTTGAAGGAGCAGCGAGATGCTGCTGCCACTACCGCGGTGTCGTCGGGGACGACACCACGCGCGCAATCGCTGAAGCTCAACGTGAGCAACTACGTAGGAAGAGAGGGTGAGCCTCTCCTCCGTTGGCTTGTCGAACTCGACACCGCCATTGCGGCTCGACGTATCGTCGACCCGTTGTCGAAGGTCGCGTTCGCCATGTCCTGCCTTGGCGGACGTGCGAGGAGTTGGGCGTACGGACGCCGACTCTCAGACCCTACGTGCTTCAGCACGTACGAGGTGTTCAAGGATGAGCTCAGACAAGCGTTTGAGCCCCCGCAGAATGAGTTCCGGTCGAGGGCGGAGTTCCTCGACCTGCAGCAGCGTAAGCATGACGTCCATGCTTACGCTCAGAGAGCACGGTACTTGGTCTCGAACATCGTGACCAACCCTATTGACGAGGCGACCAAGGTCGTCACGTTCATGAAGGGACTGAGAGATGGGCCTGTGAAGACCTATCTCTTCCGTGAGTACCCGAGTACTCTCGAAGCTGCAATCACTCTTGCCATGCAAGAAGAGTTTAGCCTGCGGCAGGCTAAACTGCATGCACACGTACTGAGGCCGCAACCGCGCCCGGTAGTGAGGACGGGAGGGCCAGAACCAATGGACCTCTCGAGCGCTGCCACTGCTGGACCCCAGCAGTCGCAGGGAAGCAATGTGCGATGCTACCGTTGCGGTAGGATCGGTCACTTTGCTCGAGAGTGCACGGCTCCCGTGCACCAGCAGGGTGACTATCGCGGCGGTGCCGGGCACCGTCACAATCAAACAAAAAACGCTGGACGCCAGTAGGCGCGGGGCGCCCTACTGGTAATGCAGTTCCGCGTGTCAACCTTGGACACGCGACACTGAGAACTGCAGCCCCCAGTGAGGTTGACTCTCACTGCAAGAACCAAGATGACAAGCATCACCTTGTCATCCTGAAAGTGAAGTCGACGAGAGCAAGAGACTCTCGTCGTGCTCTGGTAGGCTCCGGCGCGTCAAAGAACTTTGTTCGACTGCGAAGTCTATCGATGCTTGACTTCGAGGATTTAAAGATACCTCGAAGTATGCTGGAAGTACGCCTGGCGACAGGTGTCGTCGTCAAGACCGAGAAGCGCATGGTACGCGTGCGCTTCACGTACAAAGGTCGAGTGTTTGTCGAAACCTTTATCGTCCTGGACCTGGACGATAAGTTCGACATGGTATTGGGCATGCCGTGGCTCGCACGGCATGATCCGGTAATCGATTGGGAGAAGCGCACTCTTGGGCGCTTCGGTCGCGATAGCGGAACAGTGAGCGACGGCCCTGTTGCCGCCCCACACGCACCAACCGGTGCGCGCGATTCTCCAGTCGAGACAGCACCTAACGCTAGTGTCCCGGGCCACCCTGGACGCGCGCGAGCGCGCGCGCAGGAACACGTAGCGTCGGCGTTGCCGCCGACGGCTAGCGAAGGAAAAGTGTTGACCTCGGAGGTCGACACTCGCTTTTCAGCGAATCAAGGACAGTCTCCGGCCTCAAGCGGCGCGGATGACGTAAGCGAGTCACACGCTTCGGCCGAAGAGGCCGAAGCGAACCTGATTGGGCCAGACCTGGCCAATAACGTTGGCCAAGGAGAGGGAACGCCGTCGACTCCGGGAGTCGATGGAATGAGTGAATTCGATTCGTCGGCTCTGGGAGCCGATGCACCCTCCGTAATGGGGATCTCCGCCAATGGAAGGCGTCGAGGTATTGAAGTCGCGTCGGTTCCGGGAACCGACGCTGCGAGAAGACATTTCGCGTCGACTCTGGGAGTCGACGCACCCTTTGTAACGAAGGGCTCCGCCAATAACAGGCGTCGAGGTGAAGATGGCGTGTCGGCTCCGGGGGCCGACGCTGCAGGCGGCGCGGACGGTTGCAAACGTCCCGCACCGGAAAAACTTGCATGCTGTCGTGCAGCTGGGCTGCACGACGAAGCGTCGGCCGACCAAGCCGGGCTTGAAGTCGCTCGCCCGCGGGATGAACCCGCCGGCGGTATTAAAGAAGAACACCCGTCCACGGCTGGGCCTGGACGAGGTCAAGGGTCTAGCGGAGCCGGGCTCCGCAAGACGAGAAGACGGCGCATGCGAAGGTCGCTGCGCAAGTCTCGGCCAGGGGCCGGGACGCTACAAGAGATGTCTGCTGGGCAGACGGAGGCAGAGAAGCCGGACGTCGAGACGTTGAACGTCTTGTCGGGTACCTGTGCCGGATTCCGGTACAGGGATATGACTCTCGCTAATCCTCCGACGCAAGCGTCGGAGTTGACTTCGCTTCCAGTCATGAGTTGGAAGCGCTTCGCGCGTGACCTGCACGATGGACGAATCGAGCAGATTTGCATTCTTTCGGACGCCGAGAGAACGAAGAGCGAGAATGATGAGCTGAGGCAGTTCTTCATGGAGAGCACCACTGAGAGCGAAGACACTCTCAGTGCGAAGACGAAGAAGGAACGCTTTGAGGAGCAGAGCTGGGACTCGCTGAGGACGAGTCCCAATTACGAGATCCTACGGGAGTACGCTGACGTACTTCCGGAAGAGATCCCTGCGGAGCTTCCGCAGGACAAGGGCATTCAGCACGAGATTGATCTCGTGCCGGGCACTAAGTATTGTGTCACGCGGCAGTGGCCACTGCCGCGAGAACAAGTCAAGGCGATCGACGACTTCTTTGAGAGGCTTCAGAGCAGCGACTTCGCTGCTCTGAAGCTGCTCCACGGCAGAAACTCGGTCCTCGAGAGACGGAGGCCCAAAGTCAACCCCAGGTTGACCATACCCGGGGCGTGTTCCCACCACCGCCGCCTCCGATCCGTGACGCCCACGGCTCAACACGCTGGATTGTTGAGCGTATTGTCGACCATAGTATCCCGAAAACGAACCGGCATCCGGTTCGTTATCGTATTCGTTGGAGAGGGTTTCCGCCCCACCAAGATACATGGGAGCCGCGGGACGTCCTGCTGCAGGACGTTCCGGAAATGGTGAGGGCGTACAAAGCCCACCACGCACTGCCGGCACGAAGGTAGTGCGAGCGCTGTGGTCACCCGCAGCGCTCGAAGCACCACACTCGTCGCGTTCCGCGCGTGCCATGAACTTGGCACGGAGATCCTTGAGACTCGCAGGTACACGGATCGTCGTGTACCCGTTTAGGTCGCGGTCGCTCAAGCGCACCGCACCCGGAAGACACAACGTGCACTGTTGGCCTTCGGGCACAGCGCACGGAACACCTGCATCCACAGAAGATCTGTGGAGCTGCTCCAGCCTCCCACGCGTCGAGAACGTCTCGAAGCGCTCACGGGCATGCTTAACCCGCTCACGGTAAGCTGCCGGATTCTTGTTGAAGTTTTCAACAAATCCATTCCAACTTTGACAAAGTGCCTGCCACTCAGGCACTTTGCTGCGAGAAGAGGTCTTCTTGCTGGAGTAATATCGGAGCTCATAGAAGAGCCCGATATAGTAGTCGCGCCTTTGATCCGTCATCGGATCAAAGTGCTGCCCCTCAGCCACGGCATCATCCACAATCGCGCTGCATACGTACAGCGGGATAGTGTTCGATGGCACTGAGTTGCCACCGTGCCGCGATCTCCGTCGCGGACGGCATCCACGGATCGCGCGCTGCATGAGCAGCGCGCGGAGAACTTGAAGTCGCCGCGGCACGTGGTGAACTCAACGCCCCAGCAGCAGAGAGCGGAGTCTCACCTGCGCTACGCGAACGCTTCGAGCTCGAAGCGTCCGAGTCGTCTTCTTCACGAGGGCGTCTCGACCCGCATGCGGGTCGAGACTATCACTGTCGATAGACTCCTTGCGCTTGGACGGAGAGCTCTCGCCCTCCTCCATCTCCACATCGCCTTCCTCGTAGTCAACGACGTCGTTGACTACGGACGAGCCTTGGAGGACAATCTCAGGCTGAGTTGTCCCCGCCGCATGCTTTGCTTGCTGGCGCTCGTGGTAGTCCACGACTGAGAGCTTACCCTCTGTCGTGTCGGCGGTCTTCTCCTTTGGCGAGCTCATTGCGGAATGAGCTCGAGATTTTCTTTCTCCCAACGTGAAGAATTGACGAATGGTCAATTGCCTGATTGACGTGCCGTGACCGGCGCGTCTAACCTTAAGGGGGGGATGGTGTAACGGGGTTACACGCACAAGTGGCTACAGCCACTTGTAACTTTAACAGACGCGATGTCTGTTAAAGGTACAAACACTTCCTCGGCCTTGATGTACGCTACATCAAGGGCCACAATCATTTACGGTCACCACGACGGGTGGCCCATAGACATTTAGGATTCCTATTGGTTGAAAGCAGCATCTTTTAACCAATGAGCGATATGCATAGCAGTGGGATTCTGCCAACTAGCCGTTGGCAGATTCCTAACTTAGAATATTACATTTAGAGGAAGTCAGAAAACATAAAACAAAAATAGCAGTTCTCATTTTAACCCAAAAACATTATTTGGATCGTTTATTGAGATTAATCTATACTCGGAGGACCGAGTATAATTAACTCTAGTTTAAACTAAGTTACGCTTCCTCATACGCGTGCGCATACGTGTAAGCTGTTGTAGTGAGCCAAGGTAGGCCCATTACACTCTTGAACGCATCGATATGCGCCATGCCGTCTTGGTTGGATGCCCCCTCAATGACAGGCATCCATGGGATGCGAGGGCGCGCTGCGATGGGGTGACTGGTGGTGGTGTCTTGAGTCTTGGTGATTCCTGGACCGCTAAAGCGAAAGTGAGGCGCGTTCATTGGTTAAGGCACTGGTTTGGTAGGGTTCAGCAATATATGGTGTGGGTTAGTTGTGTCGTGCGGTCCAGTGAATCCAGGTGCCGATCCGTAGTGGATGGCGCAAAATTGCATTGGATGGCGATTTCAGTGATTTCGTATACTAAAACGTAATGGACGGTATTTCTACCTGTTTCTCAAGAAACGGCAGGCCGTATCAATTTAATAATTTTGACACCTAATCACACCCGCGCTTTAGCCAATGAAAAAACCGTATTTAGACTGTGCCTACCTATACACCTTAAAAACACATAACCTAGTTCTATCATTAATCACGGGTTTGACTGCTGGTATACTGAAATAAAATCTATTCCGGGCAAAACGTTTTGCTTGTTTTCTCAAAAACTAAGATGTGTCATACGCAATGAGACGTATGGCTCCACTCAGGAGACCAAATGGAAAAGATTGGTGTCAAAAAAATACGGGGGGTAGAAAATCACCCTCGATCGGGGACTGTTAATCCTCTTTATCTGCTGTATTTTGCTACGCTGCTAAAGAACAGTACACACTGTAAAGAGCACAATTCAGAGTAATTTTAACCCCTTAGTTCCCATATGTTGTACGGTACTACATAAGAGGTGTAAACCCTAATTCGCTTTTTTCGCAGCGTCTCTGTTATGTTGGACCTCCAACATAAGGATAATTTATACCTTGTATTTGTATAGAGGCATATCCTAAGATATCATGAAAGTAAGATATTATACTTGCAAAAAAGAAGCGAATGCACAGGCTTAGGTTTATTGTCTGTGTGTACGGTTGCAGGTGGTAGAGAAGGGAGGGCCACACCCGCAGGCCAAAGACCTCATTCTGCAAAAATACGACTCGAGCCCAAGCTGATACCCCAACCAGCAAAACCCCACGACACCAGTGCAAGGAGTACAAGGGGCGCCTGTGCCTCGAGACACTGCTGAGCACCCTCTTCGAGGTTCGTGTTCGACGAGCGCAACAGAAGACGAGCGCAACAGAAGACGAGTGGTAGAAGCACTGGAACGGCAGTAGCAGTGAAGCGTACGACAGCATTGATTGAGATCGTGGAGTGAAAGGTGTTCGACTAAGGTGCCGGTCGCTACACTGCAGCTGAATCCAAGCAGGCGACGACCAAGCAGTCAGCAAAGACAAGGACGACGGAGCCGAGGACAAGGAGACGGCGTATAACAAGAAGGCTGCGCACTAGCCACCGACGCCCTGTCAGAAGAAGGGGAAGGCTAAGAGAAAAGAAGACTGCGACTAACCCGCCGTTGTTTGACCTCAAAGCCGATGACCAGCGAGGCGTCGGACAAGTCGTTAGCGATAAGGCGACCAAAACACGAAACATTCTGCTCTAGGCCTTATCTACAAAGACACCAGTGGCATCATTGAACCTGTTCCGCTTGACTAAAGCACCACTACGCATGACGGAGGATCATCAGCTGCGGAAGATGCTACCCCAGCGTTAATAACTAGAAGGCAGGAATGTGACGCCACCAGTTGCTTTAGTTGTCCCTGTGTTGGTGTCGTTGCTGTCGTGGCACGCTTGACTTTCCACAAAAACCTTTTTTGTTGCTAAAGTGCTTATGTTAGTTCCAAGCCAACTTGTGTGTTGAGCCTTGAATTGGTATGTTACACCCTATAACATAATACCAGTGCGGCTGTGCTTGGTATTTTCTCCAAAACATACTACTTCGAGTAGCAATGACGCCATCGCTACGACCCGGATAGTATTCGTGGCGGCGCTCGCATAGAGACAGCGCTGGCAGTGAGCCCGGTGACGCGACACCAACGTCGTTGGATCTATCTTCAATGTGTGTACAAGCTAATAGCGTATATGACAGCAAAGGCAGACAAATGGTTTGCCTACGCGCGCGTGTAGCAGGCAATGCAGGCGGCATCAATTGAAACGGTGCATGCTTCTTCTTGTACTATTGGCTAGATTTAGTTGAGCCATGATTGCTGGGCAATGCAAAGATGGGCTTACCAATAACCGGGACATATTTTATGTTGTTTAGACCATCATAAGCGACGCGACAGGCCCTTTTTGCCTACATAAGACACCTATATGTTGTATATGTCAGTCCTATGCTCACACGTCTGCTCTCGTACCCACCCCCAACCCGCACCTCAAAATCCGTACTTAGACTAAGGTACATACAAAAATTAAGATGTTAGATTATGGGACAGGAAAAAATACACCTCGTATCTAGTCCGGGAATTAAGGGGTTAATTAGGCACTCGATTAAACTGAAGGGCCAGTTTTCTGCAGACTTTTGTACTGAGTTTTGTAAGAGAGCAAATCCCTCCGAGCTGAGCTGAAAAACCCTTTGCGATGCAAAAGACAAACCATTATAAAAAGATGGAGTGGATATATGTTAACATAGTTCTATACACAATATGTTGTAATTGGGGTAGAAATATGGTCTCATTCGAGTTTCAAGTCCCCCTTACAATCATGCGACTCCGATTTAGGGAGTTTTTACGTCTCTCATATACACTCCGCTTTGCTTTTTACATTAATTCTGCGAATGGGTTTTAGGGCACAATTTCGAATCGCTCACACGGGGACCAAAAAAGAAAAAAAATACCTCAACATTTGGATGGCTATTAGAAGGTGGTATCGGCAATGATCATCCTGAGGCTGAAACGACGTCACTATCTTTTTGATGCCATAAAACCAGAGGGTCGAAGTTATGAAACGGCAAATCCGACCGTTAGTATAGAGGACATTAGAAATAGACTTAAACGTGACATTTTACCCTTATTTGGACCCGCTTAGGACCCTTTACTAAGCCTATTTACCTGCCAAACCAACCATATGTCGTCGTAAAAAGGGTCGCTCTGCGGCCCGTGGTAAAGAGTCTGCGGTCCTAATAAGGGTAAGATTTATTTAGCCCCTTATAAGGACTACGGTTCCCTATTAGGCGACAATTGGCGTCAAACTATCTGCTTTCAGAGGGGGAAAGGTTTGAAAGGGGGACGATCACTCACAATCACTCACCTGGAGTTCGGCTGTTCCGCCCGCGCCTCCTCGCGAAGATTCGTCCCATACTTTAAGTAAGTCATCCGCGATCGGCTTTGGCGGGTGGGCGTGATTCCCGAACTCTTTCGCGACCCTCCAGCACGCTGCTTCAACGAATTGTCACGAGTAGGAACGGTGGTTGACCGTGACAGGAACGGTTGGGACCGTTGGCCTTGATGCCCCGTCCCATATGCGACCTTCATGGGAGAGAACTACTGGGCGAACGGGTGCGGGACGAGCAGTCAGCGCAACTGGGCGCCGCCGTGTCAGATCTCATTCGGCACGAGCAGGCGAACTGGTGTGGAGGAGTGCCCCGCGAAAGAGATGAACGCACCCGACGCGGGCGATGAAATGCGCCGAGATGGATGCCTGCAGACTGGAGTGACAGGCTTCGACGCGACGGAGAGTCGACAGGGGGATGGGTCCTGGGACACGGCGCTGGGGCCTGATTCGTCTCGGAATCAGCCGGGCCTAATCGTTCGGCCAGGTCGCATGTCTATGCAGAAAGCGCCGAGCCGAAAATGCGCCGACCCTAACCCCGCCGACTAGAATTCGAGGTGAGATCCTGATTACGTTACGCAAATCAGGTTGAAGAACGGTAGTGCAAGCACGACAGACGTAAGGATAGACGTAGGGTGGTAGGCTTAGCAAGCACAAAGTAGGGAGTAGCCAGTAGCAAGGACATAGGATAGGGTAAGGACTCAGTCCCGAAATTTCTCAAGCTGTGGCGCATGCGCCGAACGCGCATCGACGAGAGGAGCAGGACGGAGGTCATGGTGGACGGCGTGGCTCTAAGCGAGCGTGTGCGGCGAGCCAATGACGAAGGGGTGAAGTGTAGCCACGGGCGGTTGAAGTCGGCGAGTGTGCCAGCGGAGGACTTAGCGAGAGAGCGTGGAGCGTGTGCTCTATGTCGCGTTAGTCAAAACAGTCGCGAATTTGCTTTGGGTCTAACAAGTCAGAACGCTTTGCATACTGAACCGTGTTTAGTTGCTTCTACTTGTCTTTCTACCTTCTCGACCGTTCGAGCCTCGCTACCCACGGCGGCGACCGTGCCCATACCCGAGCCGACTCGCGACATGTGGTGGAGAAGCAGGGTATTGTCGTCGCCGGAGAGGTCGTCTGTGCTGAGGAGTTAGTGTTGTTTGTCGAAGGAGAAGAACGGTGCGGAGATCTCGTGGAAGTCTGGTGCAGAAGCTTTGAAACGGTCGGTTTGTCGGAGTCAAGTTGGTGAAGATCCTGGAGTAGAGAGTCGAAGGTCACGCATTGGTCGCGTTGAAGGCCTGATCGAGTTTGAAGTCGGAGTTTGTGTTCCCCCCGAGTGAAGAAGGGCTGCGGAACGGTCGGTTGGTTTGGTGGAATCGGACAAGGAGATAACGGTGAGAAGCGCTTCGAGTGGCTGACAAGGACGATATACGAGTGAAGATCCGCGAGTTGGAGACGGTTGTGGGTGAGCTGGAACGGTTGGAGAGCACGGTCAGTGTCGGAAGAAGAACGGTCGTCTGGGATACGGCGGCGTGGTAAAGGAGATTGGAGTGAGGTGTCGGGCGTTCAGTAGAGCATGAGCGGACGCTACTACGACAAGGAGTATGGGACGTGCCTGGGCGGAGTCTGCTGAGCGTGACGTAGGCGACGGTGAAGGACGGTGGTTTTAGGCTGGAACGGGTAATGATGATGAAGGTTTTGCTGGAGAGAACAGTTGCTACGATGATGATAGGTTGGAGCTGGAGTACACTATGCTGAAGCTGATTCCATTCTTCGACGGGAGGAATGCGAGCACTGAGAGTGCGAGAGACTTCTGGCGGTGCTTTGAGACGGTTACGGAAGGGTTTGATGATCCAACACGGTTGCGGATGTTTGCGGCACGGATGGACGGTGATGCTGCGGAACAGTGGTGCCTCAGCACACGGTTGGGCGGCTTCGAGACGCTGAAGCGACGATTATTTCATCGCTTTATCCGTCTCACGGAGGAGAATTGCTGCAGCGGTTGTTCGACGCTGTGCAGGAGCGTGACGAACCGGTTGACGAGTGGGGACTACGTGTGACACGGTACTGTGACGAAGCCCAGTGGTTCAATGAGACGCTGAGATACACGGTTTTCAAGAACGGTCTGCGGAGTGAGCGAGTACGACGGTGCTTGGATTGCCTCCCCGTACACTCGATTAATCTGGCATGTGAGTGGGTCGTGTCAAAAGAACTGCATCGACCAGCGCGTGGTGACTGGGATGCTGAACGAGAAGCTCGTGGTTGTGCCTCACTAGTCGGTGGGTACGACGTGAACCGCAATGAGAACGGTATTCACGGCTCGTCGGAAGAGAACGGTTTAGCGGCGAGGCTACACGGTCTGATGGATACGATGAAGGCTATGCAGTCCTATACGGACGGTCGTTGGAAGGGCTACACGGTCATGAGCAAGCGGTTCAGAACTGAATGGCCGAAGAAGACGAAGCAGACGAGTTTGAAGACGGTCATGGGTGTGATGCTAATTATGCTGAGTTGTATTCGTACGGTCGAGCGACGGAGGATCTCGATGCCGCCGTTGATACTGGTTACGGCGAGCTAAGCTGGTACAGTCAAAGACCGAAAGGACCCGATCCTCGTATTGGTGCTGATGGCAACGACTGATTGGTACGGTCGAATGGCGGAAGATCATGGTGCTACCATCGATCTCGGCTACAGTAAGGACAAGTTACACGGTCACGAGCGAGCAGTGCGCAGTAGGAGGTGTGACGAGCACGAAGGTGTCGAGTTCGAAGACGGTCAAGAGCTCGATGCTTATGGCGAGTCGTACTGGAACGACCAAGCTTCAGAAAAAACACGGTGCTCCTATTGGTGCGACTTGTGACGAGCCCTATTGGTACGGTCAAGGGTCAGTCGATCACGGTGTGGATGGCGACGCTACGTACGGTGAACTGAGATGGTACGGTCAAGAGCAACATGGTCACGACGGGACTGCGGAAGACACTGACCGTGGGAGTCACTGGTTCAGCGCGTCGACCGATGAGGTCGAAGTTGAAATCGAGGGTGAGTGCGAGGTAGCTGGCGAGGAGTCGCTCATGAAGCAAGTTGGAACGGTGATGTACGAGGTCAACACGGTGGTCGTGCAACGGGAGACGCATCGGATGAAGATGTGGACGAGGGCAAGTCGAGTTACCCGGCTGAGTGTGGTTCGGAGGTGTCAAGGTCGGTAGTCAAATAGAAGGTGGACGCCGAACGCTGGGAAAAGTGTGCAACTCTGGGAACGGTTCATGGAGTCGAGCCTGCCGGGGCGACGGTTGTGTTTTTCACCGTTGAAGCGGTAGTTGTGCCTCTGGAACGGTCGGTTGAGTCGAGAACAGTGAGTTGTCAAGAAGTCAAAGTGGAAGCGGATGTGGTCAGCGAAGAACATATGAGAACGGTGACAATGACGGATGAAGAAGAATGGGCAGTGAAGAGCTCAGTTGGTCAAGGTACTGGGAATGTTGAAGACGTTGGTACGGTCGACGAAGAAGACTTCGATACGGTGGTAACCGTCACTTCGTGTCGAGACGGTCAAGTTTCGGAAGACGACGACGAGAAATGGGCAACGGTGAATTTTGTGCCTTTGGAACGGTGATTCATTCCCGAGTGAAGAGCGGTGACGGTGCAAGGAGAGTGGCTGAACGGTGAGACCGCAGAGAAGTGTTGAGGACCACGGTCTAGTTCTGCGCTGGAGTTTGCGCGTCTGCAGGGACTCGGTGCCAAGAGGGCTGTACTCGAGAGTGTGTGAATGCTTTAGTCGGGGAGCGCTGGTCAATCACGGCCCACAGTGGCCGGGTGGAAGGGCACGATCAACCGTACGAGATGCCGGTGTTCGGGAGGAAGGTGTGTTGAAGAGTCGGTCAACTGTGAAGTCGCCTGCGCTGAAAAGCTGGATGACATGAGCGTGCTGGTGATAGCGCTGTGAACGAACGTGCTGGTCGGGACAAGTGGCTGGAAGATGAAGTGGTTGACGACCTGCTGAAGCGGAAGCAGAGTCGATGGAGGGAGCGTTTGAGTACCGAAGGACGGTGGAGAGCGGATGGTGAACTGTTGGCAAGAACTCAAGAACGGAACGGTGAAGGAAACGGTGTGCTTGTTTATATTTGAGATTGAAGAGGGGCGCGTGGAGTGAGCAGAAAGAAGACAACGGTGAAGAAAGCGTCCCTATTACGGTGTTTGATTGGGTTGGAAGTTTGGTGATCACTGAAGCGCTTGTATCGAGCGACGGCGCGGGTTGCAGTCATTGACATGGATCGCACGGACGGCGTCTCGAAGCGTGTGGCGTACCGGTGATCATGGTCGTCTTGCGGCGTGGACTGTGAGCTGTGAATCGATCGTCGCGTGATGATGGTCATGGGCGTTTGGACAGCTCGACGAGGACGTCGAGATTTCGGTCGTGGACGAACGGTGGTTGACCGTGACAGGAACGGTTGGGACCGTTGGCCTTGATGCCCCGTCCCATATGCGACCTTCATGGGAGAGAACTACTGGGCGAACGGGTGCGGGACGAGCAGTCAGCGCAACTGGGCGCCGCCGTGTCAGATCTCATTCGGCACGAGCAGGCGAACTGGTGTGGAGGAGTGCCCCGCGAAAGAGATGAACGCACCCGACGCGGGCGATGAAATGCGCCGAGATGGATGCCTGCAGACTGGAGTGACAGGCTTCGACGCGACGGAGAGTCGACAGGGGGATGGGTCCTGGGACACGGCGCTGGGGCCTGATTCGTCTCGGAATCAGCCGGGCCTAATCGTTCGGCCAGGTCGCATGTCTATGCAGAAAGCGCCGAGCCGAAAATGCGCCGACCCTAACCCCGCCGACTAGAATTCGAGGTGAGATCCTGATTACGTTACGCAAATCAGGTTGAAGAACGGTAGTGCAAGCACGACAGACGTAAGGATAGACGTAGGGTGGTAGGCTTAGCAAGCACAAAGTAGGGAGTAGCCAGTAGCAAGGACATAGGATAGGGTAAGGACTCAGTCCCGAAATTTCTCTGAACCACAAAGACCACCAGTCTTTCCGGTTCCAGGGGAACCACCAAGCGTCGGCAAGAAGAGCCCCGCCTCGATATCGCCCCCCCCCCCCCCCCCCCCCCCGTCGCCTGCTGGTTCGGGTGCTCACCCCCCACAGTCCCGTGCTAAGATAAAGGCACGTTAAACGTATACCGTGTAGGGGCGCCCGAAAACGCGCTGCTAGGCGAAGGACGCACTGGCCCGATAACCGCCGTGCACAAGCCCCCCAGTGTAGGCCCGATAACGCCACACAAGCCCCAGCAAACGCCGGCCTGATAACGCCGCACGCCCGACGGGAACGCCAAGGAAACGCCGGCCCGATAACGCCGTACGCCCAAGGCTCGACGCCCTACGACAAGGAACAAGCGTCAACCAAGAACCCCCCCCCCAACTCTGAAGCCTGCGAAGACTTGGGCTCTATACTCGAAGATACGCTACTCCAACAACCGGGAATAATTCGCTCGGCGCGACTCCGATCAAGACGCGCCGAGTTTGTGCGAGACCGGCCCCGCGAGATTTCTGCGAGGCCGCTACTCCACAATGGTGCCACGACCCGGGAGTACTACTTCGAATGACGGGCCATCGATCCAAGAGGCATCGGAGGCAGGTGCGCCGTCGGTTGGAAGGTCGCCGACGCCAAGAGAGTACGGAGAAGGACCTGTCGCGTCGTGGAGCTCTGAGGGAACCTTCACGACAGGCCGTGGGGCCAGCGACGATCAGGAGGGCTACGAAGAACAGTTTGCCGTTCCCGATGTGGCTCCCGATGAGGGAGCCACGAAAGGCCGCAACACAAGTCGCGGTCCTACCGGTCAGAAGCCTGCGAAGGCCGAAGATCAACAATTACCCACCGCCAAGCCAGCCACCAAGCTCAAGTCGTCCAAGAAGAAGAAGAAGAAGAAGCTGCGCGCGCCAGACTCGGCGGATGAGTCGCTGTCCAAGCCGCAAGGCAACGACAAGGGACGCCAGTACACCGTCGAGGAAGTGCGGTACGTCGTGGTCCGCTCGGAACTCTTTCGGCTGCTGGAACAGGATCCCATCCTGGTCTTACTAAAGCCCATGCTGACGGGCAACTCCACGGGCCCCTTCATGGCGCCAGACTACGACAAGATTACCAGCGTCGCTCACGCCGCGCCGACACTCCTCCAGATGTTGCGTGACTCGGGATTCGTCCTGGGGGCCTTTGAAATGGAGAGGCTCTGTGACTGGGATCTCAAGTCTTGGTTGCGTGCGATCCGCGTCGTACAGGAGCCCTTGACGATTCTTGCGGTATCCACCAAGCAAGATGCGACGACCTCTGCGTCTGATCGAGACGCGACGAGTCCGGCAACGGGCTTAGGACAGACATCGACGACCACGCCCTCACCTCTACCTCGGTACCAGTCGAGTGTGGACTCCGACAGCAGCTTCGAGTCGCCCAAGCGCATGCCCATGGACCGGCCCCCGCGCGTCATGCAGATCTCCGCTGCGCCGGCGCCTCCGCGCGCCGAAGTCACGCAGCCCGCCGAGGGCGCGAATTCGAAGCCCTTGAAGAATCTCTCGTTAGACTGACGCAGACGACGATAATGCCCGCACCGCGCGCCGAGACACCTGCCGCCCAGGCAGAGCCGGAGCGCCCAGCGACGGCGACGACGCGTCCCCAGGAGACAGCCGATGTCGCGACGGAGTCTGTGAGTTCGCACTCTTCGTCGAGGTCCAGACCTCGACGCGACGTGGACGAAGACCCCGACGATCTGTTCGACTTGGACGTCGGGACGCCGAGAGCCGCAGCTGCGGTCTCAACGGCGACAGCCGGCGTCGGGCTCACGAGAGTTCGTCTCTCTGCTTCATCGGAGCTGAAGGCATTCTCGGGACGCGACGCTGGCGAGGAGAAGGCTAGGCTGTGGCTCAACTGTCTGAAGTCCGCCGCGCGTCGCGACGGGATGACCGGTGATGAAGTGTGCGGCTTGTTCAGTGATCTGATGAGCGGCCCCGGATGCCAATGGTACCTCCAGCCCTCCAAGAAGGTGAAGAAGTCATGGTCCGAGCTGATGGAGCGGTTCCGCATCCAATACTGCGGCAAAGGTGTGTCGATGGCCAGTCGCTACTACCATGCGGCCGAACGCCCCGACGAGATACCCCTGGACTTGTACCGGCTCAACGTTGCGGGCTTGAGGGCCAACATCCCATACGCCGAGGGATCGACTGAAAAGAAGCGCGAACACGTCGAGCACTTCATCCGGACGCTGAACACTCAGGAGGCCGAACTCGCCTCGCGTCTCACTCTGATGGAGGTCGCCGACTCCGAGGCGCTGGAGAAGAAGCTGCGTGCCCGACAGCGTGGTCCGACCCACCAGAAGAAAACTCTCTTTGATTCGAACAAGTTCCGTCAAAAGGCGCCGACCCCGCCAGCTCAGCCGGCGCGCGCCGTACACGCGATTCACGTCGCGGCGAACGAGTACGACTCGGGACGCGAATGTCGCGACAGCGACGACCGCCAGTACGACCAAGACGAGGGAAGACGAGGAACGCGCCAAGTTGTTCGTCGCAGGCCAGGCCCCACCGAGAGAACCGGCGCGTCGCAATTTCGACCCCGACGACTCGGGACGCGACCGCCCGCGGTGCCGCCACTGTGGCTCCCGTCGCCACGCCGAAGGAGATTTCTGGACGTTGTTGACGTGCCAGAAGTGTGGTGGGCAACACCCGACGGAGCGGTGCTTGAGGGTGTGCAAGGCCTGCGGAGACGAGCACGAAGCCGGAGAATGCCCGATGGAGGAGTTGTTCAACCAATTGCGCCAGTGGTTCGACCCGCACAAGCACGCGGGAATGCTGCCGCCGGCCGCCGAAAAGATGTTAAACTAGGGCGCTCGCTGGCTTGGAAACCAGTACGAGACGAGCGACCTGTTTCTGTCTATGCATATGTGACCAAGAAGTCGCGAGAGGTGGTTAGTGAGATCCCGACTTCCCGGAATGATAATACATGTGAATCCAACCTGGAACGTACCACGCGAGAAAGCGCGCCGCGAATCTCGGCGGTCCGACGTACGACGGACGACGAGTTTGCACGTGAACCACCCCTGGACGAGATCGACTTGCAACCGGGAGAGCGACGCGGATACTGGAAACAATACGCGCCGCACAAGTGGTACAAGCAGGCCAAGATTCATGGGAAGCTGAACAACCGCCGTGCTGGGTTATTGCTCGACACAGGTGCCGAGGTGTCTATCTTGGACACCACCTTTGCTCGTGAGGTAGGCTGCCTGATTGACACGGAGATCACGCAAGAGTGTGGGAATTCGTGATGAGACATACTACACGGTGGGGAGAACCAGAGTCAAGATTACCTTGGCGGGGAACTTGGTGTACTACATGCACCTGTGGGTCGGCAACTTGGTCGGCCAGCACGCGATCTTAGGAATAAACTTCATGGTGCCCGCAGGAGTGCGCGGACGACACGGCGTGTCTCCCCGACGAGGCTCACATCCAGATGATCGGACGAAGACCGCTGTACGGAGCGCGGATGCACCCGGTGAACTTGAAGACACCCGTGCAACTGGAGCCAGGAGACACACATGAAGTCCCGCTAAGGCCAGATCGAAACGCGCCGTTCCTGTGGATAACACGAGCCGAGTCATGGGTGACTACCTATGTCAAAGGGAAGTTCGGAAGGAAAACTTACCTGCGCGTCACGAATATCGGAGACGCAACGATAACCCTCGACGCTCATGAAACGCTTGGGTGGTTGGGTGGTGGACTCCAGCAGACGGCCAGCCCCGGAGCCGTGGGTTTGTCCGACTAGGCTCCACCCGGTACCAGCAGTGGCAAAACCTGGCCTACGGCGCGACGCGCGATGCGGAGGAGAACTGGATTCCCGCCGAGCTCGACGGACCGATGACAGACCGCCCCTCCTACCCGACGCCAAAAGCCATTTTGCGCCCGGGACCAAGGCAACCGGGACGCGACGCGCCGTGATCCCAGTGGTGGCAGCGATCGCGGAAGAGCCAAAGAGAAGCAGGGGAGAGGTGCTGCTCGAAGACCACCGACAGGATGCGAACGAATAGGCCGTCGGAGTCAAGACTCGACGAGCCAAACCTCGACGCACCGAGACTCGATGAGTCGAAGCCGAGTGAACAGGAAGAAGACGACGCGGTCCTTATCCATGAGGGATCAGACCTCTTCGCAGAGGATCTCGAATCCGAGATGGCCGTGCTGTTGGATCTCTCGTTGACCGCCGAGGTGAAGATCGAGGACTTGAAGGTTGGCGCGCCGACCGGACTCCCACCCGAAGAAGCTGCAAGACAAGAGTCGCGGCTACGCCAAATCATCTGGAAGCGACGGAAGTGGTTGATCGACAAGGGCAACGCCCTGCCGCCGGCCGCCCTGGGAGTGGTCTGCGACATTGACGTGGGAGACGCAAAACCCGTCGCGCAGCGCGTCCGAAAAATCCCGCCGCAATTCCGAGAGAAGGTCGCCGACCTGATCAAGGGGCTACTGAGCGCGAGGATGGTCCAGAAGTCGAAGTCGCCGTGGGCGTCGCCCATTGTCGTGATCATAAAGAAAAACGGCGTGGACATCCGACTTTGCATCGATTACAGGCTCATCAACGGGCTGACGCAGATGATGGTGTACCCCATGCCGCTCGTCAATGACCTGTTCGAGGACTTGGACGCGTACCTGTGGTACTGCTCCCTCGACATGGCAAGCGGCTTCTGGGTTGTCCCCATGACGGACCGGGCCCGGCTCATCTCGGCCTTCATCATGCCGATGGGCCTGTTCGAATGGCTGCGTATGCCGTTTGGCCTGTGCAACGCGCCGCAGATTTACCAACGCTTGATCGACAACGCGCTCTACGGATTCCTGAAGCTGTCTCCGGACGACAGCACGCGGGACGCCTTTGAAGACGGCGAACCGGTGAAGCCAGGTGTCCACTCGGTTCTGGGGCGGAGGTCGTACATCGATGACATCCTCATCGGAGGCACGTCGTGGGATGATCTGTGCGAGAAGGTCGAGCGCTTGCTAGATGTCTGTGAACAGTGCCACTTGTCCATCAGTGTCGAGAAGAGCAAGTGGGGCATGTCCAAGGTCG
Organism: Phytophthora vignae f. sp. vignae; assembly: GCA_016169955.1. Taxonomy (NCBI): domain Eukaryota; phylum Oomycota; class Peronosporomycetes; order Peronosporales; family Peronosporaceae; genus Phytophthora; species Phytophthora vignae. The sequence continues at coordinate 811,308 of JABJUM010000029.1, read as the reverse complement.
ACTACCTGGGCCATCGGGTCTCGGGACGCGGGCTCGAAGCGAAGCCAAAGAATCTGGAATCGCTGGTCGCGCTCGAGTACCCGCGCACGCTCAAGGGCCTGCAATCATTCTTGGGTAGTCTCAACTACTACCACCGATTCATCGCCGACTTCACCGTGTACGCTACCGCGCTGTACTCGCTGACGGAGGTCGACTTCGACGAGTACGTCGCACGACCAGGAGTCCGCGAGCAAGAGAAGTGGATCCACGCGACGCGCGCCTTCGACACGCTCAAAGCAAAACTCGCCGAGACCCCGATGCTGAAGTACTTCGACGCGAATCGATAGTCCGTCGTAATCGTGTATGCCAGCAACTGGGCCATGTCAGGGGCGCTCACGCAAGTCCACGATGGGGTGTACATGCCGGTGAAGTTCACCAGTCGCACGTTGAAGCCCAACGAGCTGAATTACAATGTCGTCGAGAAAGAGCTCTTGGCTCTGTTGCGCGTCTTGAACGAGTGTTACACGATGCTAGCGGGGAGACCAGTCCGCGTCCTGACGCGCCACACGACACCCGCCTGGTTGTTTCGATCCAAGGGACTGCAAGGCCGACTGTTGCATTGGGCTGCGATTCTTTCGCCGTGGAAGCTGGAGGTCTGCCGATTCATGAAGGGGGAGGAAGAACTCCTCGGCGCACTGGCCGCGAGCATCACACCGCGAGCTTTCGTCGACGCGGCGCTGGAAGAGATCGCGCCGCGGAAGCGGGCAGCGAGAATCGCCGTCATACCCATCCCCGACGTGATATCCGACGATGTCTTGCACGTCTTGAGCTTCGATGGATCCGCTAAGGCGAAACGAGAGGACGGTGCATACAGTGCTATCGTCGGGAAGCTGCCGGGCTAGGAAATCGTACGCGCCGCATCAGGCTACGCGACTGACCTAACAGTCAACGAGGCAGAGTACCGTGGGCTGCTGCTGGGCTGCTCTCTTCACGAAGAACTTGAAGACGTCACACGACTGACCGTGTGTGGAGACTCTAATCTCGTGGTCAGGCAAATGCGAGACGAGATGGACTGCAAGTCACCCGGGCTGAACCGCTGCGGCAAAAGACACGGATTGCGCTCCAGGCATCGCCACGCCACGAACTTTTCCATGTGCGACGAGACTGGAACGCGAGCGCCGACGTGTTGGCGGGGCGAGCACTGCAACGTCAAGGAGGCCGCAGCGTACACAGTCCCGAAGAGATCCGAGATCTGAAGACGCAGAACCGGTTGGAAGAGATCATCCGACCACGGGCAGCCAGTCCCGCTACAGGGTCCCCGACGAGCCTCGACGCGGAAAACCTCGGCGCGAAAAATCTCGACGCGAAAATTCCCGACGCGGTAAACTGCTACGCGAAGGAGTGCGACGCGGACGACCCCGCCGAGGAAGTCAGGAACGCGGGACGCGAGATAGCACAAGTCCTCGCCGTCACGACGCACTCGGCTGCAGCACGCTCAGCCACACGTGGGGGCCGGTCTCCAGAAGTCTTGGAGGAGCTGATAGTATAACGGCTGAGCCTGGACCGCATCCGCACCGCCCAAGACGAAGAAGTCTGGATCGTCAACCTCAAAAAGTACCTCCGTGGCGATGTCGGAGAACTATCTCGACACGAGGTGAAGAGCTGCCAGAAGCTGGCGCCGCAGTACGAGGAAGGCGAGGGTGGCTGCTTTACTACCAGCCGAGAAGCGACGAGCCCGCCGAGGATCGCGACGCGATGATGAAGTTGATGATCCCGGAAACCCTTCGGGAAGATGTGCTCCACCACTATCACTCGAGCTTGGAAGGCGGACATCAGGGGATAGACCGCACGTACCAACGCGTGAGACGGCACTTCCACTGGCCAGGGATCTTCAAGAGCGTCCAGCGTTACGTCAGCGAATGTACCGACTGTGAGACCGGGAAGGGTCGGCCGACCATCCAAGGCGAGTCGCCGGGCGACATAGTCGCGACGTATCCCTTCCAGGTCATCGCCATGGACCACATCCCGTCACTACCAGCTTCTTACAAAGGCAACACGAAACTGTTAGTCTGGGTTGACCTCTTCACAGGGTTCGTCATAGTCAAAGCGAACGCGTCACGAACCGCGCAAACGGTGGCAGAGGCGTACGAGGAAGCCGTGTTCAGGCGCTTCGGCGCGAGCGAGGCTATTCGCCACGATCGCGAGCCCGGTTTCATGTCCGACTTCTTCAAGGCGTTCAATAAACTCATGGGCCAGCGCCAGCGGGCGACGCTCGCTTACCGTCCTCAGGCGAACGGCGCTGCAGAACGCATGGTGCAGACGGTCACAAGAGCGATTAAGATGTACACCGCGGACGTGGACCAGCGCGACTGGGATGAGTACGCCGAGCGTCTTACCTTAGCGCTAAACACGTCTCACGACCGGACGAGGAACGAGACCCCGTTCTTCTTAGTGCACGGCTGGGACCCCCGGTCGACGCTGGAAGCGACGCTGGCCGTCGGGAACACGTCGACCCGAGACGCCGAGGCGAGACGCTGGAGGCTCCGCATCCAGCGACACTACAAAGTGGCAAGGGCACAAGCATTGGAGTTAGTACGTGAGGCCGTCGAGGAGAGAGCGCGTCGGCAGAATGAAACCGCGACGCAACACGAGATCGCGACGGGCTCACAAGTGTGGCTGTACCTGGACAGGGTGAAGCCGGGCTACGCGCGCAAGCTCGCGCACATGTGGCATGGCCCCTTCCGCGTCGCCGAGATGGTCGGAGCGTACGCCGTCCGCCTTGAGACGACGGGCACGCGCTGTCAGCTCTACCCCGTCGTCCACATCTCTAAGCTGAAACCCGTCCGGGAATTCCCGACGTGTCCCGCGAGGCAATTGACGGTGCCAGCCGAGGAGCGCTTCGACTTTGACGAGGAGCTCTTGCCGGAGGATAGCTGGGAGGCCACGCGCGAGCTGGACGACGACGTCTACGATGTCGAGAAGCTCGTGAACATGCGCGAGGGCCGCGCCACCCGATACGACCGAACGCGACGCGGAAGTGGAAGCGGTATCCGGACACGACGTGGGTCGACCTCAACTGCGGCGGGCTCATGTACGACTTCCTGCGAGAGCGCACGGGACGCAATCGGTTCGAGGCGATGCAGTCGCATGAGAGCGCAGAGGCGACGGGATCAGGTGGGTGAGCGCCTACGGGTGCGACTAAGTCGGCAGGGAGGCTGCCGACGGGAGGATTGGTGGAAGGCCTTGACTCTGGCAATGACCGAGTCGAGGGATTGGACGAGGGAAGTGAGGTGGACCAGCCTGTTGCTGAAGATGGGGCGGCGGAGGGTTGTCTCATAAAAGATGTGAAGAAGTGGAAAGAAACAAGAGGAAAAATCAAAGAACTGCCTGTTGACGTTACGGCTACGACGACTACGGCTATGACGACTGCGCGCTACGGAGGTTACCAAGCGCGACGGCCGGCCGGGCTCACACTTGCGGAATGAACTTACCAGCGATACGAGGGACTCGGTACGCGGGGTGACTGCGCGCAACTCGACAGCGTACGTTAGCGTCCATCTCCGCCACGGTGAGCGGCGACCTGAAGAAGCGACGCCAAGGATCCTGTGTGTCGACGTCGTCGAGCGCCGCCTGCAGCGTCGCATGGTGGAGGTCGGGATACCAGCGTCCGATCCGGGAGTGCGCGGGCGGGAAGTGGAGCACCATCGGGTCCAGCAGGAGATCCGCGTCGGCAAGTCCACGCGGACTCGATCGCCAACTGCAACACACTGTTGAGATGAGTGCCGGCGTGAGAGCGACGCGAATTGCGCGCGGTACGTCACCGCCTCCACGCGGCGCCTTGCACGAAGAGCTCGTGAGTAGACTCCCAATAAGCTTGGGCCCAGCTCTCAATGTGACGGCGAAGTCGGCGCAGAAACGGCCGGAAGGCCGCGTTGTCAGGCGCGAAGAGAAGCGCCTCGACGGTCTGGGCCAGATAGCGCCACGGCCGGGGTAACCAGCACCTGATTCCACTGCGCGGGCTCGGGGGGGGGGGGGGGGGAAGCTGCCGCGGGAAGATCCAGCCGCGCGGCGGCAGGAACAGATTCCGCAATTCCTGCGCCGTGACCAAGTGAAGGCGGAAGCGCCGAATCCGTTTGGTCCATGGAACACAGCGGGATTGCTGCCATCCAGACGGCGATCCGGCGGGCGGAATCACGGGGCCGAAGAACGGCGCCGTGAGAGTATTCCCCGCTGGGCCGCTGGATGTGGAACTGGGTGCCGAGTTCCGAGACGATGCCGAGGACGACGACTCGTCGCTGATAGAGCTGCCTGAGTCACCCGGACCGCGCCTCGACTGCGTTACGGACGCCGAACTCCCTCGACGCGGCGAACGGGTTGACCGGGTGGATCGCGCCGAACGGCGCGAAGCTGAAGATCCGGACGAACGCGTCGACGACGCCGAAGTGACACGATGCGGTTTCCAGAAATTTGCCGACGACGTGCCGTCACTGTTTCGACTTGGAGTTTGTATCGGATTATGATTGGTGGATAGCTTGGATGAGCATGGCCGTACCCGTGTGACACGAGTGACGATGGTGGGAGAGAAGTGATTCAGCGGGATGAATCCAGTGCCTGACCGCAGATGGGCCCAACTGACTGGAAGTGTGAATCCTGGGAGTGCACACCCAGGATTTCAGAAGAACACTCAGTCCAGTCCCGGACTTTCCCTTACGATGAGTGCCTAAAGTCTGGCGGAAAGTGTCTCTGGAGAACGTATCCCAGAGTACACCTCATCTTGCTGTGGGTCAGAGCACTACTATGGATCAGATCTCCTAAGAACCACCCCCACTACTACCGTGAACATGCGCCGGAAGCCGTACAACCCGCTAAGTGTTCGTATTTGTGGAGATATACGCGAGTCTGTGATGTACACAACTTACCATCCAGAGTATCACACAAGAAATCCAGAGTACCGGATGATGATCCAGAGTTCCACCTCCCCAAGAACAGGTGACCCAGAGTTCCAAGTGATCCTCTGGATTTGGACTGTGGATCCAGACTCCCTATACTGAGAACAAGTATTTCCCAAGTCAACACCCAAGAATCCCCAAGAACCCTCAAGAGTTCTCCTGAATTCCACTGAGTCTCAGGAGTGATCCAGAGTATCACATGAATCTCTGAGTTTCGAGCCAGTTGGGAGTCGGTCTGCAATCAAAGTGATGCGTGACCTTGAAGATCGAAGTGAAGATCTGCTGACTGAATACTTTCGAGGAGTCGAGAGGGAACCGAGGACCATACAAAACCAAATCTAAGGACCCACATTTGGTACTTTGGACGCCTTGCGACAATGGAATCGCAAGCCGATCGCCAGTTTGGACCGCTGAACCCAAGGTATACTGAAACCAAGATATTTGACCCCAAGCATAGGGAAAAGAAGATATTTGCCCGAAGAATGCTGAAGAACAGAGAAGTAGGAGAGAGAAGTAGCTGATAAAAGACAAACAGAGTTCAATTTTCCCTGTACTGCGCAAGTGACTTCGGCCAAGCCTGCCGACGGAAATCCGGAGGACCCGAGACTACAACCGCGGGACGCTAAGGGCACATCAATGGCGAAGGACAGCCGTCTGTGTGGACTCCATCAAAACTCAAGTCCAGTTAGGTGGGGACCAGTGACGACCTTGAGCTTCCTGGAGTGATCCATCTATTTCATATCCTAGTTGGGTCACTTGCTGTGCTCGTGGTAGCCCATTTCATATTATTCCAGAGGGTATTCTGGGGTGCTAGGTAGTCGCCTCCAGGATTTTGTATTGACTGCTTGTGTGAAGGGAAAGGTAACTGATAGTGATTGTATTTTCCTCCTGTATTGGAGGTGGTGCGCGTTTGTGTGAGTCTCAGGGGAGCTAGGGCCCTGAATTTCAGACTCGAGTGAGCCTAGTGTGTGAGTGACCCACCGTCCAAGGGTCCAAAAGAATAAGTGACGGCTAGTTGTAGTGTTTGTATACTCTGTATTTATCGAGCTAGGAGGGCATTTGGGTAAGGTGTCTTCTGAGTTCCTCACCCCAGAGTTGACTGAAATCCTGAACCCTGAATTCGTGATATTCTGGGTTTCGGGTGATCTGATTCTGTGGGTTTTGCCTTTAGTGTCGAGGCGCGTTCTGGATTAGACGTGCACCTCAGCGCTTCTTCGAGGCTACATTCAAGTTTGGTGGAGTGCCGTTCCGTCAAAGACAAACGAGCCGACAGGGATTACACAAGGTACCCACGCCAACCAAGGAGAGTGATCCTCAGGGTTTAAAGCTTCGCGGCTGCGAACCTCTGGATTCATCTTCTTGCTGTTGACTCTCAAGTCGATTCTCTGGGTCTACACCCTAAGAACCTTCTTGGGCTGCGCTATACGAACCCCCCTGGGCGATAAAGGTTTCATCGGCCTCGCCTCAGAAGGCGAACGTGAACGAGAACGCCGCGGAGAATGTGTGGGACAAGGTGAGAATGCGCCGACGAGAGAGAGCGCGTCCCGTGACGCCGCAAACGCTGACGCTTGGTCTTCGGCTGCTGAACCGGAGAGTCGCTATCCGACGACTCTGACCCGAAGAGTGCTGCGTCCGCGCGCGCCTGCGCCGCGGCGGCCGCCGCGGCTGACGAGGATGTAGCCGGTGACGTCTGCGCAGCCGCGCTATCCGACGTGGCCGTGTCCACCACAGTGGAGGGTCTCTGGCTTCGACGCCGAGGGGTAGAACGCGTTGACGGGACCGAGGTCGCCGCGGGTGTTCTGGAGCGATGAGGCGGAGAGCTGGGACTACCAGATCTACCACGTCGTGGACGGCGGTGACTCGAAACGGAAGGCGCGGGGGACGCCGGAACCGAAGAGACCCCTGTCGGAGGCGGGGAAGCACTGGAGGCGGCCGAACGCGTTCCAGCGCCCGAAGTCAACCCGGCAGGAACGGATACAGCAGGCGCGGCTGAGGAAGTCACTGGACCAGGAACAGGTGGAGGCAGAAGGACAGCAACGTTCACCTCTGGGGTGAACGTTGCCTCGAGGCAACGAACCACGTCAGCGGTATCGATCTGCCCGCCGACCGACGCGACGATGCCAGCAAGACGGCTGGCGAGCTCGTCGCGCACCCGTATAGCCACCTCTCGGCCCCGACGCGCGTCTCGAAGCATGCGACACTAAGCCCCGGCGCGTTCGTCGCGCTCGCGTACGGCCAAGTCGCGCTCCTCTTCCAACTCGGCAATCCGAACACTGAGCCGACGAGCGAGCGGCGGCAGCTTCTCGACGTTGCCCGGACGCCAGTCGCATCTGCAACCATCCCGTCCGATACAGCGGCGAGCGAGGGTTGGCCTGCAGCTCGCCGGCCTGGGCTCGCGACATCAACGACTCGGCGGCGACACGCAGGGTGGAAGCCGTAGCCACCGACTCCTCCAACGCGCGGCCACGCGTGGCGCCCCGTCGGAGTTCTTCAGCGTGAGCGAGCCACGGGCCACCTCGACGGCGGCAGCGTGTTGCTGCTCAAACGCGGCCGATGCCTGACAGGCCCGATCTCTCCCCGTGACCGCAGCGTCTCGCTAACGCTTCAAGGTTGCTGAAGCTCGAAGGGCCTGGTCCCGCATGTCACGGGCACCATCGCGTTCTTGCTCGACGATTGCCAGAGTGCGGCGGCCTTGATCACGCTCTGTGAGAGCGTCGTCGCGCTGTCGCTCGACAAGAGTGGCCGCCTGCCTCGCCGAGTCTCGCTCTGCGGCAACGACATCCAGACGCGCCTGGACAGAAGGGAGAGTAGCTTGGGCATCCACGAGCCGGGCGCGTAAATCGTCGAGTTCAGCGCGCAAGTCGTCGCACTCGGCACGAGCATCATCGCGCTCGCCTTGAACGGCAAACAGCTGCGCCAGTGGGACAGAAGACGACGACGCCGGAGCCGGGGGACACTACGCAGTCAAGGCCGTCACCTGGGCCCGTGCTGCGGCAAGCTGGCCTGCAGGTCGTGACAATACTCGGCCGCCGCAGCCTCCGACGTCTGCCGAGGCGCTTCCGCCGCGTCGGCACGACCGGCGCGGTCACGAAGGCCAGCGACACGATCCCACAGCTCGACGTTCTCCTGCTCGACGCGTTCCCGAGACAAGAGAGTGCGCTCCAATATCACCATGCCTTCGTTGTAGCATTCGCGGGCACGACGCAAGAATGCGAGGTTGCGGTCATGCAACACCGACGCGTGCGTGGCCAAACCCGCGTTGTACACGGAGACGAGCTCATACTGGGTGCGGAGGTCTTGACTCTCGCGCTCAAGCGTACGCGCGTCGGCGGCAAGGCCCTCAACCGAGGCGACAGGAGCACCAGGAGCCGGAATGGAGACTTGAGGAGGGTCCGGGAGACGAGGGCGACGCGCCCCGCTCGCGCAGACAACGCAGTCGTCGGCCTCGAGGTCACTTGTCTCGAGCTCGTACTCGTCGACGGTGATGTCGTCAGCGCGAACCATGGATCTGGACGACGACGACTGCGACGACGCGAGGCTCTGGAAGGTTGAGAATGTGACGGGTGAGGACACGACGGACGCGCGGGGCACGGTCTGCAACAGCGGACCCACCTGGGGAGTGCGCGCGCGTGGCAGCGGGACGGGTGTGGAGGAGTGCCCCGCGAAAGAGATGAACGCACCCGACGCGGGCGATGAAATGCGCCGAGATGGATGCCTGCAGACTGGAGTGACAGGCTTCGACGCGACGGAGAGTCGACAGGGGGATGGGTCCTGGGACACGGCGCTGGGCCCTGATTCGTCTCGGAATCAGCCGGGCCTAATCGTTCGGCCAGGTCGCATGTCTATGCAGAACGCGCTGAGCCGAAAATGCGCCGACCCTAACCCCGCCGACTAGAATGCGAGGTGAGATCCTGATTACGTTACGCAAATCAGGTTGAAGAACGGTAGTGCAAGCACGACAGACGTAAGGATAGACGTAGGGTGGTAAGCTTAGCAAGCACGAAGTAGGGAGTAGCCAGTAGCCAGTAGCAAGGACATAGGATAGGGTAAGGACTCAGTCCTGAAATTTCTCTGAACCACAAAGACCACCAGTCTTTCCGGTTCCAGGGGAACCACCAAGCGTCGGCAAGAAGAGCCCCGCCTCGATATCGGCCCCCCCCCCCCCCCCCCCCCCCGTCGCCTGCTGGTTCGGGTGCTCACCCCCCACAGTCCCGTGCTAAGATAAAGGCACGTTAAACGTATACCGTGTAGGGGCGCCCGAAAACGCGCTGCTAGGCGAAGGACGCACTGGCCCGATAACCGCCGTGCACAAGCCCCCCAGTGTAGGCCCGATAACGCCACACAAGCCCCAGCAAACGCCGGCCTGATAACGCCGCACGCCCGACGGGAACGCCAAGGAAACGCCGGCCCGATAACGCCGCACGCCCAAGGCTCGACGCCCTACGACAAGGAACAAGCGTCAACAAATAACCCCCCAATTCTGAAGCCTGCGAAGACTTGGGCTCTATATTCAAAGATACGCTACTCCAACAACTGGGAATAATTCGCTCGGCGCGACTCCGATCAAGACGCGCCGAGTTTGTGCGAGACCGGCCCCGCGAGTTTTCTGCGAGGCCGCTACTCCACACTGGTGGCCCCGCGGCATGCCCAGCTGTCATGGAAGCTGTGGCGCATGCGCCGAACGCGCATCGACGAGAGGAGCAGGATGTTGGAAAACGGACTAGCTACGAGGGGCGCCATGGAGCTGCCGTCACCAGACCAACTCGACGGAGAGGTTTCGTAACCCCCCTCAGGCTCCACAGGGTGCAGGAGTTGCGAAACCCACCTTACGAGCACGAGGCAGGGAGCAGGAGCTCCCTTTACATTCTTTCATTCTAACTCACTTCTCAATACACCACCAACTTACCAAGCGCACCTCCCTCTTACCAGTCTACGACCTTCCCTGAAACCCGCTCGTGCAACAGGTTTTGAGCCCAACAAGACCGGCAAGAGGAAGCGGCGCTCCAACCGCGAGGCATTTGTCTAAGGCCGAAGGCGCTCCGTGAGGAAGACGACCTTTCAACCCTCCACAAGGCGCTCTTCGAGGAAGACGACCGATCAAGACCCTGCGCACTTCGAGGAAGGTGGCAGCTACGACAAGAGGTGCTCTTCGAGGAAGGCGACCGACTAAGACTTCTGCGCACTTCGAGGAAGGTGACAGGTAACTACACCCTTCGAGGAAGGCTTCAACCGACTCTTCAACTTGTCAGCCCTTCGAGGAAGGAGCCAACACGAGCAAGCTGGATCCCGACGGCGACGGCAGGACGGATCTGTCCGACCTAATGGCCGATCTGACGTTTTATCCACCAGACCCTCAACAAATGGAGCTATTCCCACCATCTCCCCGCGGTGGCGGCGGGACGCCCCTCAACACGGCCGACCTGATGAACCTCATCCTGGACCTGCAGAGAGATGTGAAGTCGCTCAGGGGGCAAACTCACCCAGCCCCAGCATCGATGTCAGACGTCAGCATCAATACAGCACCACCGTCCCCGAAAAAGCCGAAGATCAAGGACGTCCAATGCCGCAAGTTTGACGGTGCTGAGGTGTACCCGAGCCTGGGAGCTGGATTCGAGTACTTCCCCAAGGAATACGAACACGCAATACACACGAAGTCCCTCATCAACGGCTCGACGTGGACAGATGAACTGAAGGCTTCTGTGATCGTGAATTTCCTCGATGGGAAAGCTTCACGCTACTACCACAAGAAAAGCGCCGAATGGAAGCACAAGCACGAAGGTGACTCAATGGGCTTCGCGCAACTGAAGTCTGTGATGCTCTCTGAGTTTGGATGCCGACTTACCCAATTAGAGCTCAGTGATCGTATAAAATGCTTCAAGCGCGGTGGCGACACCTGGAGTGACTACTTGGAGTACCTGAAGTTCATCGAAGGCCTCATGGACGGGAGTCAGAGCCTGCTGTTGCTACAAGTTTTCTGCAACAATTCCTGTCCCGATCTCGCGCCGGTCCTGTTGTCAAGCGTCGACGCTTGACAGCACAGACAAGATCGAAGAAGCTGACAAGGCCCTGAATTTACTGTATCGCCTACGTGGCGACGGAAGACGCTACGCAGCATGTAACGGGGTTAGACGAGAGTTACCCGAAGGGTTACGAAGTGTGGGACACACAGGCTTGTGTGGTGCACATTGTTTAACCTATTTCAGTAGGAGAATCAGTACATGGCTTCATAGCCACAGATTATGCATATGACTAGGGTTCACTATGCTAGATAGTGAACGAGATACATTTACACCAAAGGCGGCTCTGCCGCGATAAACAGAAATACATCCAGTTTGAGATTCACAGTAAAAGAATTAAGGGTTGACTCTTGGAGTCCGTAGGGAGTACGGACTCGAGCGTTCTGGTATTAGAACGGGCTTTCTTAAGCTGAGACTCTGTGAGTCTGTTACGTCTTCCTCTGACGCTGAAGCTACGGCAGCCCCGCTGCACTTGGTAGCACTAGTAGTCAATCTGACACCTGAGTCCGTATAGACTGACCCTCTGTGGAGAATGGAGCAGTTCGCTCACTTGCCCCCTAACCAGCAGGATGCGCTTAAAAAGCTTATGTCCTTGCTGGGCCCGGAGGGCGTGACGCAACTTGCGCAACAAGGCCCCGACGCGGTGAATGCGCGTCTCGAGGCGTTCTCAAGCTACGAGAATGCTCTGCTAGAGCACCTCCAGCAGAGGATGGCAAAGGCCGCTGCGCCCCAAGCGGCCGCTACGTCGTCCGACGCGGGAACAAGACCCAAGCCGCTCATGTTGAGCGTAAAGACCTTCGAAGGCAAGGAAGGGGAAGCTTAATGCTTTGGACCCGTGAAGTCGAGATGGCTATGAGCTCAGCTCTACTCCGGACGGAGTCGCAGCGCGTAGCGGTAGCTATCTCGAAGCTCGGTGGGAGAGCGAGAGAGTGGGCACTAACGTCAGGGACGTCGGTCGACGCGGCCTTCCCGACGTGGGACCAGCTGAAGCAGCAGTTGTCCCGGGTGTTCGCTCCGCCTAACGAGGCGTATCGCGTGCGCTCACGCTTCCTGGCTACCCGGCAGGGCGAGAAGGAGCTGGTGGACTATGTCCAGGAGTTGAGAACTCTCATTGCGGGCATGTCTGCCGACCCTCTGGCTGAAGTAGTCACCGTCACGGTGTTTATGGAGGGACTTCTGAGGCGAGGCGGGTGAACGCCTTTTGCCGCCCAGGTGTACAGTGGCCCGAAAAGGATCTAGACTTGTCCCCTCGAAACAACCCTGGACGAGCACTTGGTGTCGTCCCGGGTGGCGTGTGTTTCTTGTGGAATCCCTTTGGGTGTCGTTTGTCTTCGAACGTGAGACTTGCACTACGTGAGTCGTGGGAAACAGGAAAATATCGCTAGGACCAGGAAGCAGAGCCGACGTACACCTCAGAACGTAGCTTCCACAGCCTGGATCCGGAGAGATAACCTTAACAATACAGAGTTATACACAAATATACAATACACAAAACCGTCACTTATTCTTTGGTTGGCCCTTGGACGGTGGGCCCTACACACCAGTCAACAAAGAGGGTAGATCCAGGACACTGGCAAGCCCAAGACCCTCAATCAATCGCGCACCACCCTCAATCAAGAGGGACAATAGCCGAAACAATACAAAACGCAGTCCGTCCTATCACTCAGTAGCCTAACAACAAATCACTAGGTGGTGACTACCTCAACCGCCTTAGGAGTAGTTTAATATGAAATGGCAGTGCTGTTTGAGACAGACACCCCAACTAGAATATGAAATAAAGCTTATCAACCCTGGCCGCACGACAGCTCAGGTACTCGCCTTAACTTGATCTGATACTTACTATGAGAGCTCCACACACGACCCTTACGTTCTTAGCCGAGGTGCCCTGACTGCAGGGGGAGAACCAAAGACACAAGGCTCCTTTGAGTCTGAACCAGCTCTGAATAGCCTGGCCCCCAACTGAAGACACTTGCGCTGTAGCAGGAAAAACGAACTCTGTTTGGTCTTATCTTTGTAGGCTATCACTAATCGTAACATGCAGTGTTGGAAGTTTTGTCTTGGTTTCAGTATGGGTTGTCGTCGGCTTGAGTCGAAAAGATCCAGCGAGGATCGGCAGCACAGCTGGGAGGGAGTTCAAGGTTCCATGTGCCGAGCAGATCGTGGACGGTCGGCTTGGTCGGTCGTTAATGTCTTGAGTTTGTATGGTCGGATCTTGGGGTTTGGAGAGTCGTCCGTCCAGGACACACGTCGTCGATACATGGGCTTCGGTCAGGCAGCTTGAGTATCAGTGAGCTTGGTCGGGCACCTCTTTGGCTCTGGCAGCGTGACTGGCTCGATCTTGGCTGGGGCTCATGGGTTGTAGGCTTCAGGGTCTTCCATCCTGGTCCGGCCTGGATGCACCTTGGTCATCCTGATTCAGGGTGCTGAGTACATGTCCAGGCTGTTCCCATCACTTGGATCCTGAATCCGACCCGAATCAGGCAGTCAGCGTGGGGCTTGGGCTGAAATCCAGAGCCGCATCGTGTCAACCGCCCCTCTAGTCCTGATCCTTAACCGAGGTCCATCGCTTTCCGAGTTGACGGGTCACGACTAGACTCCACGACCACGTTGACAGTCTCGGGTGGGATGTCACCCCGAATCCATGTCCCGTTAGACGGTTACCCAGTCTGGCGACCATTCTGCGCCCCTTCGCCCAGTCAAATCACTTCGCATCATTTCGGCCGAAATCCACAATCCAACAGTCACAACCCAATCCGCCTCAGTTCGCACGCATTCAGATGCCGGCGATCCCGGTCACATTACAATCAGGCAGTTTCAGCAGTTTCACAATTCGACGGTCTGTTTCCAATCGGGCTGGTCGGAACCAGGGCTATTGAACATTGGGGTGATCGTCTCCGGCTTGCATAGCCTGGAAACGGGCCCGAGCTCGAGCGCCCTGGTTGAATTCGTAAAGCAGAGCCCCGCAATTCAGCTGGGTGACGGGCAACCATTCAGGGTCGTCATAACCCTTCCACTTGATGAGGTATTCTCGCACACGTCTCGAAGTGCGAGTACGCTTCGTCCAGCGTAGATCCAGGATCTTCTCAACTTCGTACTCCTGGTTCTGGTTGTCCGCCTCCCAACTGTCCTCTGGTAACAATGCCGCGTCGAAATCATCATCTTCTTCCACCTCGATCTCAGTAGTCGGCCGCTTTGGGAAAAGCGCTCGTGGTTTCAGGCGGCTGATGTGCACCCACGGGTTCACACGATAGCCGGTATCTTCGATCTTGAGCCTGACTCGGAAATCGTCCTGAATCTCCTCCACTCGGAACGGGCCATGCCAAAGGTGAGCGAGCTTTCGACTCAGACCGGGTTGCACTCTCGGGATGTAGAGCCAAACGGCGTCACCGATCTCGAATCCAGCCTTGATTCTGTCTGATAGTTCACGCCACTTTCTGGTCTGCTCCTCCGAACGGGCACGCTTGGACTTCTTCTGCAAGTCTTCAGCGCACGCCTGGGCGTAACTGTAGTCTCGCTGAAACTTCAGTCGCCACTCGTAAGCCGTACGCTCAGGAAGACTGGAAGGCTTAGGCCCTAGCATGGCGGACACAGTGCCCTGAGCGTCCCAACCGTGGACCAAATAGAACGGGGTGTCGAGTCTGGTTGCGTCGAAAGAGGTATTCAGGGCAAACATGAGCCTTTCGGCGTGTTCGTCCCAGTCACTCTGGTCTGCTTCAGCCACGTAAGCCCGGATGCTCCTGACCACGGTCTGGACGGAGCGTTCTTGCTGGCCGTTAGCCTGGGGCCGGTAAGCCAGGGTGGCTCGCTGCTTGCTACCCAGGAGATCCCGGAACCGAGTGAAGACTTCACTCATAAATCTAGGATCCTGGTCGTGGCGTAGCATTGAACTTGCCCCGAACCTCCTGAATACCCGCTCCTCGTAGGCCTCGGCGACATCTTGGGCAGTCGTGGAGTCCATCGGCTTGCACATCACGTATCCGGAAAAAGCGTCCTGAAATAGTAATAGGAACGTGTTTCCGCGCTCCGATTTGGGCAGGTGGGTCACAAAGTCCATCGAGACAACCTCGAAAGGTCGCCTAGGTTCAATGTTTCCGGGAGGCGGGCCTGGATTAGGCGGACGCCCCTTGCCACTAGCACAATCCGTGCACTCTTTCACGAACGCCTCCACACCAGCGTACATACCATGCCAATAGAACTCTGAACGGAGCTTCTCATGGGTCCGGGTAATACCCTGGTGACCACCCTGAAAATCTTCGTGGGCGTAGTGGAGCATGTCCGCCTTCAGAGATTCAGGCACGACTAACCTGAGCTCCTCGTTCATGTCCCTGGGCCGATCACGGGTGGCCCGACTCAGGCGGTAGAGAACGCCCCTGGCATCCAGGGCGAAAAGCTCAGCCTGCTTGGAGATCCGTCGTATCTGAGGATGAGAGAAGTCTTCCAACTCACCATTCAGGAATTCCTTGATCTCCACAAGCTGGCTGTCCTGGTCCTGATGTGCCTTGATGCGCCTCCACCGCTCAGCCTGATACTCGAGTGGGCCCATCGGGGATCGGTCTTCTGAGTCGTCGGCGGCTCGACTCCGAGTAACTGCAGCCATAACGCGAGCAGCCAGGGGCAACGGCTCGGAATCCACGCCTGCGTGGCCGCCTCCTTCCTGAATCGACACCAGAGCGACCTGATCCGGATTGTCCGGTTTGCCGTCAACCTGGGCTGCCTCATCCAGGATCACGACCGTCTTCATGAGCTTTTCCTGGATCTTCGACACATGTTTCAGGTGAAGGAGCTCTTGGGCATCCTGGACCTGCCACGACTCACCCAGCCCAGAGTTTTAGACGTCAGGTAATCTGCAGCCTGGTTGTAGTCGCGCTTGACATGGACCAGCCTGATTGACTTGAATTTGTCCTTCTGAGTCTCATACTCAGCGAGCCGGCGCTGTAAGTTGGGCTGATTACAGTTGATCAGTCCCTGGGCTTGTTGGATCACGATCCTGGAATCGCCCACAACGACAAGATCCTGGATCCCGCATTCAGACGCCAGTTCCAAACTCTTCAGTAGGTCATGGTATTCGGCGTCGTTCACAGTAACGTCATCCAGGATGAAACCGTACGCGGTTAGGACGTGCCAGTCTGGGAGCTCCCAAATGATGCATCCACAACTTCCTCGGCGCGTAGACGTTTTCGCAGCACCGTCAAAGCTCAGGACATATCCTTGGTAGCCTGAATCTAGCATCTCCACACTGATTACGGGCGGCGCCTTGACGCGCCCCTTGGCCGGAATCAGGGTTTCAGCAACCTGATCTAGATGCTCGCGTGGCGTGATGCCTGCTCCCATGATGGCAGCAAGTCCGTCCTCATCTTTCTGCACCTTCCGAATTTCCAGGTTCCACTGAGGCAGGATGACTCCCCAGCGCACACATCTACCGTCAGCCGACTTGGATTTAAGCAGCCAATTCAGGACAGAATACCTTGAATACACCACAATCTTGGCGCCCTGGACGATGGTTTTAAACACTTCCAGAACTCGCAAGACTGCAACGACTTCCTTCTCCGCAATGTGGTAACGTAGCTCTGCGCCGTTCAGGACACGCCCCGTGTACCGGACAGGCTGAATCACCCCATCGTATTCCTGGCCGAGGACGGCGCAAGTCGCCCACTGGTTGGCATGGGGAATGATCACAAATGGTTTCGTCCGGTCCGGGTGCCTGAGCAGCGGAGTCGACACAATCTTGCGTTTCAGGATCTCAAAAGCCTCCTTGGCCTGGCCGAGGTCTCGTCCAGCCCGGATCTGGTCATCCGTCAACTCGTACAGGACAGCCGCCACCACTGGAAAGTCTTCGATGAACTTGTGGTAGTAATTCAGGCTGCCCAGGAACGATTGCACCCCTTTCAGGGTCGACGGGAACGGGAGGTCCTGGACACCTTTTGCAATCTTCGGCGTAGCCCGGATCCCTTCTGCGCTGATCTCGTGAGAGAGATATGGAATTGACAACTTTCCAAACTCACTTTTAGGCAAGCTAACTGAGATGTTCCAATAGCGTAGCCTGAAAAGCAGCGCGTTCAAATCCTGGCAAAGTTGGTCCCAGGTAGCCGCCCCATGAGCAATGTCGTCGATATAGGAACTTCGACCGAGCACCGGCCCCATCTGGGGTGGTGTGGGAATGTTCCGTTTGAACACCGTCATGACATCGGTCAGGGCAGGCACCTTCTGTTCAGCCTGAATCCAGTCAGAATCACCCGAATCGGAAGGGTCCAGCTTCAGGAATTCCAAAACGTCCGGGTCTACCTTGGCCTCTTCCTCGGGCGGCAATCTCACAAATCCCCAGAGACAGTTGTTCAGCATGGCTTGGTAGATGAGCGGGGCGTTTTTCAGACCAAATGGCATGCGTACCCACTGATAGTGTCCAAGTGGGCACACAAAAGCCGAAATTAGCTTTGCACGCTCAGTCATCGTAATGGCCCAAAACCCACTCGCCATATCCAGACTCATAAAAACATCGCACTCTCGAAACCGATCAAAAGGTCGTCAATCAGGGGGAGCGGGTAATTCGAAAGCTGGATGAAACTGTTAACGACTCGGTAGTCGATGCACATCCGGATGTCAACTCCGTTCTTCTTCAGGACGATGACAACCGGAGAGGCCCAGGCAGACGTGGATGTCTCAATCAGGCCTGTTTCCAGGAGCTTCTTGAGCAGCTCATACACCTTGGTAAACAGTCGCGGGGCAGTCGAGCGTGGACGTTGAGCGACAGGTTTTGCGTCGCCCACATCCAGGTCGCACACGACCCCACGAGCAGGTGCCGGAGCTGCGTTCCCATCTCCCAAGAAGATCGTGCGGTGCTGTTTCAGGATACCACGTAGCTGCTCTTCCTCGATCTGGGTCGTTCGCCCTGGTTCTCCTACGTCAGCCTCCTCGATGTTGCACTCCGGACTGAGATCCTTCAATTCGGGAATCAGGGCCAACTCGTCCCGCAGTTGGGAAAGCAGGTCGCTACCTTCATGGATGTAGACGGCCGGCTCATAGTCCAGCTCTTCTGTATTCAACCGCATACAGCGAGCATACGCCCGCTCCAGTTGCTCAATCGGGGTACCGGACATGGCCGGAGCTAGAGACTCCAGCTCGTCTTCATCATCGAACTCCACCTCCAAACGAGCATCATCCTCGAATGCTTCCGGGATTTGATCCGGGACGCTGTCCTGGATCACTTCCCGAACCTCAACCTGAGTCGGCGTATCATCCAAGGCTGAAGGTTCGATGTCCGGCTCAAGCATCTCCGACGAGTCGCCACGATCATTCTCCGGACAATCTTCCCCAGCTTCCAGAGTATCCGCCGCTTCTTCCAGGCCCTCCTGCGCGTCTACTTCCTCAATCTGCACATCATCAGTCTGAATGCATGCATCCTGGGTCCCAGTCGTCTGAGTGGCAACATGACACATGATCCTGGGTGGCTGCTCCCCTGGAAGCGGTGGTGGTTGCAGTCGAACCAGCTTTTCTTCCTTCCGGTCTGGTCCAGTCTTGATCCGGAGCCCGGTTGGCCACTTGTAAACCTGCTTCGGCACGGGCGGCGGCGCCTGTGCCTTCGCGAGTTTGTCTAGTCGGTCCGCTTCAGCTTCTTCCTCCGGGGTCAGGGCGCACTCCTGCATCAGCTTCTGCCACTCCTTGTAGTCACCCCGTCCGGGGCGGACGAAACGACCGTAAGTCGGATAATGTCCGTACGCGACGATCCTGGCCACCGGTGTTCGGGAATCAATCCAGATCAGCTGCGACGAAATGTTCAGCACCTTAATCGCTACCGGCCAGGATCGGGACGCATAGATGACTTGCGTCACCCAGCGATCTCCCCGGCCGGCCCAAACCACATCCCGTTCAGGGTGTGCTCGGCCATACTCGATGCGGACAATAGCGTGCTCTCCTGGTTGAAGATAGAGCGTTCGTCTGGGAAGCACTGGCAAGTCCAATTCTGGACGGCGTCTCAGCGGTCCACCTCGCATCACGATAGTTTCCTCATCCGGAAGTTGAACCAGAGCTTCTCGGACGCAGATCCTGACTCCGGCAGAATACATGAAGTTCATGCCTAACAGCACATCCAATCCTTCTCCAATGTTCGCGACCCATACATCCAGGATGTACACCACTCGGAGACCGAGGGTGAGTTTGATTCGAGCCCGGGCAGAGATATAAGTCGGGACGCCTCCTAGACCAGACACCTTGATCTGTTTGTGCATCTGCAGTTTCAGCTTGAGTCTACGCGCTAGATCCAGGCTGACCATGCAGACAGACGCACCAGTGTCCAGGAGGATACTTGTCCGGAAATCGTTCACTGCACCGTGTACCATCGCAACATCATGACTGTTTTCGTCTGCTTCGTGATCTTCCCACCATCCGTATCGCTCACCGAAATTCAGCCTGAACTCGACTGGGCCATTCAGGATCTCTCCGTTCAGAGGCTCCTCGTTCAGGATTCGGGATTCAGGTTGTTTCGATACAGGGTCAGCGGGTCCATCTTGAATCATAGAAGTCATGCATTGTTGGTTATCTCGTTTCTTCATCCTCAATTCAGGGCCGACATACACTAAGACACACAATCCTGGGGTCTTCTTAAGCCCGGCGCGTACTGGATCCCCATCCAGCGGGCTTATTGGTTTAACGACCGACCAGGATCAGCCTGACCACCCTGGATGGGATCCAGGACGGCCTTCGGCAGGTCTTTCAAGGCGCCTTTGCGAATGAGGTCCATGATGGTCTGAATGGCCTTGTGCTCTTCACATCGTCCAACGTGGAATTTACCACACTTCTTGCAGGGTAAGGTTCGGCACCTCTCCGTCGGATGTCCCATACGTCCACAGCGGTCACAAATCAAGTCGGCCCAGCAACGTTCAGCGCGATGTCCAAACTCGTGACAGTTTTCACAATAGTCGGACCGATCCAGGTTATTCCGATCAGGGTCACCCTGTCTGGGCGATTTCGCCCCTGCCCGGAAGTCCTGATTCGGTGGACGCCAGCCCGAGTGCTCCAAAATTCGGAAGACAGACTTCCTCATCTCGTCCTCCTTTGCCGTACTCTCCGCGATGACATCCCGAACAACTTCATCCAGGGTTTCACTCGCTGGGACAGGAGGAGAATCAGGCTTGGATTCTGGTTCATCTTCGAAACGAACATGTGCTTCTTGATCCCGGTCGGAATCGCTCCCATCCAGGCTCACAAAAGCACGTCCGGTCCGTCGAGGCTTGAACCGCCCCTGACCAACATTGTCCGCTCGGAAGTCGCGCGTCCTAGATGGAGGGGTATCGTAACCTCTACCCAACGTCACCTCCTCATCCTGTTCCAGGGCAAACTCCAGATCCGGGATCCGCTTGAACCGCTGACTCTTCAGGGCTTGCTTCAAGTCTGAATCCCTCAGGCCCTTGATGAAACGCTTGGCGTGATGCGAGACGTGCTTCCTGGATGACCGGTAGTTGATGCCAGCCTTGCCAGCCGCGTCATTCAGGCGGTAGAAGTACTCCAGAGCTGACTCGCCACCCTTCTGCTTCATCGTGTAGTAGCGCTCAGAGTCGGAGGTCTTGGCCTTCAGATACTTCTTCCTGAACTCGCTGGCCAGGGACTTCCAGTCATTCTGGACCTGCTTCGACAGCTGTCCACGCCAGTTCCGGACCGGAGACGACATCTTCATCTTGAGCTCGCTGATCCGGGTCCGGTTGGACCAACCTCCTTGGCTGGCCAGGTTCGTGAACCTTTCCCATCAGCTCCGGCGGTCACCCAGGGACGCCTTTTCGTCGAACTTCTCCAGCGCACTTGAGTTCACATAAGGGTGGATCGTTAGCGAGGTTTCCCCAGCCTTGATCTTCCTAGCCGAGGCCTCGGCCAGGTCACCCCCATCCAGACTGCTGTCAGAGTCGCTTGAGCTAGAGTCACTGTCGCTTGATTCAGAACTGCTTGAGCTGCTCGACGACGGATCTTCATCTTTCCGAGTCTTCTTCCTGGATGGCTTGAGCGGGGGCCGCTTCGGTGGCAGCTTGGATCCGGACTTAGCGGGATCAGTCGCCTTGGGCACCTCTGCCTTCACTGTCCTGGACGTCGGTTCAGCCTTCGGCACTTGGATTCGGGGTTTAGTGCTGGAAGTAAGCCTGGCCAGATCCACTTCCGGGATGGTCGCACGAGGCTGGGCTTCGGCGATGTTCTTCGGTCCCGGCTGTGAACCGTTACTGGCGATCTGTCCAGCACTGACGTCACTCATCTTGGTTGCCGATTCAGGGTTTGGCTTTTCCGACTTGACCGTGGTTGCCAAAGCAGGGTTGAATGTCGCCCGACCAGGTTGAACCTGAGTGGATGTTGCCCGAAGGTCCCGAATCTGGGACGCTTGGAAACGCCTCATGTTCTTCGCAGCTTCTCGCTCGTTGTCTCGCTCGGACTCCAAGGCCTGGAACTTCCGCTGAAACACGTCCTGCTGAGCATCCAAGCTCCTCTGCGTCTCCGCAGCCCACGCGGCTCGCTCGGCCTCCATGCGCGCCTCCACCTCGGCCTGTTGCTGCTGAACATAATTCAGAGCATCGGTCTGGAGGCGTTGACGTTCGGCCAAGGCAGCCTCGTCACGAGCGGCCTGGAGGAGAGCATCCAGGTCTGGTTGGACCGGGTTCGGACGGGGACCTTCAGCCAGGGCGGCGGCCATCCGACGTTCGGACTCCTGGATCCGGCGTTCAGCCTCTTTCAACTTGCGCTGGGCTTCGGCTTCACGCTGGATCTGGGCTTCCGATGTGGCTTGCTGGGTCAGGGCCATGCGGTCCAGGGCGGCCTGGAGGCGCTTCACGTCGTTCATCGTGGTGACCGCAACTTCGGCCACCCCGGATGAGATCGACATGTAAGACCGGCTGGACGTCCTGGATCCGTGTGAGCGCCGCGACCGTCCCGACCGGCTGGATCGCCTAGACGAAGACCTTCGCTTCGACTTCGAGGACCGCTTCGAGGATCGTCGGCGACGACGGCTCCTGGCGCTGCTGGTCTCCGACTCGCTGGACGACTCAGAGTCTGATTCAGACTCATAGTGGTGCCGGCGGTGTCTGGACGAAGACTTGGTCCTGGACTTATCCGTCCGGGACTTGGAGGTCTGAACGGACTCGGCCATCTCGACGTCACCCTGATCCACCTCCACGGCGTGCTTCGACACGACTCGCTGGGTCACATAATAGCCCACAGCACCTCCTCCGACCGCGAATCCAGGACGGCCAGCCTGAATCGACATGGCCATCGGACCGTATGTCGAGGGTGGCATGTGGGCACCGGCGCTGAATCCAAGCGCGGTCGAGGACGAACTCGCGGAGCTGTTCCTGGATGGGTTGGATCCAGACATCGTTCCGTACAGGGAAGCTTCCGGGGATCCAGAAGTACCGACCAAGCTCGGGACAGGGTCCGAAGTCGCATACTCCTGGATCTGGGCGGCTTCTTCTGCGTGGACGACATCACTCCGACTTGAAGTCCTGGGCGACGGCAACTCGGACGGGTTCGACACGGACGGCAGTGACGCAAGCGGCGGCCGGGCTGGGTGGTGTTGCTGGCGCTTCGGTTCAGGCTCGCCATCAGACGATCCTCCTGGACTCCTGGCCGGACGGAGACCTGTCAGTTTGAGACGGAGAACGTACTCCCGGCCAAGTAGGCCTAGATCGTAATCCGTCATCAATAGATCTCCGTCTTGATCTTCAGCATGGTAATCCTGCATGGATGCTTGTTCAGATTCAGGGGTCTCTGAGGCTTGTGCTTTCAGGACTGGGATAATCTTGAACGTCGCACTGACGGCGAGTGAACGCCACTCCACCAGTTCCAGGGCCAACAGACGCAGTACATCTTGGATGACCACTCGCAGCTTGGCCGGAGCGACCTTAGCCGCTCTCGTCCTGAACCAAACCGGAACCAGGTTGTCAAACCCGAATCCAGCCTCGAACAGAAGAGCTTGCAGGCTGGCCATGCACTCGCGCGGCGTCAGAATCTGAACCGGGACTTGGACGGCCATGAGATCCTGGGCGGTGCTCAAGTCACGACGGTCGAGACGCAATTCCGCAATCCAGCCTCCATCTTGGTCCTCCAACTGTGCTCGCGCACTGAGGTACCGGGACGTAGTCAGCATGGCAGCCATCCAGGGTTGTGCATCCGGCCGAGGCGTCGGCCAGGAGTACTCCACGGTTGGAGGGGTCACGCGTTCGGACTCCATCCGCTCCCACCTGGACACTTGCTGCGCGACGTACGCCTTCTCCTGGACCTCGGCGAACTTCTGACTGGGAGGTCCCGGTCGGAGAGATCCTGGATCCGGAGCCTGGTCCGGGACGACTTGATTCGGGGTCGTCCTGGACGAAGCTTCCTGGGCCGCAGACTCAGGAGTCGGTGGGGTCGCTTGGGCTGACGGCGTGGTCTCTTGCGAGTCCTCGAGCTCATCGGCCTCTCGGACAGTCGGCAGCGGCTTGTCTTCCAGGTTCGGGGTCTCCTTGGACTTCGCACCTTGATTCAGCGACGGAGAGTCCGAAACTCGATCCGCCGCCGGGGGCTCAACCTCATCGGCGCCTCCCACAGACGCCTTGGCGGGCTCATCCTGTACGGACTCACCCTGATCTTGGACAGTCTTCGGGTCAGGATCCTGGACGTCCGGCTCGCCATCCGGGGACACTTGGTGCGCGTCTTCCTGGACGGTTGGTGCTGGAGTCGGTTCCTTCTCCGACGACTTGGCCTTCGCCTCGCGGGCCGCCTTGCGCCTCGCAGCGCCTGCCTTCCGAGCAGCCCGGACAACCTCGTCCAGGCTGGAGTGCTCCTCCGGCGGCAACCCTTGAGACCTACGCGACTGGCGCGACGCATCACCCCGTCCCGCGCCATCGCGTCCTTCCTCGCGCATGTCTTCTCCTTTTCCTCTCGCCATAAACGCTTCGGTCAGAGAGTTAATAGACTTCGCAACCTCAATCCTAACAATAAATGTATCCACAACTCAGTGAAGTCCCAAACGGTTCGAATCCGGGCACGCGCACCAGCTGAGGCGAGGCGGGTGAACGCCTTTTGCCGCCCAGGTGTACAGTGGCCCGAAAAGGATCTAGACTTGTCCCCTCGAAACAACCCTGGACGAGCACTTGGTGTCGTCCCGGGTGGCGTGTGTTTCTTGTGGAATCCCTTTGGGTGTCGTTTGTCTTCGAACGTGAGACTTGCACTACGTGAGTCGTGGGAAACAGGAAAATATCGCTAGGACCAGGAAGCAGAGCCGACGTACACCTCAGAACGTAGCTTCCACAGCCTGGATCCGGAGAGATAACCTTAACAATACAGAGTTATACACAAATATACAATACACAAAACCGTCACTTATTCTTTGGTTGGCCCTTGGACGGTGGGCCCTACACACCAGTCAACAAAGAGGGTAGATCCAGGACACTGGCAAGCCCAAGACCCTCAATCAATCGCGCACCACCCTCAATCAAGAGGGACAATAGCCGAAACAATACAAAACGCAGTCCGTCCTATCACTCAGTAGCCTAACAACAAATCACTAGGTGGTGACTACCTCAACCGCCTTAGGAGTAGTTTAATATGAAATGGCAGTGCTGTTTGAGACAGACACCCCAACTAGAATATGAAATAAAGCTTATCAACCCTGGCCGCACGACAGCTCAGGTACTCGCCTTAACTTGATCTGATACTTACTATGAGAGCTCCACACACGACCCTTACGTTCTTAGCCGAGGTGCCCTGACTGCAGGGGGAGAACCAAAGACACAAGGCTCCTTTGAGTCTGAACCAGCTCTGAATAGCCTGGCCCCCAACTGAAGACACTTGCGCTGTAGCAGGAAAAACGAACTCTGTTTGGTCTTATCTTTGTAGGCTATCACTAATCGTAACATGCAGTGTTGGAAGTTTTGTCTTGGTTTCAGTATGGGTTGTCGTCGGCTTGAGTCGAAAAGATCCAGCGAGGATCGGCAGCACAGCTGGGAGGGAGTTCAAGGTTCCATGTGCCGAGCAGATCGTGGACGGTCGGCTTGGTCGGTCGTTAATGTCTTGAGTTTGTATGGTCGGATCTTGGGGTTTGGAGAGTCGTCCGTCCAGGACACACGTCGTCGATACATGGGCTTCGGTCAGGCAGCTTGAGTATCAGTGAGCTTGGTCGGGCACCTCTTTGGCTCTGGCAGCGTGACTGGCTCGATCTTGGCTGGGGCTCATGGGTTGTAGGCTTCAGGGTCTTCCATCCTGGTCCGGCCTGGATGCACCTTGGTCATCCTGATTCAGGGTGCTGAGTACATGTCCAGGCTGTTCCCATCACTTGGATCCTGAATCCGACCCGAATCAGGCAGTCAGCGTGGGGCTTGGGCTGAAATCCAGAGCCGCATCGTGTCACTTCGCACTGGCGTTGCCAGGACGGAAGTATTCCGTACTCACCCAAGCTCTTTTGAAGAGGCTGTGAGCATCGCGTTGAACGCGGAGCACAACTTTAAGTCGTCAAGACTTGGGTGGCACGCTCCTCACACCAGTTCGTCGAACGGTCCGGAGCCTATGGACCTCAGCTATGCTGAAGACGAAGAAGCCGAGCTTCGTGCTGCTGAGCAGTGGCGCGGCATCCGCCGGTGCTTTATCTGTGGTGACACGCGTCACCTGCGCGCCGGATGTCCTCTGCGCTTCCAGCGCCAGGCTTCGGCAAGCCGCTCTTCGGGTTCGAGCCAGGGCTCTGGTTCGGCTCGGGGAAACGAGAAAACCCGGTAGGCGCGGGGCGGCCTACTGGGGAAGAACTAAGTTCTATTGAACCTCGGCGAGGTGGAGATCGACAGGACTTAGCCCCGAAGAGAGCTGTACTCTATAACACGGAACGTGTATGCAAGCCGGGCTTGCTAGTCGTCCAGGCTTGGGTGAAGGGCTTCACAAAGCCATGGACGATTTTGATCGACTCGGGGGCGTCGGGTAATTACGCTCGGCGTTCCACGATGGACGGAAGTCAGCTTTATGCTGAGGCGCTGACAGCGCGTGGGAGTGACATCGTCACTGTTCGTCTCGCGACGGGCACTTGTGTCACGGTGCCTAAAGT
Source organism: Phytophthora vignae f. sp. vignae (assembly GCA_016169955.1). NCBI lineage: Eukaryota > Oomycota > Peronosporomycetes > Peronosporales > Peronosporaceae > Phytophthora > Phytophthora vignae. The sequence continues at coordinate 785,329 of JABJUM010000029.1, read as the reverse complement.
CCCTGTGGACTTGGGCGTGAAGTTTTTAGATTTTGATAGCGTGGAACGCTGTCTGGTCTTAGACCTCGATTCGAGATATGATCTCATCCTTGTCATGGCATGGCTTGAGCGCCACGAGCCTTGGATCGATTGGAGGTCGAAGACCCTTGGTGCTACGCACTTCTCTCCTGGCGTAGCATTGGCGAGTCATGAACCCACCTCTGCTAGGAAGCAGAAGCGCTTTTGGCGCGAGCACTGGACCGAGTCGGTCAATGTGCTGGACATCGGAGTTTCCGAGCTGGCGGACACTGCGTGTGTCGAGAACGAACGTTCCGAGCGTGGATCGTGGACGGCAGGTGGAGCGGCACGAATTCCGCTTAGCGGGTGTGCGCCTGAGGGCAATGCCCTGCTGTATTCCAGTGAAGACAAGGTCGGCATGGAGCCGATGAGCCGTGGGCGCGGCCCGGCTGATGAAGGATGTGGAGCGGAACTAATTCCGCTGAGCGGGTGTGCGTCTGAGGGCGACCCCCTGCTGCGTGCCAACGACGGCGCGGTCGACAGGAAGTCGAGTGAAGATGGGCGTTGCCCGGATCAAGGATGTGGAGCGGCACTAATTCCGCTGAGCAGGTGTGCGTCTGAGGGCGACGCCCTGCTGCGTGCCAGCGACGGCACGATCGGCACGATGCCGAAGGACCAGGGGCTTTGCCCGGATGAAGATCGTGGAGTGGCACGTAATCCACTGAGTGGAGGCTGCGGGTCGTGTAGCCCGTCGCTGAGTGTCGGTCAAGACACTGGAGTTCCTCTAGAGCTAAATGAGGTGGTGATACCTGGCGTCAAGAAGCACGCGAAATCACAGAGCTCTTCTGGGCGGACGGTGTCCATGAAGAGGAGGCAGTGCCGCAAAGCGCTGGCTGCGCGACGCAAGGCGTCTGCGGTCTCACGAGGCGAGAAGGGCGTGTCGAGCGGTGAGGCTCCACGCGAGAGCGAGCAGCTCTACATACTCGTGAATGGAGTGACGGGCGATGCCGATGGAGGCATTAACCTCGACAACTTGCCCTCACTATCTGCTCTCCTAGAGCTGGACGAGATGTCCTTGGCTGAGGTCGGCGAAGCCTTGAAGGCTGCAGCCTTGGCTGAGGTGGTGGTCATACGACCTGAAGAAGAGTTAAACTTGTCCTCGCTTTTGGATGAAGCTGTCCTGGAGGACACCAAGAAGGCGCTGAATGCGCGGAGTGGATCGGCGATCCTGAAGGACCCGTCGGATCCACTGTATCCGGTGGTACGGGAGTACCAGGATGTGGTCTCGAAGGAACCGCCCTCGGGGCTACCCCCGGACCGAGGTGTTCGACATGAGATCGATCTCGTTCCGGGAACGAAGTACTGCGTGACGAGGCAGTGGCCCTTGCCGAAGGAGCAGTGTGACGTCATTGACGCGTTCTTCCGTGTGAAGCACGAGGCGGGCATGGTGCGTGAGAGTAAGTCTCCGCACTCAACGTCGACGTTCTGTGTCAGAAAGCCGAATGGCAAGTGGCGTATCGTGCATGCTTTCAACAAGCTAAATGCCGCCACCATTCCGGCGCAGACGCCGATTCCTCGGAAGGACGTTCTTCAGAACAACATGGCAGGATGTACGATGTGCAGTGCGCTCGACTTGGTCGATGGCTACTACCAATTGCTCATGAGGACGAGCGACATTCCTCTCCCTGCGGTGAGTACTCCGAGCGACATGTTATGGGAGTGGTTGGTGAAGCCCCAAGGGCTTTCGAACGCGCCAGCGACGTTTAATCGTCTTGTGACGCAGCTCTTCCGGCCCCATCGGTCGTACGCGCAAACGTACTTCGATGACATCTTAGTACACTGTCGTGCGGAGCACGGAAAGGCTGATATGGAGAACCATGTCGAGCACCTGCGTGCTGTGCTCGAGTGCATGCGTCAAAACAAGTGTACGCCAACATTGACAAATGCATCTTCGGAGCGGAAGAGATTCCCTTCTTAGGGTGCTTCATCGGGAAGCGTGGCCTGAGGGCCGACCCGGTCAAGGTCAAGGCCATTGTTGACTGGCCGGTTCCCAAGAACCAGAAGGACCTTCGCAAGTGGCTTGGCATAGCAATTACTTGCACAAGTACAGCGAGAACTACGCTGAGATGGCTCGGCCACTCTCCAATCTCCTGAAAAAGGATGCAGAGTGGTGTTGGGACACCGAGCATCAAGATGCGTTCGTGGCAATTAAGGATAGTCTCCTCTTCTGGCTTTGCCAGACCCCGCTCGTCCGTTTAGTGTCGTCTGTGACGCCTCGGACTTTGCCATCGGCTGTGCTCTACTCCAAGTAGACGCCGAGGGGCGCGAGCGCGTGGTGGCGTTTGAGTCTCGTCAGCTCAAGGCTGCTGAGAAGAACTATCCGGTCCATGACAAAGAGCTACTTGCGATGAAATATGTGCTCGTCAAGTTCAGGGTTCACCTGTTGGGCTCTCAGCCGTTCGTGATTTACACGGATCATGCGTCGTTACGCACTGCGACTCAGTCGCCTCACCTCTCGCAAAGGATGGCCCGATGGCTCTCCTTCTTCGCGGAGTACAACTTCGAGGTGAAGTACAAGCCTGGCAGGCAGAATGTCCTCGCGGACGCGCTGTCGCGCAGGCCGGATTATGAGCTGGCTCATGTAACGACCGTGACTTCGTCATTACCGGATCTAATCCGAACGGCTTATGCCAAGGACGACACCTGTGTCGCGTTGCTGAAGGCTCTGGGAAGCAAGGAGTTTCAAAACTCGGACATTGAATTGTCGGCGCGTGCGCGCGCGCGTTTGCATCGCTACACCCTCGATGGTGGCCTGCTGTGTTTTACAGCACTGGCTCCGAGGACACGCCACGCGTGGTCATCCCTCATGATGAGGACCTGAAGTATCGAATCCTCTATGAGGCCCACGACACGCCACTGGCTGGCCATCTTGGCCGAGAGAAGACCTACAGCTCGGTGAGCACCCACTATTGGTGGCCGAAGCTGTACAAGTGGACGAGCACTTACGTGCGCACGTGCGAGACGTGTCAGCGAGTGAAGTCGTCACCCCATGCTGCAGCGCCGTTGGCGAGCTTGCCTGTCCCTTCGGGCTGTTGGCAATCCATGAGTATGGACTTCGTGATTGGCCTGCCGGCGGACGCGGCGGGCAACACAGGAGTCCGTGGTCTTCGTTGACCGTTTGAGCAAGATGGCTCACCTTGCGGCTGTGCCGGATACCATCGATGGTAAAGGTACAGCAACGCTGTTCTTGGACCGAGTGTTTCGACAACACGGACTCCCTGAGTCGATTGTCTCGGACCGAGACCCCCCGCTGCACGGGCAACTTTTGGAGCGCGGTATTTGCGGTGCTTGCCACCAAGCTGGACATGTCCACGGCGGATCACCCGCAGACCGATGGTCAGACGGAGCGAGTGAATCGCGTCGTCGAGGACGTGCTCCGCAGCATTTGCGCTGAGACGCCGAAGCGTTGGAGCCCTATGCTGCCACTCGTTGAGTTTGCGTTGAACAACGCCGTGCATGCCTCGACCGGCTACACGCCGTTCTACGTGAACAGCTTGTCTCATCCCCGCGTCCCGCTGACGCCGCCACGTGGTGGCCTCGGGCTTAGTGGGGGAGAGGAAGCCGATTTAGCTGATCGGCTAGCCGATGTCAGCCCGACTACTGTTCGTAAACAGGTTGACACTTTCTTGTCGAAGCGCTTGAGTGTCTTACGACACGTGCGTGACGCAATGGCTGAGAGCCAAGACAAGCAAAAGGAACATGCAGATGCTAGAGGCAGAGGCAATGTTGACAGTTATGAGGTCGGTGACCTGGTATTGCTTAACGCTAAAAACCTACCTACACATGCAGTGTCAGCTGTCTTCAAGACAAAGTTGCGCCCGCCCGCGCTTCATCGGGCCTTTCAAGGTCGTGGCCAAGAAGGGCCTTGCATACACGCTCAATCTTCCGAAGAAGATGCGGACGCACCCGGTCTTCTACGTGGGCTTGCTCAAGCCGTACCATGACCCGACGCAGGTGCAGATGCTGGCACCGAGGGCGGCGAGGTCGCAGGCGCGGAGGTCGCGAGCGTCGAGGACGCAGTCGCAGGCGTCGCAGACGCGACCATCAACGCAGATACTGCAGGCACCAACGGAAGGCTCGACATCGGCGGTGTCGCGAGCCCTGGCGGCAGAGTCGGAGTCGAAGGTGCCACCGGCACAGGAGCCACCGGCGCAGGAGGCGCAGCGGGCGGGCCCTGCATGCGGGCCAGAAGGTCAATCTGACCCTGTAACGCGGCCTGTTGACGCCGAAGCTCGGAGAGCTCCTATCCACGACGGTCGTCGCGATCGCGATAATACTGTACCCAGCTCTCCAAGTGTCGGAGCCGGTCACAGACCTCACGAGGCACTTCAACCCAGCCCAAGTCCCGACCGAGCTCCTCGAGCTCCGTGGCCATACGCGCAAGACCCGCATCAACGTCATGGATATGGTCCCGGATGCGAGCCGACTGCTGCCGCACCCGATGGAGCTCACTTTGAGTCGCGAGGGGCTCCACTGCGGCCTCCACCGGCGCTGCTCGATGAGCAAGGAAACCTACACTACCATGCGGAGCGCCTGCTGGTGAAGCGGCGGTGCCGGGGTCAAAACCAGTATCTGGTGACGTGGCGAGGGTACCCACACTCTGAGAACTCATAGGAGTTTGAGGTGCCCCTCTGCCAAGACTGCCCAGACGTCGTGGACGCTTTTGACCAGCTTGATCACCAGCGCCCCGAGGGCTCAAGGCCGGCACGCCGGCCGCTCCGCGCTTCCCGGCAATAGGCTGGGGAGCTGCTGGGTCAGCCACATTGCTCCGGGGCTGGCCCTGAGCCAAAGCGTTCACCCCCTCGCGGGAAGGAGCGACTGGAGTGCTCAAGGGAGCGAAGCGCGCAGCGCTAGCATGGGTCTGCGGCTGAGCGTTAGCCGAGAGGCTGCGTTTGGCTCGGATCTTCGCAAAGTCGAAGCGGAGCCTGCGTTCGACACGAACATCCACTTCGCTGAAGCTAGCTCGGAGAGTGTCCATCGAGCTAAGCTTTTTCTTCTTCTCGGCCCAGAGCTCGAATTGAGCCTCGTAGTCGGTCGGGCCTCGCCCGGGCTGAGCACCACAGGATACGTCCGCATGGCGGGCACAGACGTCCCCTTGGCTTGCAGCCGCAACCGCTCGCGGTACTCGGAGACAGTCGTAGACTGTGGGGTCAAGAGTCGCTCTCGTAGAGACGTTCGAAGAGCGAGCTCCTCTGGAGTACGGGCCGCAGGCCCACTGACGTGCTGAGCCAGCGACTGCTGGAACGCCTGACGGCACGCTCCCGCGGGATCGCGAGGTCGGAAGCCATACTCGGCGGTGCTGGGGTTCAGCAGAGGCCGCAACTCGGGGCGCTGGGAGCGCGCAGGAGCCATCTGCGCCGCAACCTGCTCGGACTGAGCTTCGTCCAACGGGTTGGAGATGACGGGGCCCAAGGGCTCTTCCCCCCACACGGGGCGGTGAGTACCGTGGCTCTGTGAGCGCGCGCAGCTCGCGGAGGCGGGAGGAACGTTCAGGGAACGGGTTTGGAATTCGCAGCGGTGGCCGCGGCTCCTCCCTCGACGGCGCAGCGCGCTCAGCAGGAGGATGGCTCGACGAGCACGCAGGAGACGCGTGCGCGGGGCGCTCTTGGTCGCGACTGCACGAAGAGACTGGGGCCGATGTGCCGCCTTCATGGTGTGCCGCTGGCGTGGGCGAAGCGTCGCGGCGGTTCGGGGAGCGTCGCGGAGACGCCGACGCATCCTCTGGGCTCGGCGAGCCAGCATCGGACTCGCTGTAGTCCACCTCGCCCTCCTCCTCCTCTTCTCCGAAGAGCTCCTTGAGATCCATGATCTTACAGGCGGGTGCTCGAGGGGAGCTGGGTCGTGCACGCTGTGAGCGCTGCTTGTGGCGTTGCGCCGCAAAGTATTGGAGCACCGAGAGCCTGGGAGGCGCGGCAGGTGTGCGCACCTGCGCTGGGGAGCCTAGGGGTTCGCGAGCACGAGGTGCTGAAGCGCGAGAGGAGCGAGGCTCCGAGGCGGATCTCGCGAGAGACTGTCTGCGGTCGAAAGACCAAAACGCTTTATGAGTTGAAGTCATGTGAGGGCGCGTTGCGCCGAGAAGTTCTCAGAGAAGTCCACACGACGTGGATTGACTCGTTCGAGAAGAAGGCTTGACGGAACGAGACCCGGTCGTTGACCGTTAAGCGTGAACACCCGTGTCCACGGTTTGGTGGGGGGGGGGGGGGGTGTAACGTGGTTACACGAGAGTTACCCGAAGGGTTACGAAGTGTGTGACACACATGCTTGTGTGGTACACACTGTTTAACCTATTTCAGTACAGCTGGCTTATAGGAAGGAACGGTTTCACTATAGAAAGTAACAGCAAGGACCTCGGCGGCACGAGAAATGCCCGTATCCACAGGCCCCAGATGGGTTAGGGGGAGGAATAATTGGCCTATCAGATACACACGCCATCTTGGAAAAGCCACTTGCTTACGAAGAACTGTAAGTAAAGGTACGCGCCAAGAATCCCCCGCACTGTGACATATAATGAGGCCGGCCCGCCCCCGCACGATGGTAACAGGCAAGTGGGTCTTCAAGATCAAGTTCAACAGCAGAGGAAACCTCGAGCGCTTCAAGCTCGTCTCGTCGCCCGAGGCTTTACCCAACGTACGGCGTCGACTTCAACGAAACGTTCTCCCCAGTCCTGAAAATGTCAAGTCTCCGCTTCCTGTTCGCGCTCGCTTCAATTTGGCAAGTACCCGTGCGCCAGGGCGACGTGCCCAATGCTTATCTCAAAGCCGCAATTGACAAGCCAATCGGGGTGCGAGCTCCGCCTGGTATGCGACTCGCTAAGGGCAAAGGGCTACTGCTGAACCAGCAGGCGAAAATTGCGGAGCTACTCGAGCGCACTGGAATGACAGATTGCCGCCCAACGAAGACGCCAATGGCAGGTCGTCTTGATTCAGCTAACGACGGTGACGAACCATTTACTGACACGCAGTTGATTCGCGAAACTATCGGTTCTCTCCTCTGGATCAGCAATTGCACGCGGCCCGACATCACGATGGCGGTAAACTTCTTGGCCCAATTTGTATCGCAGCCAACGATCAAGCACTGGTAAGCCGTGAAGCACCTACTACGCTACCTGAAAGGAACCTCCCACATTGGCCTCTCGTACAAATACAAGAGCGACCCCAACGAGCCATCCAACCCGATCATGTACACCGATGCAGACTGGGCTGGAGATCACAAAGATGCCAAGTCGACGTCTGGTGGTGTCCTGCTACTCAACAACATGCCAATCGCCTGGTACTCGAAGAAGCAAAGCACCGTGGCCTTATCGACTGCTGAAGCCGAGTACATCGCTGGAGGCACCGCCATTCGTGACTGCCTGTGGATTCAACAGCTTCTAAACGAATTGGGTCTACGAAGCTCAGCTTCCCCGGTCATCCTGCACGTCGACAACCAAAGTGCCATCAAGACGATGGAAAACGCGCTTACGACTCCCCGGATGCGGCACATCAATATCCAGTACCATTTCATTCGAGACGTCCTCAAAAAGGGAAGCGTTCAAGCCGAGTATTGCCCCACGAACAACATGAAGGCTGATATTCTCACGAAGCCGCTGGGTGCTCAACTTCACAAGCAAATGATGAACTCGCTCCACCTGGCACCGCGCACTCTCCGTACAGGCCGAGGAGGAGTGTTGGAAAACGGACTAGCTACGCGGAGCTGCCGTCACCAGACCAACTCGACGGAGAGGTTTCGTAACCCCCCTCAGGCTCCACAGGGTGCAGGAGTTGCGAAACCCACCTTACGAGCACGAGGCAGGGAGCAGGAGCTCCCTTTACATTCTTTAATTCTAACTCACTTCTCAATACACCACCAACTTACCAAGCGCACCTCCCTCTTACCAGTCTACGACCTTCCCTGAAACCCGCTCGTGCAACACAGGACGGAGTGGCTCTGAGCGAGCGTGTTCGGCGAGCCAAGGACGAAGGGGTGAAGTGTAGCCAAGCGCGGTTGAAGTCGGCGAGCGTGCCGGCGGAGGACTTAGCAAGAGAGCGTGGAGCCAGGTTAGTCAGGACAGTCGCGAATTTGCTTTGGGTCTAACAAGTCAGAACGCTTTGCGTATTGAACCGTGCTTAGTTGTTTCTACTTGTCTGTCTAATCCAGCCTCGCTACCCACGGCGGCGACCGTGCCCATACCCGAGCCGACTCGCGACAGAACCCAGAAGTCTGTGGCCCTTCGGGATCGCTTAGCCAGACCCTTCGCAGTGCACAAGCGCCAAGTAAGGTGTCCAACCAGTTGCCCGCCACTTTTCCGAATCCCCGCACTGATAATTTTGTAGCTTAGGCCCCAGAGCGCGTATGAAGGCCTGCGGGGTACCGTTGTAAAGCTGAGGATCTCCTCTATCTCGTTGACTTTTTTTACGGCTAACGCTCTGCAAACTAAGCAACTCCAACGCGCAAAGGCAAGTGGCGACTGTTCAGAGACGCCCAACCAGTTCGCCGCCACCCCTATTGTTTTGTATCAGGAACTGCCTTTTGGCGTCGTTGACATGCATGCGCGACCTTTCCCACCCTGAGTGCCTGTAGTAGCCAATGATGCACCGTAATGCTATGATTGGATGAAATACATGTTGGTGGTTTTCGCGCCCTTCCTGCATAACATTATATTCGCGCGCGCGCCTACCGGGTCATATCTGCGCCATTCATAGTCAAATTTGCACGATGAGGGGGGCGAAGACGTACTCCGCCCAGGATCTCGACGACGCCGTGGAGCGGGTGATGGCTGGAGATAAAGTGCTCAAAGTCGCGAGAGAAACAGGCGTTACTCGCAAAGAAACAAAGAAAGAAGACCAAGTCAGCACGAAGGAAACGTTCATCACGTCAAAGCGAAAAGCCCCACCTGGTAAGCGTCAGAAGCAGTCGCGCAAGTCGCGTCCAGCAGCCTTGGATCGTGTTACCAGCGACACAACGCCCAAAGATGCAGTGTCGGGCCGCCTTGTCAGCGACGCCGTCGTCAACGGTGCAGCTGTGGGTCCCGAAGTCGAGGTCCAGTTACAAACCTTCGTCTTTTAATATACTGCGCGATCCGTTTTGATACGTGATTTAGCCGTTGAAGAGGTAGCGTTTGATACCCACTGAACCCTTAATAGTGTTTCTCACGGTTCGAAGATATGAAGGTTGCAGGTATGAATGTCGCCCGAAGGTGCTGCTGCAAAAAACGAACTCCGCCTGCAGGTAAAATCGTTTTCTTCAATCAAAGGGCTGTAGCTTTGAATTTCAGCCAGTCAAAAAATACCTACAGCTCCTTTTGATACCTTCAGCCAAAATCGCTGTAGGTAAACCGGATAAAAGGGACATCTGAAGGAAAGTCAAAGGTATCGCTAATTGGCTAGTTTTACAGTACCTGCAGGATACATACCTGCGAACCGTGAGAAACACTAATCATCGTACTTTTAAGTCAACACAGTAAAATGAGCCTCATACAAATAACAAGATAAGCCAAAATGGCGGCCAACTGGTTGGACCTCTCTGAACAGTCGCCTCGGGCTATTGAGGGCTTGAGTTGCTTAAACCGCCCCGCTTTAGCCGTAAAAAATCAACGAGATAGAGGAGGTCTTCAGCTTTACAACGGTACCCCGCATGCCTTCATACGGGCTCTGGGGCTTAAGCTACAAAATTATCAGTGCGGGAATTCGGAAAAGTGGCGGGTAACTGGTTGGACACCTTAGGACAATTTTGCATGCTGAATGACCGCGCGCCGCCGAGCAGCAACTACAAGGACGCAACAGGGATAGCAATCCTCTAGATTTCATTGCAGGCTATGCGCGGATGACGAGCTCAAGCTGTACGAGCCGGAGTTCGTGGCATTGTTTCTCGCTAGCAACAATGGCTATCTTCTGGTCCTTCTCCAAGTCCTTCTTGCACGCTAGAGGCTCCGATTATTTCCTCCTTTCTAGTCTGCGTTTTAATTAGTTCATTGCGTTGCTCGTGAAAATATGCTCGATTAAGGAATTGCATTAGCCCACTCAGTTGCAGTCCTGTTGGTCCGCTCTCGAGCGTCACAGCTCTGCCTTGATACACTACTTGCATGTCTGATGGTACGATAGCGGGCTCAACTACATTACTTTGAGCTCGTCATCGTGAAGTATATAATATATACTTGCAGACTAACAGTTCTTAACAGTCGTGCGCGACAGCAACATTGGTCATTGCGGCTGTATGCAGATGACACTTAGAGGAAGAACTTCGTAATGGATCACGAAAGCTTACAGTACTAACTCGCTCGTACACTGAAAATGAACAGACGAAATTGAAACATCGAAACCATCTCGTTAATGCCAGTGTGCAGTGCACATTCTGCTATTACAATTTAGTAAAATACAAGTGTGCCGGCATTCGAACCACACAGGTCAGGTGCCAGTCTACCGTTAACAACGTAGGTTGTTTGCAAAATAGCCAAGAAAATGGGGGATTGTGAAAGTGAAGTACTCAAATTCCTCGAGTGGGGACGTCGTCCAAAACTCTGTGATCAACATAGTTTGGGGGGTCGGCCCCTAAGGCCCGTTCTCAACCGGAATTCTGCGGCCGCATGAGCCGAAATAAGGACTTGTGATTGGTTAGTGGGGTAGGTGGTCCATGCGGCGAAGTCGCCGCACGAGAGTGAGTAGGGGTTGCACGCCGCAGCACCAATCAGAGCGCTCTCAGTGACTCGCCAGCTGGAATCGGACGACAGCCGTCATGGCGCTGCTTAGACCATGAAGGAGTCAACTTGTCCGGTACAGTGCCTACAGCCCAGACTAAAATTGAACATCGATTTCTTTTGGTCTCACAACAATTAGTCTGTCCTCAAAAGGGACAGACTAATTTTGAATATAGACTAATTGTGAATTCTCAAGTAGTCTGCATAGTGGCAAAGGAAACGTGTATTTATGCAGTTAAGATCCTCGTTTACTGTGTGTGGTTAAACTTTAAACGATGGCTTCGTCAACAATGGTGGTTCCTGCTTCCTCTGTGGGGTGTCCAGCTTCAGTGTCGTCTTCGCTGACCTCGCCGCCCTGCTCCGATTCGCCTGCAAACTCCTGTGGGTACTTTCGGATGATTTCCTGTAAATGAGGAAAAAGTTGCGTCGCTGCCTAGTGACAAACCACACCGCATCATAGCTTTGCGCGCGTAATTGATGCCGTTCTTGTCTCGCTTCTGGTTGACTTCTCTGACAGCCGCAGCTGCCAGCTCCAAAAAAAATCGTTTCCCCGGATTTTTAAGCTTGCCCGAATAGCTCCCATCTTTCCTTGGTCATCAGCGTTATAGACGGCTGAGGTACTCTGGTGCACTGTGCTGACTGCTCTCGTGGTGGGGAAGTACAAACCACTTCACTAAGACGAGCCCACTTTGGACAGACTAATTATGAATATTTCTGCCCAGACTAATTATGAACATGCTGACGGCTGCGTCACATGAATTAGTCTGGGCCAGACTAATTCTGAAGCCAGACTAATTTTGAGCCCAGACTAATTACTGTAGGCACTGTAGCTTTCTGATGGGGCCAATTTGGCTTCTACTTAAAGTGATCGGGCCGCTGGCACTAGCGAACGCCTGAAGGAGGTCGCTACTTCGCCAGGGCCTACATATATATGAGCTCGTGTCATTATATAATTAAGTGCATCAGAGAAAAGAAGTTACGAAGTACGTACATGATGTACGTACTTCGAAGTATGTATTGTACATGTTCCTGGTACATGTAGTGCAAAATGTAGCAAACTATCCTTGATGTAGGTCCCCTACGTTCTGGACAGCGTGCACGTCGTCCGCCTGTCCCTTTGCGGGCGTAGATCAGCATGCAGTAGAATATAATGGCTTACGAGAGGAAGTTATCAGCACAAATATACATGTCGTCATAGCATACCCGCGAGCGTGAGAGCTAAGAGCTAATGTTGTCGTATAGTGTACGATTAAGACTAATAAGCTCCTATTACTGATGACGGTTACTAGCACGTTCAAAGAGAGCTACTGGCGAGCGAAACATTGGGTGCAGAGATGACTGTTACTATACATTTGAGATCTTGCTACTTGCTAGCGCGTACTTTTTGGCCAGCACGAGATCGTGCGAAGGCGAGCTGAGGTGAGCGACACAGCTAGACGCATCGGTAAAGATTTTTATTTGAGTCCATAGAGGTCAAGCTTTAAACTAAAATGTGAGTATGCTTAAAACTCACAGTTTTTCTGCATATTGTATGATACTTCAACAGAAATCCGATGCATTTATCTGCAAGGAAGGCGATACTGAAAACCTATGTGTATGATTCGGCTGCCTGTGTCGAAGGTATGAGGAAAAACCGTTTGAAGTTATGTAGTGTATATGCTCATGGAGTAGACCCTCAAATTATGCAACATAAGTTTCTTGATTAATTAACCCCACCACTATAATGAAGACGTACAAGTGCTTAGCATAATAAAGCAAACACATATCCCGTTGTAGCATAACGCCTATGCTTCAGATCGGAACCGCCTTTAGAAATGTTTAAACTTACTTTCAGTTTTCATTTCTGCTTTTGTAAGTTCGGTCTACGTCTGCATGATTGCTGTTGGTGTTACTGATGCCTACTAACCCGCGATCCAGTACAGGCGTTCGGGTACTATTTATCTATTGTTCTCAGTTGGCGTATGCTCTAGCGTCAAAGAATACGAGTCTTCAAGGGCAATACTCTCAATACTTCGCGTTGCTGACTCGGTACATGTATTGGTCTGAGTTGGAGTGGACGGTGCCATCCGGTACCGTCCACTCCAACTCAGACGTGTAGCTAAATGCGGGTAGGGCGCATATGCGGCCGCACGGGCATTCCCAACCGATGCGGCCGCATAGTACAAAACTGTGCGATGCGGTGCGGCCGCATGCGGCCGGTTGAGAACGGGCCTAAAGCAGATGAGCGCAGCGAGCGTGATGCTCCGCTAGTCCGGCGCTCTGCTAAAGCTTTGCCTAAACCGCCTGCTTCTTGAATCGTGTGGTTCTGCTGAAGGTTGGATAGCCGAAAAGTCAAAGTTTTGGGCTACAATTGAGACAAGTAAATGTATGCGGTGTGTACAGTGAATGTAATATTGCAGGTTCTCCATGCAAAAGTATACCTGTAAAATGGATTAGGATCTCATAGATTTCCCCAGGTTATTGGTGTTACAACTTCGCCTGAGGACAAACCAAATGCAAACCATACTTTTGAGAACCTCCAACGCTTAGAAAAGGGAAGGGGGACTGGACTGTTATGGCGTGCTCCCGTAAAAACGGTGGTATTAATAGCGCCACTAAGCATCGTACAGTTGGTGCTGGTACACACATGTACCATCGAAGTCGCCGAGTTGTTTGTACCTCAACTTACAGCACTTACGTGAAGAGTAGCATTTAGTCTACCGAGTGCTATCAGCAAGCTACAGTACCGCATCACTCACTGTAGCCGAGCACCCCCTTCCTGGTTGGAGCTGCTTCAGCGGGGCTTCCTCGCTACGGATTCGTAATCCCATCCAAGTGAACATCGTTCGGGCATTGCAAAGTGCCGCATTGTTGAAATGCGGGTAGAGATCATGCGTTGGATGGCGGACAACGACACACAAGCTCTTTTTGTCAAAAAGGGCGCACAACTCTCTGTGATTGGGCTCAAAAACTTTTTGAGCCCAATCACAGAGAGTTGTGCGCCCTTGTTATGGATCACAATCCCGAGCACTAACAAACTGGCGCCAACCAGCGGGGGCAACCGTCGTGCCGTGGAGGGACACAATCGCTTTAGCGCTCAAGCCGGAAGTTCGTGAAGAAGAAAGCCATGAAATTCACATTGCCTAGGGACGCTCTACCGGCCGTGACGCTGACCAAGGAGCAGCAGGACGCGTTCATCGAAGAGTCGGATACCGTCGTGCGCGAGACGCTGGCCGCGAACGAGGAGTTCCTGGCAGCTGGTGCGACCTTCCGAGACCCGAAATGGAAGATGGTGCGCGTGAAGGAAGGACTGAGCGTTTACTGCGAGCGTCGGTCGTCTCGGTCCAAGGAGTCGAAAGCTCAGAAGGCAGCACAGAACCACAGCAGCAACCCCTCGTGGTCGTTCAAGCGTCGGGGCAGCGACACGCCGTGGTCCAGCAGCGACGGAGAGGCGTCGCTGTCTAGCGCCACAGGGGACACTATTCAGGAAAAGATGAAGCGTCCCGGCGTGTCCATGCTAGTCCTCTTCGGCACTGTCGACGGCAGTCTAGGCGACTGTATGTTGGGCACTTTCGTGCCCACGGACCAGGCCTGGATCTGGCGCAGCTCGCACATTAAGGACCATTTTGACGATGCGCGCGTTATGGCCAGCATCCGGCGGCCGACCAAGAAGGACCCGTTCCAGGCTCTCAACATCAAGTGGTTCGCCAAGGAAATCCCGGCGGTTCTCTCAGGCATCGTCCAGCAGCGCGACTACATCCTTATGGAATCCAGCGGACTCACAAAGGACTCGAGGGGCGAAACAGTCGGCTACTACATGCTGCACTCGGTCCCGCTGCCGGGCTTCCCGGAGTTCACGGACCACGGCATCATCCGTGGCCAGCTGAGCTTGTGCTTCATCGACCGACAAGGCGGACCCGGCAAGGTCGAGCTGTACTGCCGGTCCTTCAGCGACCCTGCCGGCGATATGATTGACCGCGTCAACATCTCCATCTTCGCAGACTCCATCCTCTCGGCCGCGAATGTGGTCGACTACGCGTACGTCAAGAAGCTCACGTGGCTCATGAAGGAGAAGGGCGTCTTGCAGCAAGGCGCGGCTGGACGCGGCGACAAGTCGGCGCGCTCTCGGTGTTGTGAGGCTTGTACCAAGAACTTCACCAAGTTTGCGCTGGCTGGTGCAGCGGGCCCTGGCAACCCGTGCCACCTCTGCAGCCGCATGATGTGCGGCAAGTGCAGCGTGGTCAAGAAGATGACCGTGGACGTGTCCGAGGCTGGCTCGGTCAAGCGCTGCGCCCTCCGCTTCTGCCTCAATTGTCTGCTGAAGGCCAAGGAGCAGTCCGTGTGGGAAGTGATCACAAGTGGCGTGGATTCCGCGTCCGAGTGCTCGTCAGTCTCCGACTCGGGGCGAGCGACACTCGGGTAGGTCAGCCCATCTTTAGCAACCGGTACGTGGTTGCCAGGTATTAATTGTGGCAGTGTCTCGATTACGACGTACCTACAGCCCAATAGGGCTTCACTAGGATAGGAAGCAAGTTTAAAGCTGCCATCGCGCCCGAAGACGACAGATAGTTAGGGTATGAGCTGCTTCAACGCAATAAACAAGGGTCTCTTAAGAGACCCTTGTTTCTCTTGTACGTGACAGATTTAATTACTAGTACTACGTAGTAGTAGAAACTACACCAAATATTTTTGGCTTTTCGCGTCATTTTTGGTGTTTTTGGTGCATTTTTGGTTCAGCAAATGATGATATTCAATTTCATTGGTTTGATAAGTTTATACAGGGAGGGGGTGAAATCAAACCCGCCGAATCAAGGGAAATGCAGCATTTCGATTTCTTCACGGCTGGCATTGCCAATGCTTTTGGGCCTGGTGTATTCTTCACCTCGCTCTGAGCTCTTCAAGGATACCTGAACCGTTGTAATAGGTTCTGTTTTGAGTTAGAGGCGCGTTTCCTTCCTCGTGGCGGGCTCGCTTTGGAGATTTGAGGGCCGTGCCATCCGTCCTGAGGGTGTGCAATCATTTACAATCACTTTTTTTCTGTAGTAGCAACACGATCCTCAGTTGACTGCCACAGTGAAACATCACGCGTAAACTTTTTACGGTATGTCAGGGTATGCAATACAGTAATGTGCGTCAATACCGCAATACCTTAGTTATGAAATACTCCTTGTTATGGAATACAGGCCACGCGGGAAGGCCGACCGTGCATCCTTAGTTATCAAATACACCACCTGGGAGCCAGTAATTTGTAGCTCGTTGGCCATTGACTTCTGTCTCACTCTTCAAAGGCACACATGCCTTCCAAGCAACGGAAGCCTCCAAAGGGCAGGCCTCGCCTGCCTGGCGGTACAGGTCGCCGAGTAAAACTCAACGTCGTCAACGCCTACACCGCTGCTCACAAGCTCAAAGTTCTACAGCATCTCGCCAGGACAAGTAGCATGGCCGCTACAATCACCAAGTTCTACCCTGAGTTACCTGACCAACAGTACAATGGGCGCCGTGTGCTAATCTATTCGTGGCGCCGCTCACTGCACAAGATTGTCGCTGCTTGTGCGGTCCCTAGCGAAGCCAAGAAAAAGAAGGCGCGCGGTCAAGGTGAAGCCACTGTGCTGCCTACATCTCTTGAGCCCAGGCTCGTTCGCTGGGTGGGCGATCTACGTGACGAGGGCGTGCCAGTGTCCCCGCTAATGCTGCGGCTGCAGGCCTTGGCTGAAGCGAAGGCTGCCGGTATCGAAGCCTTTACAGCATCTTGGAGTTGGCAGCACCTTTTTAAGGCCCGTCATCGTCTCGCACTTCGCGCAAAAACCCGTCAAGGCCAGCTACGCCCTCCTGAACTCGCTCGGATTGCCGAGGAGTTTGCCAAAGAAGTCTACGAGAAGGCACGCAGCCTTGGAGTTGCGAAGATCTACAATGCTGATCAGACAGGTACTATTCTACATTATTTAGTTTAACAGAATTTGGTTTAACTCATTTGCTGTCAAAGCTGTTAATTTTGAGTATTTGCCTAGGCGGACGTTAGCAAAGAGAGGGGTAAAGACTGTTTGGGTGAAGTGTGGGGGTAAATCGAAGGAAAGAGCTACCGTTATGCTTCTTGGCGACTCTCAAGGCAAGAAATACGACCCCTTCGTAGTATTCAAGGTGAGCCCTTCGATCAAACCTGAAAATCAAGCGGAGAACATCAAGCGCCGCAAAGGTTTCGGCATTCACATTTGGAAGTCAATTCGCAAGGCTGAAGCTGAAACAGGAATGCAGATCCATGGAAATGGAAAAGGTAAAGTTGTTTTTGTTTTATTTTTACAGTTTGGGATTTTTATACTAAATTGTTTTTGATTCACTATCAGGTTGGTGGGACTCAAAGCTAACCTTAAATTGGCTAAAGCACCACTTCGGCAGCCGCGAAAATCTCAAGCAGCCTGTGTGGTAAAGGGATCCGCTCAGGAACCAGCGTGATGGAACTGGATCCGCCAGTTGACTGGATAATGGGATCCGGCAGTTGGCGACGTCAAGCGATCCCTCGGATGACGTAGTGGTTGCGGGATCGGGGCGCGGTTGCTGGATCGAGGTAGTTGAAGCAGGATCAAGCGCAAGGTGGTGTGGTGCACATGGATCCGGACGCCTAATGTAGGATCCGCTAGATCAGGTATGGATCTGTACCAAAATGTTGGTACGGCGGATTCCCATGTAGGAAGGAGAGCCAGTAGCGGGCAGGATCCAAATCGGATGGGAAGGCTAGGTACAGGCTAACATAAATCAGAGTCGAATTTGCTTGGGAACCACACACTTGGTCCTTAGTATTGGGATTAGTATTGGCCCATACTTTAATCAAGTGATTTGCCCCCCGCACACGTGGCAGACTGCTGGATAGCTTGGCCAGCAGCTCGCGCCCTTCGGCCCTCGCCCCCCAACTTCCCCGCTAACAGGAGGCGGCAAGCAACGTAAAGGAAAAGGATACAACACCCCCATCAAGGCAACAACTCCGGATCTGGTATATCACCTATCGGATCCACAAGATCTACGGCCAAGACCAAGGATCGACCTACCCAGACCCGCGTGAAGGAACCCCCACTGCGGATCTACCCAACATCTCCCTAAGTCCCCGCCAAGGACGTTCAAGCTCGCCCACTGCGCATCTCGTGTCAACGAGAGAGCAGATCCAGCCCGCCGACGGGTACACAAGGTGAGCCACTCAGCAACCCCACGGTTATCGGAGTACCCCCTCCGTTAGTCGGTGTCTGGGCGCAGTGTGTGAGTGTGGGATCCCTGCTAATTCCAGCGGATCCACTCCACCACACCTGTACTTCTTCTACTTGACGATTTCTCTGGTCATTGGACCGCAGAAGTCGTCGAGTATGCCAAGGTGATCAATGTTACCTTAATGAAAGTGCCTGCCAACGCTACCTCTGTGTCGCAGCCAGCCGACGCCACCTGGAACGGGCCTGTCAAGACAAGACTGCGGAACACATGGATTGGAAGCTTGCAGGAGCAGTTGGCAGCGCGTGTACCGGGCGTGCCCTTCAAGTTGAAGCCTCCCGACCGGGCCCTCCTGTGTCAGTGGGTTTGCTCGGCGTGGAGGGACGTGTCTGCATCGACAATTCGAGCGGGGTTTCGCCGGTGTGGGCTAGTTCAGCGCGATGAAGATGCCCCGGATGTGCCGGAGCAAGTAGAGGCTTTGAACGCGGATGAAGACGTGTTTCAAGCCATGCTTCAATCCGACTTGATTGACACCACCGTAAAGCCATTTACTTTAGAAGATGACTTTGACGATCTCTTCCGTGACATCGCACTTGCAGATGAATAAATACATGTTTGCTTTTCCTAAATATGTATAGTTATGTTGGTTGTGTTGACATATACGTTCCAATGTATCATCTTGGGCTCTATCATGAAGATAGCGTTAGCCGGGACATGCCGTATCTAGTCTCTACACTGCAGATCAGGTGTATTGCATAACTAAGGTATTGTGGTACAGTAAGGAACGTGGAGGAACTAATTTCCTTGTACATATAATAAACAGGAGCCCAGTTTCCCGCTGATAGTACTGATTTATATTAACCATTTCTAGGGGTACTTTTGCACACTAATCCAGTACACAGAACCGGCTTTGTTACGCTGTTTGGTCCAATACCCTCCTTGCTTCTATCCATATCAGTGGTTCGTTATTGACGCACATTACTGTAGCAGCGATACATGTATAGCGACTACACATGCTCCAGTTCTCGCCGACACAAAGTGCTCCCTTGTTCAAGTGGGGAACGTGCTCTGAGCTGAAATTTCATCAAAGCAACCATTGCTTTGAATGTTGTTAGCAAAAGTTGTATTATATTATTTTTAACAATAAAATGTTCATCCCCGAGTTCATGTAGGTGCACCAAAATTACTTTTGCCGCGCCGTCAAACTAACAACAGTTAAGCCATCGAGCCTTGTGCCTCAATTGCAGTCAGAGTACGAAGTGCAGGTCGAGTCGACTGCGTCAAGTGATCGTGTACCGGTAAATAACTTCGGATTAATTTATCATGTAAAAAATTACAAGGTAAAGTGCCAATCCTGGCACGGTGCCAATTCAGAACTCTGCTTGAGTACCGAACACCTGATATATTTAGGGCTCTAGGTTTATAAAGTGATCTCAGCGTTACCATAGAAAAGGTTGTACTGAATTAGTTTAGTTTAGAAGGAATTTGAGGCTTGCTTTGTTAATCAAGCCCAAGCGAATCCAGAAGTGCTGAATTGTTTCAGCGCTGACCTTTGACCAAACGTGTTCGCATCACATCAGTGCGGTTAGTAACTCTACTCTGTAAAGACTATCTGCTCCCTCTCCTAGTTGATCTAGTGCATGCATCATATTTTCAAAAAGCACATACCTTTTGATGCAATAGATTATCCCATGGTCCATTGACTGAAAGTGTGAAAGTGAAAAGGTAATGCATAGAAGACCGCACAGGCAATCAAAAGCGCGCCAATTTTAGTACCTTTGCCCATCTCCGTTCGACCAGTCGTTGGGCCTTGAAGTATTAGTTATATGAGGTTAAGTTTTGTATACCCGTTCGGTACAGTGTGGCCCCCGTTTTCGCGGAGGGCGGACTATACAAACCTATAGACTTATTGGATTTGCTGCAGCATATTTGTGATGTGTCCTGTCGTGAGCAAGGGGACACTATGGAAAAGGAGATGAGCTGCCCCGTGAATATAGCATGGACATATCAAATCTGGAAGTTTATAAGAGGTCAGCGGCACCGAAAACGAGGGGGGGGGGCGCACTGTATTTAGGCAGATTTCTGTTTTTGGCACGGTTTTAGACTTGATTTCAGTATACTTTTGGCGAAAAACGGGGTGGTCCAAACGTAAAAGATGTTCCAGGCGATTTGAATCGAGTTAATTTTGTATGGACCGAGCCCCGAACTGGTCCGCCATTTTTACCTGCGTCTTTTATCAACTTTGACCGCTCATTGCTATCGAAGTGAAGCCCACGTATATGTTCACCAGATTGTCCATTATCTCCTCTTTTGAATGGTGTACGGTTTGTACGTTCCTTTTGACTAGCGCGGTAGATATGCGCCAGTTTCTGGGACCATCCAAACCGTGCCATGATAGGCATTGTACTGTACGCGCTTTTGACACGCTGTCAAGTGATGTAATAAGGAGGGCCATTTCCAAGCAAGGCCATTTTCATAAACAATGCATTTGATCAAAAAATAGTTGAGGAATGGGCGAGGGCGAGCGGATGCGAGCCCTCGCCCATTCCAACGCCCGCCGATTAGGCGGGTGACGATAATAACACCGGACGGTGACCCAAAGAGTCGATGGTTCGGTGCCAAAATCTGTATTCGGGTCCTATGCCTGGGATTAGGCTAAGGATTTGAAGAGGGGTGAATTCAACCACCGAGATACCGAGCCAGAGGAAAGAATCGAACAGGACAAAGCGTACAGATTCGAAGCCTTGTCGCTTCATGCAATGCGGCACAACAGTCTCCTCTATTCTATGAGGTGCAATTCGTCCCGTCATTCTTTAAGGTGATGCAGAGGCTGCCGATAGCCCTCCGGCGTTCTCCATTTTTGGGATTTGTAGGGCCATGACATCCATCCCCATCCTACTGATTTAGGGATATCGTAATCAAAGCCTTGTCCGATTAGGCGGGGCTGGTCTGCGCGAGCGAGCGTAGCGAGCGCTGCAACTCGATATTTTTTTTCTAGACACCGCGCCTGGCCGAGTCGAGGACTTCGACTAAGGGGGTGGGGCAGGGCGCGTAGCTACGCCCCCCCCCCCCCCCCCCCCCCGAGCGAAGCGAGAGAGGGGTGAGTCCCCCGTGTCGAAGTCCGCAGACGAGAGCCAACGCGCGAGTGTCCGCCCCCTTCAACATGAAAATATGCCCAACTTATGAAAATGGCCTTGCTTGGAAATGGCCCTCCTTAGACTCCCCCTCAAGTGCTGATCAAAGCCCGAAGAAATCCTGAAGCAAGTGTCACGTGAGAAACAGCGCACCAACTGTCAGGTTACCCTAGCGCTCCAAGTCGGGGCTTCTACCAAACCACTTGCTTCTTAACCCTTGATCCTTTTAACCCTTGGCAAGTGGTTTTCCCGAAGACTCGAGTGGCTCTAAGCGGAGAATGTCACGTGCGTTTCTGGGAACTGTACGAACCCTCTCTTGTATTACACGTACCGGTACAGTACGAATGGTTCAGGATCACGATAAATGCAAGCTTTGAAGCGCGCTGGATAGATGGCAGCGTACCTCCATGGGTGGTTCTCAGCTAAGCAAATGATCAGCCACTACCCTTTTGACGCTCAATCTGCAACTTCGAGTCGAACGAGAGGAAGAGTATGAAGTTCACGCTGCCTGAAGATACCTTCCCGGCGGTAAACTTGTCCAAGGAGAAGCAAGCAGCGTTGATCGAGGAAGCAGAGACCGTCGTACGCCAGACAATCGCAGCGAATGAAGAGTTTCTAGCGGGTGGTGCTACGTTTCGAGATAAGCGCTGGAAACTCGTGCGCTCGAAGGAAGGATTGAGTGTGTACCGTCAACGACGATCGGAAACACGCACCACCAGGACGTCAACGAAACTTCAGCGTCCCTCGACTCCTCAAAGCCAGAGTTCGTCTTTGTCCTTCAAGCGTCGTGGTCGTGGTCGTGCAGCTAGCGACATGCACTGGGGGATGGCTACAACCGATGAGGAAGTCTCGCTATCCGAGATCACGGGGAACAGTATTCAGGACCGGATGAAGACGCCGAACGTGTCGTTAATGGTTCTTCACGGCTCGGTAGAGGGGAATCTGGCCGACTGCATGTATGGCACGTTCGCGCCAACCAACCAAGCTTGGATGTGGCGCAGTTCCCATCTGAACGACCGTCTCGATGACGCCCGCGTTCTATCGACTATCCGAGGACCCACACGAAAGGACCCTTTCCGGTTCCTCGGCATCAAGTGGTTTGCTAAGGAGATCCCGGCCGTGCTGTCAGGTATCGTTCAGCAGCGAGACTACCTCATGCTGGAGGCTACCGGACTCACGCGCGACTCGAGGGGGGACACAGTCGGCTACTATCTACTGCACTCAGTCTCGCTGCCGGAAGTTCCGGAGCTCTCAGAGTTGGGCATTGTGCGTGGACAGCTGAGTTTGTGCTTCATTGACCGACAGAATGGTCCTGGCAAGGTGGAGATTTACTGCCGAGGCTTCAGTGACCCCGCCGGTGAGATGATCGACCGAGTGAATGTTGCCATCACTGCAGACTCGCTAATCTCCGCCGCGGGGGTCATCGACTACGCGTACATCAAGAAGCTCACGTGGCTCATGAAGCACAAGGGCGCCTCAAAGCAGTTCGAGGCTGGGGGATTCCCTCGGCCCAGTCGCTGTGAGACTTGTGACAAGAGCTTCTCCAAGTTTGCGCTCACTGGGGTGGGGTCAGGTATTGCATGCCATATTTGCCGCCGCGTGGTGTGTGGCAAGTGCAGCGTGGCCAAGAAGATGACGGTGGACGTATCCAGCACTGGCTCGGTGCAGCAGTGCACTCTTCGGTTTTGCTTGGAGTGTATAATTGAGGCGAAGGAGAAGTCTGTCTGGGAGTTGGCGCTGAGCGCGGTGAAAAATTCGTCCGAGTGCTCTTCAACTTCCAGCTTGGAATAAATACAGCCGTTAGTGTGTCGAATAGGTGCTCGAACAGGGTTCCAATTTGGTGTTTGTAGAGTGGAGCACATTCAATACACTAGTAGACGAGAAGTGTAGTGAATTTGAAGCTTTCTAAGATAACTTTAAGTTCAATGCACAGCATCTGCAAATCGACGTTCGCATGCTATGGTAAATAGTACTATACCTTATGTAACACTTTTACAATTTTGTTTACCAGCACGAGCGAACGTACATGTATAGTCCAAAGTAAAAGCCCTTCTGGAATCTTCCTTGCGTAAAGCGCAAGGCGATAGCGTCGACGTAATGTACAACCCATTTAATCAAATATTAGAACTGGTTCTTTTTGCCACAAGTGATTTTGCAGTATGTTCTTACTAACTACTTAGTAGTACATGTAGTGGAGCATCTCAGTCAGGGGGCCGCGTTCGATACGCATAAAAATCGCAATCTTATGTCTATAACTCACCGCTAAGATATCTCGGCTGCAAACTCAATGAGTATATCCGAAAGCGTCTAGACCCGAGCTGGAGTGCTCACAAATGTGCGCGATACATTACGCCTGGATACTACAAACGAGAACGATCTATGGGGAGGGAGCTTCACAGCCAACAGTTATTTATCCTGTTGTTCGCGTTTGCGTCTTGGTGGTCGCAAACGGTAACAGCATCGAAGTAGCTTGAGTGATACTACGTAGTAAAATCGAGGTAAGATCTGGAATTTTTTAACCCCCCCCCCCTCGGGTGATTTCAAACTGTTCTTACCTGTGACTATCATATTCAGAAATAAAAATGATGTTATCCCTCACAATACTGAACTCCGACAGTAATAAACATTACTAAAAAAACTGCGAGTAACACTGTACATGCAGTGTCAATTCAATGAGTGGGGCTATTAAAATAGCCCCAGTTTCTTAAAAAAAATCACACAAGCAAACAGAGAGAGTCTCGTAAACTGCGATTTCCTACAATGCAGCCACCGAACTAAAGGCACAAAAAGACGATCGACACCATGAACCAAAACAACACCACCTCCATGTTACACATTGTGAACACACAAACCATCAAATGATCGTAGGGTTAGATACAAAGGATGTATGGCCTAGACTTGGCAATTTCCGCGAGCTCTTTCTTTACGAGGGGAGCCAAGCAGAAACTAGGCAGACATCCTCGTGTCGACCTAAAAACGCTGTGGGTTTGGATTCCGTTAAACCACTTGCTGCTGTAGTTGAATCAAGTGGTTTTGTCGAACAGAGTCTCGTGTGCCTCTTGGGTCCTTTGGATAGACGTAGAACTGACAAAGTGTTTACAAACATGTACTGTACTGAGAAACAGCACGCAAATGCTGGCGAGACACGAAGCGCTTCGGATGCAAGCAGCGTGGAGCTCATCACCTAGGATAAACGAAATGCTTTGACGAAACAGGGGCACGGATGGTTGTCAGGTACTCGACGTGGAGCAAGCACAATAACTTTAACGCTCAAGTCAATCCAGCGTCGTGTCAATCCAGCATGAAGTTCACACTGCCTGAAGATACATTCCCGCCCGTAAATTTGTCCAAGGAGAAGCAATCTGCACTGATCGAGGAAGCGGAGACCGTTGTGCGGGAGACGATTGCTGCAAATGAAGAGTTTCTGGCCGGAGGAGCAACTGTTCAAGGTCCGAGGTGGAATCTCGTGCGCGTGAAGGAGGGACTGAGTGTGTATCGTCAACGACCACCAAAATCTGGGCCTGGTGGGCTCAACGCGTTGGGCAAAGCTCCAAGGCCGTCGTCCTCACAGAGCCAGAGCTCGTCTTGGTCCTTCAAAAGCCGAGTTCGTTCAAGTAGCGACACGCGTTGGACGGACACTGATGGGGAAACTTCGCTGCCTAGGAGCAGTATTCAGGACAAGCTGAAGCGTCCGGCAGTGTCTCTGATGACTTTGCATGGGACGGTGGACGGAAGTCTGGCCAACTGCATGTTCGGAACCTTCGCCGCCTTGAACCAAGCTTGGATGTGGCGCAGCTCGCACCTCAACGACCGTCTCGACGACGCCCGCATCCTTGCGACTATCAGAGGACCGACTCGGAGCGACCCGTTCCGGTTTCTCGGGATCAAGTGGTTCGCTAAGGAGCACCCGTCGGTGCTGTCGGGGATCGTCCAGCAGAGGGATTTCCTCATCATGGAAGCCACGGGGCTCACGCGCGACTCAAAGGGCGAAGTAGTCGGCTACTACCTCATGCACTCGGTCTCGCTGCCGGAAGTTCCTGAGCTCTCGGACATGGGCATCGTGCGTGGCAACGTGAGTTTGTGTTACATCGATCGGCAAAGCGGTCCGGGCAAAGTCGAGCTGTATTGCCGTGGCTTCAGTGACCCCCGCGGTGCGATGGTGGACCGAGTGTCTGTAGCTATTGCGTCCGAGGCGCTGATCTGCGCTGCCGGTGTCGTCGACTACGCGTACGTCAAGAAGCTCCTGTGGCTTATGAAGCACAAGGGGGTCACGCAGCACCAGGAGACTCGATCTCCTCGACCTTCACGCTGCAGCAACTGTTGCAAGAGCTTCGCCAAATTTCCGCTGATGGGTGTCGGATCGGGGGCATCGTGCCACATTTGCCGCCTTGTGGTATGTGGCAAGTGCAGCCTGGTCAAGAAGATGACCGTGGACGTGTCTGACACTGGATCAGTCAAGCGATGCGCTCTCCGGTTTTGCGTCGGCTGTCTGATCGAAGCGAAGAAAAAGTCGGTCTGGGAATTGGCGCTGAGTGGTGTGGAAACCTCGTCAAGGTGCTCGTCAAACCCCAGCTTAGACTGATCAGACTTGCAACGGAAGCTGTCGGGGGTACTGTAGACCAACGCTAGTAACGAAATGATAGTTGCTCGGCATGTTGGTAAGTGTTTGTAAATGGAAAAAAAAACTTTGTCTGTAAATAAAAAAAATGTGACTTTGTTCCTTTTATTGTCCAAGCAACTAAAATACTTAATAATCAATAATCTCAAAAAAGAGTGTGCTTTCATAACATTTTCACACTTAGTAGATGTCATTGCTTTATCTGTAGTTCTGTCTCACTTATCGGTAACGTCCCGACCGCGACGAGCCAGAGGCAGACGCAGTTGACGTCTCTGACGCAGTCTCGACGCCAGTCAGGGCCATCTCCCAGACCGACTTCTCTTTGGCCTCTCGAATGCATTCCAGGCAGAAGCGCAGCGCACACTGCTTCACCGCGCCCGTCTCTGATACGTCCACCGTCATCTTTTTCACCACGTTGCAGCGTCCGCACACCACACGTCGACAGATCTGGCAGTCGACGCCCGGTCGAGTCCCAGGCAATGAGAATCTGGTGAAGCTTTTGCTGCAGTTTTCGCAGCATTTGGGTCTCGCCTCGCCACTTGGTCGGCGATGGCGCGCCGCGATTTCCTCCCCCTTCTCCTTCATGAGCCACGTGAGCTTCTTGATGTACGCGTAGTCGATGATACTCGCAGCGCAGATGAGCGAGTCGGCGGTGATCGCAACAGCCACTCGATCAGGGATTTTCCCCCGGGGGTCGCTGAAGTTCCGGCAGTATTTCTCCACCTTGTTGTGGCCAAGCTGGCGGTCGATGAAGCAGAGGCTTAAATCCCCTCGAAGAAGTCCCAGATCCGTGAGCTCTGGGAAGATCCGAGGCAGAGAGATGGAGTGCATCAGGTAATAGCCGACCTTTTCTCCTTTCGAGTCCCGCGTGAGCCCCGTGGCCTCCACGATAAGGTAGTCGCGCTGTTGCACGAGACCGGTAAGTACCGCTGGGCGTTCTTTGACGAACCACTTGATACCCAGGAACCGGAACGGGTCTTCACGGGTGGGGCCTCTAATAGTCGCCAGCACTCGCGCGTCGTCGAGGTGGTCGTTGATATGAGAGCTCCGCCACATCCAGGCCTGGTCCGTGGCGGCGAAAGTCCCATACATAGCATCGTCCAGAATCCCGTCCACTGTGCCGTGAAGAATCATCTCAAACCCTGCCGGACGCCTCGCCATATATTTAGTAGACGATGAAGACGCTGATGCTTCTTCATCAGTGCTGACCTCGTCGTGGTCATGCTGGCTAGCCCCCCACGGGTCTGTAGCGTGGGATTCACTTAGCAGGACCGGTGAGAACGTCTTATTCCGAGGCATTCGTAGGCTCCGAGAGCTTCGTTGTCGCGATCGCGGGCGGTGGTACACGTTCAATCCGTCTTTTGCTCGCACTAGTCGCCATCTTGGATCCCGAAATTTGGCTCCGTCATCCAGGAATGCCTCGTTAGCTGCGAGCGTCTCGCGCACGAGTTTCTCGGCTTCTTCTATAAGCGCACCCTGCTGCTCCTTGGAGAGATGCACGTCCGGGAAGGCGTTTTCCGGCAGAGTGAACTTCATTGTGCTCCTCCTTCCTCCCGTGAAGGCGAAAACAGTTGTGCGCTTTTGAAGGCTGCTAGTGTCGCCAACTGGTCCCGTCCATCCAGAGCCCGTCGAAGCTTCCGTCTCTATCGTAGGGAGCGGTAGGGTGCACGATGAAATCAGTCGCAACGCTGCGTTCCCTTTTCCACGTCGAGCTGAGCAGGGTGAGCAAGGTGGGGGCCACCCGTGTCTTCTGCAAAACCGTTTGATCGTCAATCAAATGGTTTTCGGCAGACGTAAGTTACAGATTTAGGGTTCTATAATTACCCTGGGTGCTGCAGAGGTAAGTAAAGTCGGCACAAAAGCAAAGTGCGTTTTAGTGGGTTTCGGCTGCAGTGGACTCTACAGACGTCTTCAGATCAAAGATAAAGCGAAAAATGCATTTATTGTATGCAGATGGTCAAAGTAACGAAGTGCTTAATGCATACTACGTGTAGGGAAGCCTTAGGAATCTTTTTCTACACTGACGTACATTTGTGCCCATGTATTTGCGTAAGTTGTAATTTGTAATTTACAAAACAATTTAGCATTCTATTTTGAATGCGTTGGAATTTTGCTAGAATCGAAGTACCGAATTACCTTTGCTATCACCTTCTATATGTTATGCCATATACCCCCTTATTGACCAATCCCAAGCCTTTCGGGAGGATTGGTGTGCACAGCCCTTTTATAGTGACTCACTTGATATTTGTATTGAAACGCGTTTTCTATGTATATGCTTGGCACCGAATTGTCGACTCTACAGTACAGTGTATAGAGTTCGCTGAAGTGTATGTGATAATAACATAGGTAACAAGCCGAGCGGAGCCCCGCATGCGGGGCTCTTTACACTGTGGTTGGCCAAGCAAGTGGGTATGCCCGCCGAGCGAAGCGAGGCGGGGCGGATTTAATAGTTGCATACAGTATGTACAAAGTTTAAGTTTTTTTAATCTTACACTACGATCTCTCTGTAAACTATGTATTCGGTACGGTATACAGTACATCTATTCATTCTCCGATCATATTCGGAAACCAAAAACTGTTGTTTGGGTTTTGTGACCGACGGGCAAGTTGAGTCAACAAGTGGACCAATTTGGCGGTCGACGTTACACGGCTCGTCGATTACACTGTCACAGTGGCGGGACCTTCGCGATCACGAGGTGCATCTACAGTACACGTAGCACCGGATACTCTTGCGTACGTGTAAGTTCACGGTACACGCTATCGGCGGTCGATACATGTAGTATCGACTCGATACCATGCGAGGCAAAGAAGTTGTAGCTGCTTGACTTCTGGGGGTTCCTGATGTGAACTCGAGCTCTGAATCCCTCCGAGACTCGGAGGGATTCGTGGCCTTCATCGCGGTACATGTTCGCGCAGCCATCGCGCCAAGCCGTACCGGTGTGAGCAATCTAGGCATGTTCATCTCAACAAAACGACTGTACTAGGAATCGTGCTGACACGCCAGGCACCCGGAGGAAGTCCCATCGCATTGTCGAACATGCACGCACACAATGTGCAATGTAATACTGTCGACACTCTGACCCAGTCCTTGAGGTTCAATACATTTCCTTAATGTGTGCGCGGTTAATATGAACTGCAACTATCCCTTCGTCGCTCTCTTAGCTATTATTCTAAACGCGAGGCAATACGAACTCGGACTCGGAGGTCGATGAGCTGCACTCCGACGCTGTCTCGACTCCACTCAGCGCCAACTCCCAGACTGACTTCTCCTTGGCTTCGAGCATGCACCCGAGGCAAAATCGGAGAGAGCAGCGCTTCACTGAGCCAGTGCTGGACACGTCCACCGTCATCTTCTTGACTACGCTGCACTTGCCGCACACCACGCGGTGGCAAATGTGGCACGGGTATCCGGGGCCCGCACCACCGGCCAGCGCGAACTTGGTGAAGCTCTTGTCGCAGGTCTCGCACCGAGTCCGCCGGTAAGCTCCAGCCTCGCTCCCCGACACACTTTGGTGCGAGACAGCCTTGTTCTTTATAAGCCACATGAGCTTCTTGACGTACGCGAAGTCGATGACCCCCGCAGAGGAGAGGAGAGACTCTGCCATAATGGCAACGCTCAGTCGATCCAACAACCCGCCGCACGGGTCGCTAAAGCCTCGGCAGTACAGCTCGACTCTTCCAGAGCCGCTTTGTCGGTCGATGAAGCAGAAGCTCAGCTGTCCGCGGACGATGCCCAACTCCGTGAGTACCGGGATAGCTGGCAGTGAGACCGAGTGCAGGAGGTAGTAGCCGACTGTCTCGCCTCTCGAGTCACGCGCAAGGCCAGTACCTTCCAGCACGAGGTAGTCGCGGCGCATGACGATGCCAGACAGCACGGCCGGGATCTCTTTGACGAACCACTTGATGCCCAGAGATCGGAAAGGGTCCTTTCGAGTGGGTCCTCTGATGTTCGCTAGAACGCGGGAGTCATCGAAGCGCTCATTTAAATGGGAACACCGCCACATCCACGCTCCGTTCGTGGGCGCGAAGGTACCGTACATGCAGTCGGCCAGATTTCCGTCTACGGTTCCGTGCATGACCATCAACGATATCTCCGGACGCCTCATCTTCTCCTGGATGTTGTTGTTCCCATTGATGCCAGATATTGAGGACTCCTCTTCGGTGGGAGGCACTGACCAATGCATGTCGCTCGTGGCACGACCTCGACGCTTGAAGGGCAGTGAAGAGCTCTGGCTAGGAGGTGACGAAGGCTTCTGGACTTTGTAGGAGTCTCTAGAGATTTGAGTCACCGATCGTCGTTGTCGATACACGCCCAGGCCTTCCTTGGCGCGCACGAGCTTCCACCTCGAATCGTCGAAAGAGGCTCCACCGGCGAGGAATTCTTCATTCGCTGCGATGGACTGGCGTACGACGGTCTCTGCTTCCTCGATCAACGCAGCTTGCTTCTCCTTGGACAGACTCACAGCCGGGAACGTATCTTCGGGTAACGTGAATTTCATCGCCCTCCCGCTCGTAAAGAAGTTGGAGCTTGGACGGCAAAACGATTGTGTGCTCCCCTCTGCGACTCGCGGTGCGAGGACCAACCGGGATTTCTCGTTTATCTAAAAGCCGGCGCCCTTCAAAGCTTGTATCCAATCTCACTGATTGCGGGCTGTTGAGCCAATCGTGAAAATACTTCTCCGGTCCGCTAAAGAATTAACAGTTCTCTAATCAGACTGTAACTTGCGTTCTACTGCTCCAACAGAGCTGTGGATGCCCTTAACTTAAAGCGCTTGATCCGCGGTATCACCCAGTATTGTTCATGACTGCATATTCCCGCCATTTAAGGCTGTTATCAGTCGGTTTAAACAATCGGTTTTCACAGGTGTGAGGTTTAAATTCGCTGCACCATCAAAAATGATCAGATTAAAATTTGGAGATATACTACAGAAAGCGGAAAGAGAGCTTATCTATGGGATATAATGCTGTTAACCAACGAGTATTCAAACGCCAGAAAAACAGCCAATCGTGTTTCATACAAATCACTGATGTTGGAGTTTGTCCAATGAAATGTGGCATAGTCGGGTAATTCGACCAATCAAACATCGAGGTTTTTCATGAAAAACCTAACTGTTAATTCTTTTCCGGACCGGAGAAGTACTGCAACACCCGTCCGAAAGCACAATTATGTCTCAGTGTACAGTACAGGTTCAAGTCAATGCACAAGCCCGCTACAGGGCGAGTCTTCCGCACAACCACTCGATACAAGAAGCAAGTGCTTCAGTGGAGAAGAGTTACAGGACCAATGCGACAGTTGGCGCTCGTAAAATGGCGGTACAGGACACGCACATTTACGAGCGCCAACTGTACAAGATACCCTACAGTACAAGTACGGTGCTGTCAGCGCTGTTGCTTGTTCGAGGTATTGCTGCAGTAAATACTGTACAGAACTCTGCGTCAATACCGAACGCCTGATATATATTAGGGCTCGAGATTCATAAATTGAGCATCGTGACAACAAGAGAACATACAGAGAGGATTGTACTGAATTATATTAGTTAAGCACGAAGTTAATACTGGCTTTGTTAACTAGTCCTGAGTGACACCAACAGTGCCGTATCGTTTCAGCGCTGACTTTTGACCAAGCATCTTCGCACCATAGGAGTGCTGTTAGCAGTTCTACCTTATACGGATTGTTGAGGACCCCGACCTTTTCGGCCCAGGTCTGTTATCTACGACCTCGAAATGTTTGGTAATACCCGACAGTGTTCGGGTGCTGCTTGCATGCATCTCCAACGAGGGTACATAGCTCGACAGTGATTTCGACTCAGCCTCAAAAGATCATCACTGGTATTTTAAGCTGCTGGGGTCAATACCCTGATCTCACCACCAAGACTCTGGGGAGGGAGGGTAACTTCGCGCTGAACGCTAACCCCATTGCGCACACGACTACTCGCAACAACAGTCCAGCCTCTACGATACTCGAATATACGTCTCATTGACTACAATACATCTCCACAGGCTCGAAGCATGCTGCCTTGAAAGCATTTCCATAACGTGCGGCACCTTCGTCTCAATGGGTAGCACACAGGAAGTCAATGCATTCGCAAGGCCTTTTCTTCCGACCACCACAGCTCCACGTGCATGCTGTTCCTCGAAGCCCCATCCGCTACCCGTTTATTGTGGGTATTATGTTGGAAAAGGTAGGGCGCCGAGGAGATTAAACTCATGGCATACCTGTAGAACATTGCTCGTTAGACCGTTACACCATACAGGCGCCCCGGTCGTCGACACTCGGGCTGGGACTTGACACTGTCTGATTGCATATTCCTACATTCTACTCAATATTTTTCCGCGGGCGATTGGTTGAATCGCGCCCCGAAAGGTCGCTCCAGCTGCGCGGGCGATTGACAAATGACTTGGCTTTTGTATTGGATCGATTCCAACCGGCCCCATCAGGCGCAGACGCTTGGTTGGGGTGGGTGACATGGCGCTCTTGAAGTACTTGTGTGTTGCGAGTGAAATGCCAATATGAAATGCTGAGAGAGAACGAGTAGATCGCACGAAGCGCGCCATTTTTTAAACCGTGCAGTCAGTACTATTGACCCAGTGGAGGTATCCTGGATTTTTACATCAATACCTTTACCCATCTCCCGTTCGTCGCGTTGTTTGACCTTGAACTATAAAATATTTAAGGTTATTAGTTATATACCCGTTCGGTATTCACGCAGATTTCTGTAGCACATTGATGGAGTGGAGCTTGCGGCGCCCGAGACTTGCATTAGAATTCGCGTATTTTGTTCGACAAACTATTATGATATTATTTTTATAATGGTAAAATATGACATCGGAGCACTCGCCGAAACTGGTAAACCCGACTTGCTGACGCGAAGACTTCAACACGACAATACGACTGATCGTTAAAAGTACAGTTGCAGTTCGTCCGTTCAAAGCGAAAACTGGGCTATTAAATACATATATGTACCGCGTACACCGGATTCAGACGACGCGACCCTCCATTGGGAAAACGTCAAAAGGTGTATGAATTTGAAACGCTTTATTTGAGATAACTATCGAGAAAAAAAATCCACAGACTGGTTTGCAAGAAACAAATATTTCCTTGTAACATTTGAAGATGTTAACGAGTTCGAGAAGAAGTAGAAGCGGCTTGGATGATGAGAGCAACTCTGTGTATATCGCTATCATAGAGGTCTGGTTGTGCACACACACGTCCGCAACCGCTGACTACAGGCAAAACGACTACGCTACTGTTCATATCTATCAAATTGATAAACTACGGGCTTTAAACGCCATTTACCTACCAAATTCAATCATGAACTGCGATCACCAAGATCTGTGGGCTGAACTAAAGTTCTAAGGTATTCGGCTATACGTATATTTTTTGAGTCCGGCTCTTAATCAGGGTTGGCACAGATTGGTTCATTGTGGCACAGCTTGGCAAAATAGCCCGTCACATTTGCTCCCAGATTGGCGATATAACGAGTGCCATATTTCTTCGCGATTTCCTGTGTTTCTACGGTGCAACGAAATTGTTTAGTTCTTTACATTTGCGCGTCCAATGCTTTCCTAGCTAAGCGTCGGAACCTTATGCTATGTGTGCACTTGGTCTTCTCTCCGAACGACGCGTCCGTGCAGCAGCATCGCTGGTGCTGACAGCTTCTACTTGGGCTGAGCCGGCCATGAAGCGGGTACTTGTACGCGAATTTCCACTGTTTCTGGGCTGTTTGCGAGGCTCCGGCTGCTCCAGATTGTCTGTTTGTCTGAAATCTGTGGCCATCGCCCCGTGAGGATGCACGCGAGTGCCTGCACGTTGATACTCCGAGTAGGTCTCCCCATTGTGCCGGTGCTTGGGTCTACGAGACATCGAACCGAGCTGAGAGCGAGGGGTACCTGGATTCGATCCAGCCGCAGTGTGACGTGCAGACGAAGACTCCCGTTCAGCCTCGAGGCCGTTCAGTGCCATCTCCCAAGCAGACTGTTCCTTGGCTTCGATGACACAAGCTAGACAGAATCGGAGGGCGCACTGCTTCACTGCTCCAGTATCCGACACGTCCACGGTCATTTTCTTTACTACGCTGCACTTGGCACACACCACTCGCCGGCAGATCTGGCAGGCGGCACCTTTCCCTGTAGTTGCAGTCCCAGTCGCAACCGCCATGAGCGCAAACTTGGTGAATCTCTTGCTGCAGGACTCGCATCGCCCAGGCCGAGCTTCTTTACCAGACTGGCGCTGCTCTCTCTTGCTCTTGTGCTTCATCAGCCACGGAAGCTTCTTGATATTGGCGTAGTCGACAACACCAGCGGCGCAGATCAGCGCCTCGGATGCGATGGCGACTGACACGCGCTCCATCATGTCCCCGCGAGGGTCGGTAAAGCCTCGGCAGTACAGATCCACTTTACCGTGGCCACTCTGGCGAAGAATAAAGCAGAAACTCAGCTCTCCACGAATAATGTTGAGCTCCGAAAGCTCTGGAGCCGCTCGAAGCGCCACGGAGTGCATCAAAAAGTAGCCGACCTTCGCTCCCTTGGAATCCTGCGTTAGCCCCGTCGCCTCCATGATGAGAAAGTCGCGCCGCTGGAGGATCCCCGTCAGCACCGCCGGGTGCTCCTTGGCGAACCACTTGATTCCGAGGAACCGGAAGGGGTCTTGCCTCGAAGGTCCTCGAACCTTTGCCAGAATCCGGGCATCATCCAGTCGGTCGTTCACGTGCGAGCTCCTCCACTTCCACGCCTGGTCCGTAGCCGCAAACGCTCCAAACATCGAGTCGTCCAGCGTTCCGTCCACTGTGCCGTGCAGCACCATGAGCGACACTCCCGGGCGCCGCATTTGCTCCTGGATGTTGTTCTCGGCGGCTACAGAGGACGGAGACAGTGGCTCCACCGTAGCAGCCCCAAGCCGCTTGCTGCTTGCCCGAGCTTTGTGTCGTGCAGCCCTCCACGTCCTCGAATGCGTCTGCGGCGACAACGTTTCGGGCTCGCGACCCTCGTCGGACGCCGTCAGTCGGCGACAGTACACGTGCAGCCCCTCCTTGACGCGGACGAGTCGCCACTTGGTGCTCTTGAACGCCGCTCCTTGAGCCAGAAAAGCCTCGTTCGCTGCGATGGTTTCGTCCACAACTGTCTCGGCCTCGTCGACCAGCGCGTCCTGGTGGCGCTTGGACAGCCGCAGAGCTGGGAACACGCCATCCGGCAGAGTGAACTTCATCGGAAGATCGATCGAGGGGGGAATGAGGTCGCAAATGTGATTGAAGCGGCCGCAACGGACTTGTGCCTCACTCACGCTTCCGCTCCGTTTTGATTGTGAGCAAAGCTGAACAACGAGGGAAACGTGTCAAGATCGTGGGATCTTCCAGCATGCATGTCAATGATGTGCTTTTTAGATGCTAATTTTGACCTGTGAAATCGGTTATTTCGCGTATCAAAGCTAGATAGGACCGTTTTTTTTCTGCCCGTTTTGAAGTCAAATGAGTCGAATAGGGAACTTGTGAGAAGTAATGACCTACGAATTAGAGGATCGAGTCTGATTCCTCGATTCACGACATCGCTGATGCCGCGAGGGACATCGAGGCCACAAGCTTCACTGTGAGTGACACAGCGCGGCACTGACGACTTTGCGGGCATTAGTCTCCTGTAAAATAGGCTGTACGTCGTTCGTTGCCGCACTATAATACACAGGTGGTCGCACGGAATCTCCCCCCTTGGATTCTGGTCTCGGGTTGTTGTCGTGGCTGGGTGCGACAAGCGGCTCGATTTCGAGGCCGCGGTTCCTGAAAGCCCGTTGCCAACAGCAGCGTGCAATGACCTTGTTGTAGGCGGCGTGAATTAAACTTTTGCTTTCGCGAAAGAAAAGAGTCGATGATGTCGCTGTCGGCGCGGCCCACTCCTTTTGCTCCTGCAAACAAGGGTAGAGAGGTGGATCGTTCTTCACCAGTGCAGTACGTACTGTTAGTGTAAACTCATCGCCGAAAGCGCTCACACACCAACTGTAATGCGGCAGCTTCGACAGCTGGCTGCTGTACTAGCGAAAAAGAGAGCTGCGCCGCTCTCTCCGCGATCGTAGGTTGGCTGCAGTTTTGCTGCTGCGTCACAGCGCGTCCTTGAAGTCAACTCGTGGCATAGACAAATTCGTAGAACGTATCCATGAACTTGGCGCTAAGCAGCGCGCAGTCGACGGTTGCGTCGACCACAAAAGTACTCAAACCTACATGCACGCGTCGGCTTCATGCTGTCACTGTGGGCGGTCCGGCAAGGAAACACGGGGAACCTCTCTGGCATTGCTGCACGACACCGGGCCATTGCAAAGCCTCTGTCTACATGTGCAAACCTTTCGCGTTTAGTTACTTGCTCGTTGGATCAAGTTGGCTCCGAAGTATGCATTTCAAGCTTATGTGCAGTGATGCTCGGATTCGAGGGGCCCAGCCAAGTGTCCGAATTGAACTTGTCGACGACAGCAGCCTCCACTGCCAGTGATAGGCGTTGCAACTGAGCGCCGTGATGTACGGGCGACCCGCATAAGCTGCAACGACGCGCTGGAGCTACATCTGACCAACAGAGCTCGTCTTCTCGGAGTCGTAGCGCAGTCAGTGAAGCCTTGGGCGCCGACAGATTTCGTATCGACATGCTCACTGTGAGAGACCGCAACGGGGCCGCTGAATCACAAAGACGTGTTGGCTTGACTCGGTCTTTGCTCGGGCGCCGCAACTCGTCCCGCAAGTTCCGACACACCAAGTGCTCGCTATGGATACGAGGGTTCATTCGTGATGCCTGTCACTCTCAATATTTCGTCGGGGAGGTGACATCAACGTCAAAATGCCCAGAAGCTTCCGGACCCCAGGCGTCGTGCCCGAACGCGTCTACTTGTCCGACAAACAGCAACAAGTCCTAACCAGCTTGGCCGACGGGATCATTGCCGAAACACTAGAGACCTACGAAACATTCATCACCAACGGGCGAGAACTGCCAAGCAGCGAGTGGACGCACGTCAAGTCCAAGGAGAAGGTCCATGTATACCGTTCAAGACGCATCAAGCCGTCGAAAGTCCATCACCAACATACACAAGACGAAACAATCCGCTATCGACCGAGACTCCTCTCGCTTTCATCCATGGAGCGGCACCAACGCGAGGCCTCCGGTAGGCCCTACATCTACAACGTCGAAGACTCAGCACTGAAATTGAAGGACAGTACAAGCACACACGGTTCGTCTGGTTCGCCCTCGCAAGACGACGACTACCCATACGAGTTGTCCACGGGGAAGCCCCCCAATATCCCCCTTGTCGTGGCTGTGGGCGTGATCGACGGCGCTGTGGAGGACGTAGCCTTCGGCGGGTTTGCCAACACAATGGACTCGTGGGTCGTGCGGAACTCGTACGTTCATAACGACGCCTTCGACGACCGCAAAGTGCTGGCCACGCTGCAATTACCAAGCGAAGAGGACCCCTTCCGGTCCGTGACGATCAAGTGGGCAACTGGGAATTACGGCGCGTTCACGACGCGTCGAGACTTTCTCTACCTCGAGTCCATGGGCATGGCCTACGACTCGGACGGCGACAAGATTTTCTACAATCTCATCCATTCCATCGAACTGGACGACTGCCCTCCGCTGGAGAAGCGGTACAGCGTCATTCGAGCGCAGATGACCACTTGCTACATCGGACGACAGCTCAATGCTGCCAGCGTCGAGATGTTCTGTCGAGGATTCGTCGACCCTCGCGGCGATGTGCCGGAGAGTTACAGCGTCTTGAAGCTGGCTCACAACGTCGCAAACTGCTCTGGTTTCGTGGAGTGTTCAAACCTCAAGAAGCTGAGCTGGCTGGTGTCACTTCGCCGCCGAAGCGGTGCGGCGCGTGCGTTGCCGTCGGCGGAGTGCGCTGTGTGCCAGAAGTCGCTCAAGAAGCTCGGCTTTCTCCAGTCTCCATCGAGCTGCTCGATTTGCCGCCGCGTTACGTGCAACAAGTGCAGCGTCCAGAAGAAGCTCACGGTGGACGCGTCCGCTAAGGAGGTCGTGCAGAAGAACTTCACCTTCTGTCTGTCTTGCGTCATTGAGGCGCGTGGACTTTCAGCTTGGGAAGTTGCAACTTCGAGCCTGCGGCTTCTTTGAAGCGCAGCAAGAACCAGCGTTGCGGCTATCCAAAAGCCTGCTTCCACAGGTAATACTGCACTTTAAGGCGGGTGCTCGTATCCATGCAGGGTCTGGGATCCAGACTGGATGGAGCACCTCTGCCTGCTTTTGGTGACCGTATCCTATGATCCACAGTAGTAGACGGACGGGTGCTCGTTCCCTGACTCGCCAGAAGTTCATCGTTCGAGCTGACTGCAGTGGGCCGGCAAAGCGCTTCCAGGTGCCAGATTGAGCTCGACGACGCCGGCAAACAACACTCACTGACAGACTCGGCGGCACTTCAACTCGCATGTCGCTCGCTCGTAGAGGAAGAGCTCCCCCGACCCACCACTTCATATCAGCTTGCCACTCTATGCCCGCCAGATGCTGCTTCGGCAACAGTCAGCGTGGCGAAGGGCTCCGCTACGCTACAGATTTTTGGCGTAGGTTCCAGCTAAAATAATGCATGCACCGACGTGTTGGCACGCTTTTCATGTTGATTCCGGGCCCGATGTCCTTGTGAGCGGACACCACCTGCAGCTGGAGGTGCAATAGTGTAACCAAACAACTGCTAAGTTAGAGGCGGCCCTGCGAATCTCTCCACTTCAGCATGAAGGTCTCCACTGATCAGCATCCGGTCTCTGTACGCTATGTTGCAGCTTCTTCCGAGTCCAGGGTCACGGTCAAGCTTCATCAACTCATCCCTCAGCTGTTCACGCAGAGGCCCCCTCGGGCCGCGTCATTCCGAGACGTGCCTCGAAACCGCGACGTCGGTCTCCACTCACTTTAGCATCCGCCGCAATGCCCAAAAGCTTCCAGGCTCAGGGCGTCGTGCCCGAGCGCGTCTACCTGTCCGCCAAGCAGCAACAGATCCTGACCGACATGGCCGACGCGATCATCGCCGAAACGCTGGAGACGTACGAGACTTTCATCGCCGACGGTCGGAAACTACCGAGCCACGAGTGGAAGCACGTCAAGTCCAAGGAGAAGGTCCACGTCTACCGTTCAAGACACGACAAGGGGCTCAAACCGCGCGGACACTCGCAAGACGAGAAGGACCCGAGTCGTCCGAGGCTCTTGTCACTGTCGGCAATGGAGCGTGAGGCTTCTGGGCGACCCTACGCCTACGACGACGAAGAGCCTGTTCGGCAGGAGAAGGACAGCACCAACACGAACAGTTCGTCCAGTGGCGCGGGCTCGTTTTCGCTGGGCGAGGACTGTGTGCTGGCGCAGATGAAGCCGTCCCACGTACCGCTCGTCGTGGCGGCAGGCGTGATCGACGGCACGGTGGAGGACGTGGCGTTTGGTGGATTCGCCAATACTAAGCACTCGTGGATGGTGCGTAATTCGTACGTGCACAACGACGTCTTTGACGACCGGAAGGTGCTGGCCACGCTGCAGACGCCGAGCGACGAGGACCCGTTCCGATCGGTCACGATCAAGTGGGCCACGGGGAACTACGGCACCTTCACAACACGCCGAGACTTCTTGTACCTCGAATCAATGGGCATGGCCTACGACTCGGACGGCGAGCGGATATTCTACAATCTCATCCACTCCATCGAGCTGGACGACTGCCCTCCGCTCGACAACCGCCACAACATCATTCGCGTGCAGATGTCGACGTGCTACATCGGCCGGCAGCTAGACGACAGCAGCGTCGAGATGTTCTGCCGTGGCTTCGTGGACCCGCGAGGGGGCATGCTCGAGAGCTACGGCATCCTGATGCTGGCCCACAACGTTGCCAACTGCTCGGGCTTCGTCGAGTGCTCGAACCTCAAGAAGCTCAGCTGGTTGATGTCGCTTCGCCGCCGGAGCGATGCAGCGGGTGTGTTGCCGTCCGGGGAGTGCGGGGTGTGCAAGAAGTCGCTCAAGAAGCTCGGACTGCTGCAGTCTCCGTCGGGGTGTGCGATCTGCCGCTGCGTCACGTGCAACAAGTGCAATGTGCAGAAGAAGCTCACGGTGGACGCGTCCGACAAGGAGGTCAAGCAGAAGGCTTTTACCTTCTGCTTGCCATGCGTACTCGAAGCCAAGGAGTTGGCAGCTTGGGAAGTTGCAACATCCTGCCTACAAAGCCCCTGATGCAGACCTGGAAGATGAATATTAAAGTATTTTATTAGCACTACTAGCAGTGTAGTTTACATGGTGAAATGAACTGTGTTTGGATCGACACCCCGAAAAGTGGGCTGCAAAAGTGGATGCTTGCTTTCGCAGCACAAGCGGACGATAGTTGGGCTCAAGCCGAACAGCTACTGTAGACGAAGCACGATGCACACTACAGTACATGTTGTAGAAGGCTCAAACTCGGAGCACTCTAGAGCCTAGAGTCTAGGCAGCGCTGCATCATTTTGTGAAGAAAGTCTTCGCTGCAATGTACTTGTACGTTGCACCATGAATTTTCCACAACGAAGTCACGATGTACGAGCCACTCCTTGACTCATTCGAGTAACAACTTCAAGGCGTGCACGATTCCAAAGATGTCGACGACGAGCTTACAGACGTGGCGCGGCAAGATCGGCTCGGCGCTTTGCCGCTTGAATCTCCGAGCTGTCGACGACAACGTCAACGCAGCATAGAAACTTCCGCCGGTGCAGCCCCCAAGCACCGGCTTACGCCGCCGCCGCAACCAGAGAGGAGGACCACAGTCGACCACTGGATATCCACGGCGGTCAGTGGCGCAGCGTGAGCCGACCTGCTCGCAGACATCGGGGACAGAGCCTCGGTCCTCCATGAGAAATTGCAGCGGCGGACCCAGGGACCTGCAAACGAATTTCTGCTCACGGCGACGATGATCACGAAGTTGTTGCTGCTCCCAGTTCGCGTTGCGAGCTCGGCAGCGTCGACTGTATCCACCGATACGTGCGGACTCAGCACGTCGAGACGTTGTCGAGAGGTGCCCGAACTCAATCCGCCGGACAGAAGACACTCGTGCAACTCGACGTCCACTCCAGTTCACCGTTCGACGGCGGTGGTGGACCAGCGGTCAAGCGCGATGACGGCCACTTGCAGCTGCATGAGCGCACCGTCGGTCAGCAAGCCGGCACCAAACACACCAACGTCGACCGTCGATGCAGAAGAGGCCATGGCAGCAGACACGGCCAACATGGCGCTCTGCTCGAGGCAGCCATCGGAGACCGTCACGCGTTGAGCAGCCAGGAGGAGGGAAGACCCTCGAACGCACCCACCGGCTTGCTCGTCAACAACGCGTCGACCGCGAAGGACCGCGAAAATTCGAGCGAGACGAGCCGAAGCGACGTCAAAGACGCGCTGAGCGTTGGACGCAGCCATCCAAAGCCGCGGCGAGCAGCTTCCGTCACCTCACCGAGGCACGGGCTCATTCCCAGACTTGTCGCGCGGGCCGCATCAACGCAGGCAATGCCCAAGTTCGTCCTCGCCCCGGGCGCCATGCCCGAGCGCCTGCACCTGGCCGAGACGCAGCAGCAGGCGCTGGCCGACATGG
This sequence comes from Phytophthora vignae f. sp. vignae, assembly GCA_016169955.1. Classification (NCBI taxonomy): domain Eukaryota; phylum Oomycota; class Peronosporomycetes; order Peronosporales; family Peronosporaceae; genus Phytophthora; species Phytophthora vignae. The sequence goes on along the minus strand of JABJUM010000029.1, from coordinate 744,119 downwards.
CCGACGCCGTCGTGGCCGAGACGCTGCAGACGTACGAGTCGTTCATCATCAACGGCCGACAGCTGCCACACGACCAGTGGAAGCACGTCAAGAGCAAGGAGAAGGTGCGCGTCTTCCGCTCGCGCAGGGGCAAGTCGGCCAAGCACCACACCCAGTCGCACGACGAGAAGGACCCGAGCCGGCCGAGGCTGCTCTCGGCCTCCGCTATGGAGCAGGCCGCGGCGGCCGGCCAGCCCTTCGCCTTCGACGACGACCCGGCCCCGGAGGACGAGACCAGCGCCAACACGCTCAGCTCCAGCAGCGACGCCGGCTCCTTCACGCTCTTCGAGGGCAGCGTGCTGGCCACCGTCAAGCCCCCGCACGTGCCGCTCGTCGTGGCCACCGGCTCCATCGAGGGCTCGGTGGAGGACGCCGCGTTCGGCGCCGTGGCCAACACCATGCACCGGTGGCTGGTGCGCAACTCCTACGTGCACAACGACACGTTCGACGACCGGAAGGTGCTGGCCACGCTGCAGACGCCGAGCGAGGAGGACCCGTTCCGGTCCGTCGTGATCAAGTGGGCCACGGCCAACTTCGGCCCGTTCGTGACGCGCCGGGATTTCTTGTACCTCGAGTCCATGGGCATGGCCTTCGACTCGGACGGCGAGCGCGTGTTCTACAACCTCATCCACTCCGTCGACATGGACGAGTGCCCGACGCTCGAGAGCAGCCACAACATCATCCGGGCACAGGTGTCCATTTGCTACATTGTCCGGCAGCTCAACGACGACAGCGTGGAGCTCTTCTGCCGTGGGTTTGTCGAGCCCCACGGCGAGATGATGGAGAGCCACGGCATCGGACTGCTGGCCCAGAACGTCTCGTCCTGCGCCGGCGTCGTCGAGTGCTCCAACCTCAAGAAGCTCAGCTGGCTCATGTCACGCCGCCGCCACAGCGACTCGTCGGGTATCGCTTCCTCGTCGGGCAAGTGCGGCCTGTGCCACAAGTCGCTTAAGAACCTCGGCGGCCTGCTCCAGACGCACTCGGGCTGCCCGATCTGCCGCCGCGTGACCTGCAGCAAGTGCAGCGTGCAGAAGAAGCTCACGATCGACGCGTCCAAGGACGTCACGCAGAAAAACTTCACCTTCTGCCTCTCCTGCGTGCTTGAGGCCAAGGAGCTCTCGGCCTGGCAAGTGGCCACCTCCACCGTGAAGAGGTCGTGATAGACGGTGTTAGCAGTGTAGTATTTAAACGGAGCTAAATAGATAGGTGCTAGCGTTCACGTTGCTGAGTTACGTGCTCGAAGCGGCTAAAACTTCAACATCTGGCCGATCTAGTTTCGCTACGCGGCACTTCAAAGCTGACTGAAATGTCATCGCGCGATTGAGACTCGATCTGCAAAGTCGCAGACGACCCAGCTCAGCACCGTCGAGTGCCAAAGCACCTTGGGTGTTAACCGAGACGGCTGCGTTGCGCTCGTTTACGGGCAGGATGCTTCTTCTCATTTCGAGCCAGGCCTTGCTTGGGACAACACTTCCACGGACAACCTACCAAAAACACCCAAGCAAATCGCGTCCTTCTATTTGGGGTGATTCTGGGGGTTGCACCCCCAGACCCCCGCATTAGAAAAACTAACTACTGGACAGGGCAACGGGTCCGTTCGCAGAGGAGCTCGTCGCTGGGCCCGCCTCCGCAAATACCGCGCGGCCCTGCTTCGCGGGCACCCCGCGCGGGTTTGCTTTGGCTACGCTCCTCACACCCGCTCACTACCGCCTTCTAATATGGTCGACCTAGCCCTTTAGGAAAGGTGCTCGTGTGCGTTCTTTGGTGTTTTTCGTATTTTGTCACTTCCACGTCGTGGTGCGAGCGGCACCGCGGTCGCTTGCTTCGTTCGCGAGGACGTTACATGTAGCGGTCGTTCCGCCGGCCATAGAATTGTCGTGTCCCAAGCGGTCAATTTGACGAGATTGCCAGCGTCGACAACATATATATAACAGGGAAGCTGTCAGGCTAAGCGCCACCTCGTGCTTGCTTGCTGCGCTTTCGCGAAGCCGCGGTCTGTGCGTGCACCGTGCAGACTTGATCCACGTAGCGAATCGCAGGCTGTACAGTGTAGTTGTTGCGTTCCGCCACGGTCAATTGGACGAGATTGCCAGCCTCGACTAGGGATAATCTACTCCGAATGAACGCGAGCAAGTTTGCATGAGGAGTGGTAACATACGCTTCTCAACCCGCCAAGCGACGAACTCGATCTGGTCGAGGGGCCATCTTTAGCCCAAGGGGTCGAAGACCGACCGCCTCGAGGCCATTGGCAGTCAGGTGCAAGCTGCAATTCAACGGGATTGCTGTGAACAAGTTGGCTCAACCAACACAACGAGCATGATCGTGCTCTCGTCGTCGAGGAGCTGCAGCCCCCTCTATGCGCACCATATGCGCGGTAGACTGCAACGGGCATCACGCCAAAGGCAGAAGAGACCGTGGCCAGCTTTCAAGCCATTTTCCTGTCAATCCAAGGCCTTCCTTCACGCCCCTTGATCCCGACAACCAAAACTTAGGCATCGACCATCTCCATTAGGCGGCGGCCCGACGCGAAAGGAGAATCTCCTTTGGCGGCGAGGAAGCCTCGCGCTCGCCTAACGCGCGCGACGCCGCGACGAAAGTTTTGCGAAAAAGTGGTGCGGCGCGACACCCGCAGACGAAGCCACAACAGCGCCGCGCCGCCGCGCCGGAGACTGCGTCTCTGAACGGAATGCAGGCGCTGTGTGCGTCCATCTTGCCGAGCTTCCCATCTCCCAAGGCAATCTCAAGGACTTGCAGCTGGGCGGCCACTGGCTGCTGATCGAGCCTCGGGCCCCGAGGCTCGGGGGCCCCACCGAGGTGGCTCGTCATTCGAGAACTCCGGCCGCGGCCCCAAAGCTGAAGCTGTCCGAACAAGAATGAGCAAGTGCAAGCTTACGCCGGGCGTCGTGCCCGAAAGCATGCGTCTATCCGAGGACAAGAAGCAAGAGATCATCGACGTGACCGACGGCCTCATCGCCGAGACGCTGCACACATACGAATTCTTCGTGGCCAACGGCCGGCAGCTCCCGAGCGATCAGTGGAAGCACGTCAAGTCCAAGGAGAAGGTCCGCGTCTACCGCTCGCGGCGCGGCAAGGTGCAGAAGCTGCACAGCCAGTCGATCGACGAGAAGGATCCGAGCCGCCCGAGGTTGATGTCGGCCGGCGCGATGGAGCACCACCAGCGGCAGGCGGCCGCATCCGGCCGACCATACGCGTATGACGACCCGATCCACGACGAGGACCTTAGCACCACCAACACGAACAGTTCGTCAAGTGACGCGGGGTCCTTCACGCTGGCCGAGGACAGTGTGCTGGCCAAGATCAAGCCGCCCCACTCACCGCTCATCGTTGCCACGGGCCAGATCGACGGAAAAGCCGAGGACGTCGCCTTCGGTGCACTGGCCAACACCAAGAGCTCGTGGCTCATCCGCAACTCGTACGTCCACAACGACGCGTTCTACCAGCGGAAGGTGCTGGCCACGCTGCAGACACCCACTGAAGAGGATCCGTTCCGGGCCATGACCGTCAAGTGGGGAGCGGCCAACTACGGCGCCCTCACGACGAACCGTGATCTGCTGTACGTCGAGTCCATGGGCATGGCCTTCGACTCGGACGGCGAGCGAATTTTCTACTACATCATCCACTCGATCGAGCTGGACGACTTCCCGCAGCTCGAGCTGAGCCACGGCCTCGTCCGCATCCACTTGTCCTTGGCGTTCGTCGCCCGTCAGATCAACCCCGACACGGTGGAGATGTTCGCTCGCGGCTTTGCTGACGCTCGCGGCGATATGATGGAGGGCTACGCGGTCATGCTGCTGGCCAACAACGTGCTGTCGAGCGCGGGCATCGTCGAGTGCTCCAACCTGAAAAAGCTGAGCTACCTCATGGCACTGCGACGACGCAGCGACGCGTCCGGCATTGAGCCCTCCAGCGTGTGCGGCGTGTGCAGCAGGTCGCTGAGCAAGCTCGGAAACCTTCTCCAGTCGAGTTCGGGATGCCCGGTTTGTCGCCGCGTGACGTGCAGCAAGTGCAGCGTACAGAAGAAGATCTCGGTGGACGTTTGCCAGGAGGACGTCACGCAGAAGAGCTTCACCTTCTGCTTGCCCTGCGTGATCGAGGCCAAGGAGCTCTCGGGTTGGGAGGTCGCCTCAGCCTGCCTTCAGAGTTCCTAGTTGCCCCGGTAGGACAGACTATTTAAACCACACAAATACACGTACGCAGGTCTCGGATATTGTAGCTGGGTCCTGTGCATGAATACATCCGCAGACGAGTCCAACGTAGCCGGACACCATTGCTAGGACAGGCGTAACGTCACTGGCTTGAGAACGCCGTTCGGGGCGGATCCCTGCGGGCAAGAACAATCGGGAATCGATCGGTTGTGGTCGCCCCACGGTCTCGCTTTTGATTGCGAGTTGGTCCACGATCGCAGCGAGTCCCGCCTCGATGGCCAACGCTTTCGGCCACGAGGGCCACGCCGTGGCCCACAGTGGGAGGCAACATGTCTTTCGAGCCGACTGCGGACAGAGGTGAACCCTGCCTTACCACCTCGTCCGAGCAGGTCCGTGACTGCGAATTGAAGGCACCCGCAGCGCGCATGTTTTGTGCATGGCAGCCAGCCAGCCCGCGGGCTCTCTTCCTCTTCCAGCAAGACTGTCTGCTGAGCGGCTTCCAGAGCCGAGCCGCGCGCAGCAGACAGCCCCAGTGACGCCTTCCCGGGGCTGCGCGCGCTTTGGCTTCGCCACCCTTCGCCGCCGATGCTGCCCACCGTCCATTTCACCACTTGCCGAGTCGAGTCCAGTGCTGACTCACTGTCAGCTTTACCAAAGGCGCAGCTTGGTTATCGGAGGCTTTTGACGCCATGAAAAGCTTCACGCAGGCCGACGCCGCGCTGCCCAAGCACCTCAAGCTCTCGCCGGAGCAACAGCAGGCGCTCACAGACCTGGCCGACCGCATCGTAGCGGAGACCCTGCAGGCCAACGAGGACTTCATCGCCAACGACCGGCGGGTCGACGGCCGCGTGTGGAAGAAGGTCAAGTCACGCGAGAACGTGCACGTGTATCGCACGCGCCGCTCGGGCAGCAAGACGCGCGGCCGCAGCAGTGACGTCAACGAAAAGGACCCGAGTCGGCCGAGACTGTTGTCCAACAACGCGGTCGAGCAGCACCAGCGCAACGCCATCGCGGCCGGCCGCCCCCTTGGGTTCGTGAGCGACGACGACGAATTGCATGGCAACGAGGCCAGCCAGACCAACACGCACAGCTCCACGAGTGAGGGCGGATCTTTCGCCATCGAGGACAGTGTCTTGGCCAAGTCGAAGCCATCCCATGTGCCACTCATAGAGGCGAACGGCATCATGGACGGGTCCGTGGACGACGCGGCGTTCGGCGCGTTAGCAGACACCCTGTACGCCTGGGAGGTGCGCAACTCGTACACCAAGAACGACGGGTTTGATGGCCGCAAAATCCTGGCCGCGCTGCAGGCCCCCAGCGAGGAGGACCCGTTCAGGTTCGTCGGCGTCAAGTGGGCCACGCGCGACTTCGGAGCGTTCATGACGCGTCGCGACCTGCTGTTCTTGGAATCGTCGGGCTTCGCGCTCGACTCGGACGGCGAGCGCGTGTACTACAGTTTGGCCCACTCGATCGAGCTGGCCGAGGTTCCTCGTCTACCTGAGCGTCTCAATGTTATTCGCATGAATCTGTCGAGCTGCTACATCATGCGACAGCTGACGGAGGACAAGATCGACGTCTACTGCAGAGGATACTCGGACATGGGCGGCGAGATGCCCGAGGGGTTCAGCGTCAGCTTCTTCTCCGCCGCGGTCGCCGGCGTCTCGGGGATGGTCGAGTGCTCGTATCTCAAGAAACTGTCGTGGTTCATGAGCCGACGTCGCCAGAGCGATTCTGCTGGCGCGCGGTCAAGTCACTGCGGCGTGTGCGGCAAGGGCGTCATTAAGCTCTCGAACCTCGTGCAGCCCAGCAACGGCTGCCCGATCTGTAGACTTCCGGTTTGCAGCAAATGCAGCGTACACAAGAAGTTGTCCATCGTGTCGCCCGAGGACGTCGTCCAGAAGCAGTTCTCCTTCTGCCTCTCGTGCGTCATTGAGGCTCGGCGGTTGTCGGCATGGGCCGTGGCCACCTCACTGCTCGCGGCCTCGTGATTGAGAAAGACGTGAGAAGGGTACATGTACGAGCACGGCCAAGTAATGCACTACGAGACAATTTGTCATGTTTGTGTGTGTCGAAGAACACACAGGGAACCCAAGACTCCGGCGAATGAATATAAGGATCAAACGAATTGGTGAACTTCATGAGCTTGAAACCTCAGCCTTCTCTTGCTTGCGAGGTCGTGGAGTTGCTGCGAAATGTGGATGCCTGGAGCTGCCAGTTTCGGCCGGAGACGCGGCGCAGCAGCGGATGGTTCCCATGTTGATCCGCGTTAGGATTTGAGCTGCCATGTGCCTGCCAAATTGGCAGCACAAAGCTCACGCGGCCCCATGCTGCTCGTGTCGCGTCGTGACTCGGGCAGCCTTGACTCACGAGGGTGTGTAAAATGGCTTGAAAGGCATTGCGCGCCGCCTGCCCAGGGCAAACCATGGCGTGACAGCAAGCCGATCCGCCAAAAATCTTGGTCCAAGACCAACGGATGCCGTACATGTACACTGTAGGTACAAGACCAACGAATGCCGTACTAGTACTGTATCATGTACACTGTAGGTACAAGACCAACGAATGCCGTACTAGTACTGTATCCAAATCTTTGGATTCCAAAGATGTGGTTAGACCCACGCAATGTGAACATGTATTACTGTACAGTATGTACCTGTACGGTACACGTGTACAGACAAGTGATCAATCGTGATGGCAGGACGCGCGTGACGGCCAGAAGTTCCCAGTGTATTGTGAGCCTGAAGCGACATGGCGACGCTGAAGAGCAGGAACGAGCAGAGAAACATACAAGACGACCGCTCGATCTCTGCTCCGGCAGCTTGCAGAGCTGGTGCTCTGATGCCTTCAGTGATGGAGCCTGGTCAAGATTGGTTGGCGCCGATGTTCCCTGTGTGTCTGTCTTGGATCCCATCTCGTGCGCACGAGCACCGCTCCTCCTTCCTCGTCTCCTGCGTCGCACTACAGTACTGTACAATACCGCGCGGCGCCTCCATCCTCAAGCTTCGCAGCCATTTCGAAACTTGCTCTCAAGTACCTACCTACGTGGTAGACTGCTGTAGCATCGGAGACTGTCGCTTTCAGGAAACTGCACTACAGTATCAGGATGGCCTACACGCGCGCGGACGGAATCATCCCGGACCGGGTGACACTCACCAAGGAGCGAAAGCAGGCGCTGACCGACACCGCCGACAAGGTCGTGGCCGAGACTCTGCGCTGCTACGAGCGATTCGTTGGCAACAACCGGCAAGTGGACCCTCGGCTCTGGAGGCCCATCAAGTCTCGTGAAAAGGTGCATGCGTACCGCACCCGGCGTTCAGGTTCCAAGCATCTGAGGCATCTCGAGAACGAGAAGCATCCGAGTCGACCACGGTTGCTGTCGAACAACACGGTGGAGGAGCAGCAGCGTCAGGCGATGGCGGCAGGTCGACCGCACGCCTTCACCCCCGACGACGAAGACGAAGAACCGGAGCGAGCGGCAGCGGAGAAATCCGCCAGCAGCGTCTCGCAGTCACAACACACACAGAGCTCATCGAGCAACGCAGGGTCCTTCTCGGTCTTCCCCGAGGAGAGCGTGCTGGAGAAGGTCAAGCCATCACATGTGCCGTTGGTCGCAGCTACCGGCATTATTGACGGATCCGTGGCGGACGTTGCCTTTGGGGCGCTGGCCCACACGAACGAGGCCTGGCTCGAGCGCAACGCCTACGTGAAGAACGACGGCTTCGATGCGCGCAGGGTTCTCGCCTCCTTCCAGGCCCCGAGTGAGGAGGACCCGTTCCGGTTCATTGGCATCAAATGGGCCTCCCGCGACATCGCTCTCTTTGTCTCTCGACGGGATGTCGTTTTCATCGAGTCGTCCGGCATCGCGCTGGACTCGGATGGTGAGCGCGTTTACTACAGTCTGGCCCACTCGATCGAGCTGGACGAGTGCCCCGTGCTCCCCGATAGCTACAACGTCGTCCGCCTGAACCTGTCCATTTGCTACATCATGCGCCAGATTTCCGAGACGCAGATCGAAGTATACGCCCGCGGATACGCAGACATGGGCGGCAGCTTGCCGCCCCTTGTCGGGTTGAACGTCTTCACCCAAGGTGTCGTGGACGTTGTGGGCATCGTCGAGGCCTCGTACCTCAAGAAGCTGGCGTGGCTCATGGCTCGCCGGCGGAACAGCGACGCGACTGCGCAACACACGAAGGACTGCGGCGTCTGCGGCAAGGGCACCATGAGGTTCAACCTCATCAAGGCCGGGGGCACATGCGCTATCTGCAGACATACCATTTGCCAGAAGTGCAGCGTCAAGAAGAAGCTGCTGCTGGACGCGGCGGAGGACGTGCAGCGGACTCTTACCTTCTGTGTGTCGTGCGTCATTGAGGCCCGGCAAACGTCCGCGTGGGACGTCGCGACGGCGCAGCTCAAGCTGAAGCAGTGTCGGTAACTACATAGCAGGGGTCCAGGGAGGTGAGGCAGCACGCGTTGGCTAGAGCCATCGTATTTTAGAGCTAATGAAGGTGCTGTGTACATCGTTCGTTTCCCGTTCAAACAGCACACCGAAACACAGCGTTGCATTACTTCGAGGTGCCACCATCGATCACGCTCCACTGAGACGTCGGAGGTCGGTCGGAGGTCCGAGCTGGGAGCTGTTTATCATGCCGAGTCAAACGGTGACACTGCACTGCAACTTGCAGTGCGTTGCAGTCTGCAACACGGGTGTCCTCCAGGTTGGAGTCCAAGCTGCGCACCGCTGGGACCAACGGCGCAGGACACATCAAGCGCGTTGTTAAATGGGCGACCGAGAGTCGGCAATTCAGTAACGCCTTCCAGATCTGTGGTCACGCGGGCCCGCCTGCAAGCAATGAGCGCGATACTGTACCTCCGAGTCTATCCATGTTGACGATCGCAGCTTCATGCAGCGTGCTGGATGGCGAGTCCAGTGCAGCGGCTTTCACCGAGGCTATCGACGTCCGGAAGCCCGTGTTGCATCTTTCGTGAAGACCTTCGCGCGCGTACTGTAGCTTAGAGCGTTGTGTACTGTACCGGATAGGAAGAGGAGAAGCGTTGCTCTCACAGTGGCACTGCGAGCAGTTCCGGCGAGTTATCAAAACTTGCACTGGCAGCATCCGATAGGTATGGTTCAGGCCCTGCACTCACGTCGCTCACCCTAGACATGTAAACGCTTGACGCTTACCGTGCACCCATGGCCAAGGTGGCGTGACAGCACCAAATTATTGGTGACCCCCGCTGTCTCAACCTGGTGACAGCGGGCCGCGGCACCTTCCTCCTCCTTGTCCGCCAGCACCGCCAATAGGCAGAACTGCTGCACTGCCCGCAAACCTGGTGTACATGTACACTGTACTGTGCGCGCGGCTTCAGGATCTCGCTCTCTTTATTTTCTCGGTATGATAGGCCCCAGCAGCACCGAGATCAGCATGACAGCCATGCGGTTTCAATCACTCCGCACATGATCAATGCCAGTGTCGCGGTCCACGGCAGCCGATAGACTCGGGCAAAGCCGCCTGGCGGGTGGCTGGTCAATCTCCTTCCGTGTGCATATTCCACCTGTCGTGGGCACGTAACGCCGCTCAATTCACCAGCTTTGATGCAATGACTCGGGGCTTCCACGCGGCTGGGGCGCGCTGCTCCATTGGCGGCCTGGTGGAGCTCCGGGGCCTCGTTTCTCCGCCGGGTGAGCAGCAGCCGACTCTACATGCACACATGCGAGTCGCGACGTAGCGACGCCAGCAGAAGGAGGACGCTCCGATCCCAGTTGAAGGATCCCAAAGCACGCTGGCCTCCCACTGCTGGCTGTAGAAGCTGGATAAGGTCTCCGCTGCACTCTCTTCAACTTTTGCCACCGCTGCATGACATTGGCACTGCCCAGGACGGAACTTTCCCATCTACTCGTCCGCCTCACTTCGCGAAGCGCTCTCGCTTGAACACTGCAGTCGGTGGGTTACTGGAGTGATAGCAGCACCAGCATGCGCTTCGGAGACTCGTGGGACGCGGGCCACATCTTCCCGCCTCGGGAGCTCGTGCTCACGCGCGACGACAGGGAGCAGTACGAGACGCTGGCGGACCAACTCGTGGCCGAGACGCTGCAGGCCAGCGAGGACTTCATCTCGGACCGTCGGTCGGTCGACCTGGAACGATGGAAGGTGGTCATGGAGAAGGGCAGCATGACGGCGTACCGCTCGCGGTCGCGCGGCCAGCGGCGCGCACGTCGCGACCGACTCGAGACGGAGGAGGCGATCGAGTCTTCTGTCGTGCACCGCCCCAAGCTCTACTCGGCCGAAAGCTCTCTGAGCGACCTCATGGGCCGCGGCAACACGCACTTGTCGTGTGGCTCTTCTCACGACGACGGCAGCTCATGCGCAGGCTCGGACTACTACGAGAACAGCCGCATCGACCCCGAGGGGCCCGATCAGAGCGTGCTGAGCAAGTCGCGGCCGCGCAACACGCCCATGGTCTTCGGCGGCGGCGTGATCCCGGGGACGGTGGACGACGCAGGACTCGGCTTCCTGGCAGACACGCTGGAGCGCAGCCTTATGCGCTCGGCCACGAGCAAGGAGGTGAACGTCAAGGACCTGCGGATACTGGCCCAGTTCCGGGGGCCCTCCCAGCAAGACCCGTTCCAGTTCCTAGGCATCAAATGGGTCTCCTACTCGTCCAGCAAGACTGGAGGCTCGGTCGTTAAGCCCAGAGACACCGTGACGCTCGAGTCCACGGGCTCAACGCTGGACGCGAACGGCGAACGCGTGTGCTACTTTTTGAACCACTCGGTCGAGATCGAGGAGGTCCCGGAGTTCCGCAAGCACGGACTGGTGCGTCTGCGCACCTCGAGCTGCCGCATTGTGCGGCCGTACAACAGCCAGGGAGAGGTGAAGGTGTATTTCCGTGGCTACTGCAACGTCGGCGGCCACTTTGGCGTGAGCGCGTCGACGCAGCTCTTCTGCGAGTCCATGCTGGACACGGCGCAGCTGGTGGAGGAGTCGTACATGAAGAAGCTCGCGTGGTTCGTGCACGCGTACGCGCGGCGCCAGAACGTTCACGCGGAGGAGGACAAGCACGAGGGGTGCGCGTGCTGCCACAAGCTGCCCACAAAGGGCTTCAAGAAGCTGCTTGAGAGCAGCACGACCTGCTTTCTGTGCCGAAGGAAGGTCTGCAAGAAGTGCACGGTCAAGAAAAACTTGTCTATGGACTCGTCGAGCAAGAAGAGTCTCGACTTCTGCCTCAACTGCTACCTCAAGGCCAAGCAGCTGTCGGCCTGGAGAGTGGCGCTGGCCACGCTGCCCAAGTAGGCCAGCCCAGCTAGTGTAGTTTCGATAAATACCCCCACCTGATAGTTCTAGCCCTAGTTTTAAGCTCAACGCAGCAAACATAAAGCACCTTGTGCACCCACCCAACTTTCAGAGCTCACGTAGAAGTACCGGTAATGTGCCGTGACTGATCATCTGGTGATTCTCAACGTCGAGTCTTCCATCTTGCACTTTGCTCGAGGACATCTTTGCACGACGGAATTCAACGAAAGAAAATTGCAGCAAGATGTTCTTCAAAGTTGTGGCGTCCAACACACATACACATGGGTTGGAGTCTTTCCATTGTAGAGAAGTTGTGAATGACTGATGAACACTGTTCATAACGTGTTCATACAAGTACATGATCTATTCTCTAGTTATCCCTGTTCTACCTTTTCGACCTCTGCTCTCTATGCCGAGTCTCTCGCCAGCGTGGCCACCGCGACATGCCACGCGGGCAAGCGCTTTGCCCTCAGGTAACAGTTAAGACAGAACTCCAGCTCCTTCTTCTTCATGTGCCGGCCGCGCGAGCCTTCCACGGGCAGCAGCTTCTTCACAGTGCACTTGTGGCACGCTGTCTGTCTACACAGACTGCAACTGGAACTCCTCTCCAAGAACCCTCTCAAGCGCGACGAGAGCTTCGCGTAGCAGCAGGAGCAGGCGCTGGCCTTTTCCACCGTCGACCGTGAGCTGCTGTTGCTGCTGAAGCTGTTGGTGGCCGAGTCGCTCGTGTTGCTGCTACTGGAAGACCAGCGGAGCTTGTCGTGCATGAGCCACGCGAGCTTCTTCAAGTAGGACTCTTCCAGGAAGCGAGGCATGAGCACGATGCCTTCAGCGAACTGAGTGGCGCCAAGACGAACGCTAAAGCTCCCGCCAATGAGCAGGAATCCCCTCGCAAACACCTCAATGAACTCTCCATCACTGTGCTTCTTCTTGTGAGGGCGGATGATATGGCACGCGGAGAAGGTCGTGCGCACCTGGCCGAACTCGCGGAACGTCGGCACCTCATCCATCTCGATCGAGTGGTTGAGGAAGTAGGTGAAGCGCTCTCCGTTCGAGTCCAAAGCCACGCCGGTGGACTCGATGATCAAATAGTCGCGAGGTTTAACCACAAGCGACACCGTGCGGCTTGGGGTGTGCGAGCACCACTTGACTCCGAGGAACTGGAACGGGTTATCCTTCGTTGGCCCGTGGATTTTCGCCAGGATCCTCATGTCCTCCACGATGTTGTCTTTGTGGGTATTGAAGCGCATCCGACTGCGTTCGTCTGTGTCCGCTAGGAACGCGAACGCCATGTCCTCCACTGTTCCCGGTAGCACGCCCGAGGAGAAAACAACGGGCACGTCGGCCGGCCGAAACTTCTCGAGGACGCTCATCTCGGAGCCGCCTTTGGCGCCAAACTTTGTGAACTCATCGTGGTGTAAGCTTTGACTCCTGTCATCGTCCGAGTCGCTGTCGTCGAAAGTGTTGAGAGGTCCGCCTCGCAATAAGTCTTGGAGGTCTCGGTCGCTGGTCGGGTAGAGCGTTGGGTTCTGCGGGGAGGACGCGACCACGACCGTGTCTTCGCTCCACAGTCGCTCGCGCTTGGAGGGTCGAGCCTTGTTACCGGCAGTGGCGATGTCCAGGTACGCGACGACGTGGTCCTTCTCCTTTATGGGCTTCCAGCAGCTGGGGTCGGCCACATGTCCTCGGGCCGCAAACTCCTCGTTGGCGCGTAGAGTCTCCGCTACGAGTCGATCGGCGAGCTTCTCGATCGAGTGCTTGTCTTCCTCGGACAAATTCAACGGCACGGGAGGGTACTCTACGCCTCGGTTCTCCATGGATTTCGTCAAGAATTCCTCTCACGGCGGTGGCTGCGAGAAACTCTACGAATGACGACCCCGCGAGGCGGCCGGCAAATGTTCCGAGTCAAGCGGCTGTCGTGTGCATCGAGCCGCACATGAACATGTGCCACCAGGCCAATCTCGAGAATCAGCCGACTTGGCTTCGCTACATGTGCCAAATGGGGTGTCTGTGTTACGCAGGGTTGGGCCTCGACCTTGGATAGGCGGGCGAGGCCAAAGGGTGAGTGAGTCTCGCAAAAAATGGGTCTCTACGTTCGCTGCACCTCAACTAGGCTCAACTTGTCGATTGCGCTGTGCATTTTTTCCTGGGGGGGGGGGGGGGGGGGGGGCGGTGCTCGTAAACTGAGTGCGACACGTTGGCCAGCACAGCTCAGATCCGATCGCAGTTCTTGGAGTCTGTGGCCGACGTCGACATGGTGGCGACTGCGATGCGCCACGCGGACAAGTCCTTGGCTTGCAGGTAGCAGCTCAGGCAGAAGTCGAGCGTCTGCATCGTCAGTTGATTGGATCCCCCAACGTCCACGGGCAGCGCCTTCTTGACTGTGCACTTGCGGCAAACGGTTTGTCTGCAGAGGTGGCACGTGGAGTTGGAGCCACCCTCCAGGAGCTTCACAAAGCTCGAGGGGGGTCTTTCGTGGCAGCACGGACAGGTGTCGGCGATTCGGAGCGACTCAATACTGGGGGGACTGCTATCAACGCGACGTCGGGAGCGATACAACCACTGGAGCTTCCTCGTGATGGACTCCTCCACAGTCCGCGGGATCGAGATGAGTGCATCGCAGAACAGATACGTAGTCAACCGCTCGGCGAGAATGGCCCCCGCGTCGATGAAGCCGCGGCTGAAGATCTCGATCTTCCCCGGACTTTTATGCGGCTTCATGATGTGGCACGCCGAGAACTTAATGCGCACGTTGCCAAGCTTCCGATAGTCCGGGACCTCGTCCAGCTGAAGCGCTCACCGTCCGAATCGAGCGCGAGGCCAGTGGATTCCAGCACGACGTAGTCGCGCGGGTGCAGGAACCTCCCAGCAGCTCCAGGCGTGGAATGCAAGCACCACTTGACCCCCAAGAAGCGGAACGGATCGTCCTGAGTCGGTCCGTGGATACGAGCGAGAATCCGCACGTCGTCGGCCGCGACGTCTCTGTTGCCGGCATTCCGCGTCCGACTTCGGGCTTCTGTATCTGCGAGGAAGCCAAACGCCGCGTCTTCGACTGTGCCAGGCGCCACGCCGGTGCAGAAGACCATCGGCACGCCGTCTGGTCTTGCCTTCTCCAAGACTTTTTGCTCGAAGACATCGATGAATTCGTCCTCGGGTTCGTCGTCCGAGTCATCATTCAGGTAGGTCGCGCTCGGGTACGCCTCGGACTCCAACTTTTTGCCATAATTTGGGTAAAACGACGGAAGCTGTGGTGACGCTGGGACGGCTTCGGCCCCGTCGCTCGGGGCTCGTTCCTGCCGAAAACTTGATGGCGTGCGCTTGCGTGCCCTGTACGCAGTCAAGTTGTTCTTGCCCTTGACCACTTTCCATCGGCTGAGGTCGACGACTCGCCCTTTGGCCACGAATTCGTCGTGTGCCCACAATGTTTCAGCCACGAGTTGGTCTGCCAGCAACTCGAGAGCGTTCGCGACGACTGGAGACAAGGAGAACGGCGTCGGTGGGTACGTAGGATCCATTTGTTGTACAGCGTGGACGATTGACAAGTGGCTGGCCACTCACTCGTCTTGCAGCATGTAGCAAGTCACGAAGCTGTGGAGCGAGGCGTTTTGTATTTATCTGGTCGACAAAACATGATTTAACATCCTACAGAAGTCGCCGGGTTGTCGGAATCACGAGGACTGTGGCGCCGTCCTGACGCTATCAGTTGCTGCAGGTTCTGCAACAACGCTGCATTGAAGACTGATGATGCTTTGGCCTGGCACTGGACTCCGCGACACGTTGGCAGGATCCTCGACGCTGGTGGCCAAGTCTTCGTGAAAAACTGTGTTTGCCTCCAGGGGACATATACTGCACATGTAGTACTGTAGCACCAAGCTACTTAAGTAGAGGATACATATCCTAGCTTACACACCTTTATCTCAGTCACTTATGTAAATGTCCCCCCCCCCCCCCCCCCCCCCCCACCGTCTCAAGACCACAGATAGTTTGCTGACGTCTACCGAAATGTTGACTCATTTGACCACCAATGCCCTTCTCGCGCTGCAGGCACATCAGTGTACTGCTCTGCAATGTCGACAGTTCACAGCAGTGTGCGATGTCGAAGTTGCCCGTTCGGCATACGGACGATAACGTTGTGCGATTGCAACAACCCGAATGAGCTGGAGGTCATTGGACAGAACGACATCTTCGCTTTTGACGCTAAAAGCTCCTCTCGACGCAACGAAGGCCTGGCCTGCCGACGTAAAAAGAGGTCTCGTTATCGTCGCCCGTCGTCGTCAAGAGAGATTCTGTGTGGGCAGCTCAGATCCGATCGCAGTTCTTGGACTCTGTGGCCGACGTCGACATGGCGGCGATCGCGACTCGCCACGCAGACAAACCCTTGGCGTGCAGGTAGCAGCTCAGGCAGAAGTCGAACGTCTTCATCGTCAGTTGCTTGGGTCCGCCTACATCCACGGGCAGCGCCTTCTTGACTGTGCACTTGCGGCAAACAGTGTGTCTGCAGAGCTGGCACATGGAGTTATTCCCCTCCAGCAGCTTGGCAAGGCCGCTGTGGAGTTTTTCGTGGCAGCACGGACAGGTGTCGGAGATTTGGAGCGACTCGAGACTGGGAGGGCTGCTATCTGCGCGACGTCGGGCGCGATATACCCACAGGAGCTTCCTTGTGTACGATTCTTCCACTGTCTGCGGGACGGTCATCAGTCCGTCGCAGAACATATACGTGCTCAACCGCTCGGCCAGATTGCCTCCAGTGTCCATGAAGCCTCGACAGAAGATCTCAATAGCCCCCGTGGTCTCATGCGGTCTCATAATGTGGCACGTAGAGAACGTAACGCGCACGTTGCCAAACTGCTGGTAGTCAGGGACCTCGTCCAGCACAATAGAGTGGTTCAACACGTAGCCGAAGCGTTCACCGTCCGAGTCGAAGGCAATGCCGGTGGATTCAATCACGAGGTAGTCGCGAGGCTTGATGAACTTCCCAGCAGCTCCAGGGGTCGAGTGCGAACACCACTTGACCCCCAAGAAGCGGAACGGATCGTCCT
Source organism: Phytophthora vignae f. sp. vignae (assembly GCA_016169955.1). Classification (NCBI taxonomy): domain Eukaryota; phylum Oomycota; class Peronosporomycetes; order Peronosporales; family Peronosporaceae; genus Phytophthora; species Phytophthora vignae. Next base: position 727,586 of record JABJUM010000029.1, on the reverse strand, counting down.
GAGTCGGTCCGTGGATACGAGCTAGAATCCGCACGTCGTCGGCCACGACGTCTCTGTTGCCTGCATTCCGCGTGCGACTTCGAGTTTCAGTATCTGCGAGGAAGCCGAACGCCGCGTCTTCGACTGTGCCGGGCACCACGCCGGTGCAGAAGACCATCGGCGCGCGCTCTGGTCTCGCCTTCTCCAAGACCTTTTGCTCCAATACATCGACGTAGCTGAATTCGTCCTCGGGTTCGTCGTCCGAGTCGTCTTCCAGGAAGGTCACGCTCGGGTACGTCTCGGACAATGCGTGCTCTAACTTCTTGTCGATAGCGGGGTAGAACGACGGCAGCCGAGGAGACGCCACGACTGCTTCGGTCTCGTCGCTCGGGACTCGTTCCCGCCGAAACCGGGACGATGCGCGCTTCCGACTCCGGTATGCTGTCATGTTGTTCTTCTGCTTGACCATTTTCCATCGGCTGAGGTCGACGGCTCTTCCTTCTGCTACGAAGTCGTCGTGTGTGCGTAGAGTTTCGGCCACGAGCTGGTCAGCCAGCAACTCGAGAGCATTCGCGTCGGCCGCAGACAAGGGGAACGGCTTGGGTGGGAAACTGGATCCATCCCCGTTTCGGTGCGCCAATGTGTAGGAAGATTGCGAAGTGGCACTCGACTTGCACGGTGTTGGTGTCGCCGCGATGCGACGCAGCGGGCTCGGGCCCAAGTTGAACACTGATTTGACACAAGAGGACAGGTTCGATTTGTGTAAGTACATGTACAGTCCAAGTCGCGGGGTTGTTGGATTCCAACTTGGAATTGACACGAGATGCCACACTGTACGATCGTTTGAAGAGGAACTTCTCATTCTGAGGCAAAGCGTCCTTCCACTTCCGTTGCAAGCGCGCTGCATCGAAGACGGCTGACTCCGCGACACTTTGCTGCATCGCTCAACGCCTTTGCTTCGTGAAATATTCTGCTGAGATCGGACAGCTCGGCACGGCAGCAGGAGAATCATCTCCGACCGTCTCACAGGTCAAGACAAGAGATCTTCGCTCACGCGCTACTATAATAATAGTGAAATTCTCATCCACGTGCCCAGCAAATGCTCTTCAGCTTTGCCGCGGACGCACTGCAGTGGTGTATCACCAGCATTGCTGTCAGCAAGAAGTACTGTATAACTCCTTGACCGAGTCCGTAACAGTTAAGTGAGCCTTACAGTGTGGGGCCACCGGCAGAAGGACGAAGGAACGTTTACACCGACGGCGACAACCCGAATGAGCCGGAGCAGCTGTACATTTACCGCAGAACAGGCCGCTATCTCGTCCCTCCCGACACAACGAAGGCCTTGCCTTGCTAACGCAAAAGGAGGTCTGCCTCGTTATCGTCGCCCCGTAGCAGGAGCTTCTGCACCACGTCACAGAAAATGTGTGCGACACACCGAATGCATAACGAAAGCTCTTGGTGGCCCGCATGGCGAGTTCCTCCTCTACTACGTCGGAGCTGCAGGCGGCGCTGCGGCGGCTGCAGAGCGACACTCAGGACTTCTGGGCGCCGCTGCACTCGATCCGCCGCGTGGACGCGTCGACGCTCAGCGCCGTGCAGTTCCACCGCGAGTTCGTGAGTCGCAATGCGCCGGTCGTGCTGCTCAACGCCATGACGAGTCCGCAGTGGCAGCGAGCCATGGCCAATTGGCAGAGCGACGACCACCTGGTGGCCAAGGCGGGCAGCCACCCGGTGACTGTGGACGTGACTCCCTTCGGTTTCGGAGACGCCGTGCTGGAGCTGCCGGGCCACCACGAAGAACTCTTCGTCATGCCCGAGGAGAGAGACATGCCGCTGCACGAGTTCCTCAAGATACTCAAAGACCGCGACGGGTTCGACGGCGTACCCTACCTATCGCACCAGGTACGAGATAGAATAGGTAGAGCGGGAGACGGTGAAAAATGCTGATGGCTACATTTATTTCATGGGGGTAGAACGACAGCTTGAGAGAGCAGTTCCCGGGGCTGTTTGACGAGGTCCCGCCGGCTATGGAGCTGGCTATTGACGCGTTCGGGAACGAGCCTGAGGCTGTGAATATCTGGATCGGCGACGAGAGAGCGGTGTCCACGATGCACAAGGACCACTACGAGGTAAAAATCTACTTCTAGTTAATGTTATTTGTAGTCTGAGCTGACTGTTTTGCTGTGTGATGCGGATGATAGAACATGTACTGCGTGGTGAAGGGCCAGAAACACTTCACTTTGCTGCCGCCCTCGGCGGTCGGCTGTCTCTATGAGCGCGAATTTCCGTCGGCGAGGTATCGTCACTCGGCGTCTCCGAAGCCCGAGGGCGAGGACCATCTTGTGACGGATCTGGTCGCGACGGAGCGCTTCCACGACAAATACCCGCAGCACGCGGCCTGGGAGATTCTGTCATCGCCGGATAAAGGCGACACGCCGTGGATCCCTGTCGACCCGCTGAACATCGACCCAAAGCGCTATCCGCTGGCGGCCGCGTTAAACCCTATTGAAGTGGTGGTCAATGCTGGCGAGGTGCTATACCTGCCTTCGTTGTGGTATCACCGCGCCGCGCACCTTTGCCCGACGATTTCGGTCAACTACTGGCACGACATGGAGTTTGACTGCCGCTACGTGTATTTCAACTTTGCTCATGATGTTGGGGCTGCAGTGGCGGCTCTGGAAGACGAACAAGGCCGTGAGGAAAAGAACCGAACGAAAGTAGAAGAGGAATAGATCTCTTCATACCCATTGTATTATTGCTCGCGGCTGGTATGTTCAACACTTTTGGATTACAATTGCACTATCTACCACTGCATCTAGGTGTTTGTTACGTCTACTGTATCTAACCGCTCATACATGTACAGTAGCTTTGCTTTAATTAAGAATCGCCGGCTTTCGTTCCCGACTTCGAATTCGTTGTCCGTAGCTGAACCTACGGCTGCTTCGTGACGGGCAGCGAGTCGATCCCCACTTGCCACGACGACAAGTTCTTGGCCTCCAGGTAACACCTCAGACAGAACTCTTTCGTTGTCTTGGCCAGATGCTTGGACCCGCCAGCCTCCAGCAAAAGTGTCTTCCTGATGGTACACTTTCTGCACGTGGAGTGTCGACAGAGGATGCAGACCGAGTAGTCCAGCAGCTTCTCGACCCCTCGGCCCAGCTTCTCGCTGCAACTTTGGCAAGCTTCAACCGCATGCCCCGCTGGACTGAGGCTACTGCCACGGAGATGCTTTGACTGCAGTAGCCACGCGAGCTTCCGCTTGTTCGCCTCCTCCATTATCCGCGGCATCCTCATGAGACTTTCGCAGAACAAGTACGTGGCCAGGCGCTCGCTGAGACTCCCAGCAGAGTCGATGAACCCGCGACAGAAGATCTCGACGTTCCCTGCGGACTCATGCGGACGGACGATGCGGCAGGTGGAGAACGTTATCCTCAAGCGGCCGAACTTGCTGAACTCCGGGATCTCGTCCAGCTCGATTGAGTGGGTCAGCAGATAGCAGAAGCGATCTCCATTGGTATCGAGCGCCATTCCGCTTGACTCAATGACGACAGAGTCACGGGGCTTGATGAAGCGGCCCGCAGCTCCGGGGGTTGAATGGGCCCACCACTTGACCCCCAAGAAGCGGAACGGGTCGTCGAAGGTTGGCTCTTGAATGCGAGCGAGGATCTGCACGTCGTCGATGGTGGTGTGTCCACTGATGGAGCTGCGCGTTCGAGTGCGAGCTTCGGTATCTGCAAGAAAGCCCAACGCAGCGTCCTCGACGGTACCGGGGACGACGCCCGAGCAAAGCACCATGGGGACGTGGTTTGGCTTGGCCTTCTCCATCACCTTCTGCTCCAAGACGTCCTCCAAGCTGAATCCTCCTTGGAACTCGTCGTCCGAGTTGTTGTCCTCATGGCAAGTGGTGCTAACAGCCAGGTACGAATCCCCCAGACAGCTCTCGATGTTCTTGACGGTTGCTGGGAAAAACTCGGGCACGCGGGGCGACTCGGCCACGGCTTCGGTGTCTTCGCTATCGAACCGAGATCGGCGGGTTCTGCTGTTTGTCGTGAGCTCGCGCGCTCGATACGCCGTCAAGTTGGTTTTCCTTTTCACACGTTTCCACTGAGTCTTGTCGACCACGCGGCCACTCGAGATAAAGTCGTCGCTTGCGCGCAAAGTCTCAGCGACGAGCTGGTCTGCCAGCAGTTCAAGGGCGTTTGTATCGGTAGCGGATAGTTTGAGCGGCCTGGGTGGGTAGACAACCTCAGCAGAGTCCATAGCGAAGTCGAATAAAGGAAATTGAAGAATGACTCGGGCAGCTTGAGACCGTGGTGCAGCACGAAGGACGGCGCGTGTTGCGGCGGCTGGCATGCGCTGTGGCTGTTAAGGAAAGCGCGCTAACTCCATCTGCAGTCAACAGTTCGACGTATCCACGCGGTTGTTGTGGATCGGCGACACTAAAGTGCATTGGCACGTCTCGATAAGATTGATTAGATCGTGGCTCACCACGAGCTAGAATCTTATCAAGCAGGTGGTGCGTGTGCCCTTCCGAGTGTGCCGAGTCCAAAGCGCAGACATAACCCACGGGAATCGTTAATGGCACCCCCGATTTTCGTATTCGCACCCCATTTGTACCAAAACCAGGGTACATCGTTTCTATACTGAATTTGTTTCTAACCGCCCTGTGCTATCATTTCGAGACACAACCGAGACGGGCGACGAGACCAACAAGCCAAAGAGTCACGCAAGACGCACCATGGGCCCACCGCCACCAGAACAGACGCGGGCGCTGACGCAGCGTGACGCCGGCGCCACGAGGACCAGCTAGACGAGCGAGACGCCGGCGCCACCAGGACCAGCCAGACGCAGTCTAACGCCAGCGCCACCAGGACCAGCTAGACGAGCGAGACGCCGGCACCACCAGGACCAGCCAGACGAGCGAGACGCCAGCGCCACCAGGACCAGACGCGGGCGCTGACGCAGCGCCGGCCCGGCGCCACCAGGACCAGACGCGGGCGCTGACGCAGCGCCGGCCCGGCGCCACCAGGACCAGCCAGACGCAGCGAGACGCCGGCGCCACCAGGACCAGCCAGACGCAGTCTGACGCCAGCGCCACCAGGACCAGACGCGGGCGCTGACGCAGCGCGGGGCTGGCACCACTACGACCAGCTAGACGAGCCGCTCGGTGCGCGCTCGGCCGCTGTGTTGGCAAGCTCGAGCGCGCCGCTGGTAAGTGGATTAGCCTGTTGCTCGCGCTCATTCAGGCTAAGGTGAACTACGTCGCTCGCTGGATTAGACAAAGGCCGAGGCTTCCTAGATTTGGATAATCTGGGAGTACGCCAAGCGTATCGACAACGCCGACGAGTTGCTGGTGCCGTTCCTGACTTGTTCGATGGTGAGACCGCGCAGGTGCAGGTGCAACAGCTGACTGTCACTATGAAGCTTTCCCTGAAGCGCTTCAATGAGACGTGCCATGATCCAAGCAAACACATCTTGGTCTATATTGTGAATTGGTGAACAACTTCAGAGTCTTATCCGCGTGGTAGTTTCAATTCAGATTGCATCTAAGCATTGAGCATTTCCCTCCTAACAAATACACGAGTGTTGGCAACTTACGACTTCTTGATTGCTGTGTAAGCCATGAACGCTGCAGAATCAAGTGCTGTTACATCTGAAGAAAGCAACTCAGCAGCGAGCTCCCTCCTCTCCGATGTGCCGGCAGGCAGTGACGATGGCCATATCGAAGGTTCTCAAGTCGCGAAAAAGAAGCTGTGGGAGCTTGGGTGCCATCCGGTCGCTTCACTTTTGAACATTGTTAGTGTTACTGGGATGAACAACACGATTTACGTCCGCCAAGTTTTTCTGCGAGGTGAAAAGGAAGGGGATTACGCGTTTGCCATGGAGCAGCTCAAGAAAATGATAGAGGCCTTTGATATTCCGCTACCGCAATGTGTTCTGGTGGATTTGGAAACTGCTCTGTTAAACATTTTGGAGAAAGTGTTCCCAAATGTTCCGTCGTTGATTTGTATCTGACACGTGGAAAAAAAATATCCAGAAGCACGCCCGTCAAAAAGCATTTCCTCAAGTTGTGGATGAAGACGCGTCCACCTCGAAAAAGGTGATGAAAGATTCTCAAGAGCATCAAGACTTTTGCAAGGCTTTTCGTGCAGTGGTTAACGCAAAAACAGGAGTACAAGCAACGCCGTGAACACCTGCACACGTTATGTTCAACGGAAGCAGAGTACGTGGATAAGACCTGGTTAGACATTTGGAGATACCACATTGTTCACTTCTGGACGAACAACGCTGTTCACTTCGGGCTTCAGGCAACATCCCGTGCTGAAGGATACCATTCATCGCTGAAAAAATGGCTCAATAATTCCGAGGGTGATTTACTCACACTGTACCAGAGGATGACTACTTGGTGGGAGTTATCAATTCATCGACACCATCAGCAGTTGTCGGATTCTCACGTCAAAAGTCTGAGAATGTTGGATCCAGAATTATTTCGCGATGTGGAAGGTGTAATTCACGCGCATGCACTTGAGGAATGTGTTGAACAAAAGCGACGAATTCGTCAACAGGCTAATGCACTTACCAGCGGCGCGCTCGAGCTTGCCAACACAGCGGCCGAGCGCGCACCGAGCGGCTCGTCTAGCTGGTCGTAGTGGTGCCGGCCCCGCGCTGCGTCAGCGCCCGCGTCTGGTCCTGGTGGCGCTGGCGTCTCGCTCGTCTGGCTGGTCCTGGTGGTGCCGGCGTCTCGCTCGTCTAGCTGGTCCTGGTGGCGCTGGCGTCAGACTGCGTCTGGCTGGTCCTGGTGGCGCCGGCGTCTCGCTCGTCTAGCTGGTCCTCGTGGCGCCGGCGTCACGCTGCATCTGGCTGGTCCTCGTGGCGCCGGGCCCCCGCTGCGTCTGGCTGGTCCTGGTGGCGTCGGGCCGGCGCTGCGTCAGCGCCCGCGTCTGTTCTGGTGGCGGTGGGCCCACGGTGCGTCTTGCGTGACTCTTTGGCTTGTTGGTCTCGTCGCCCGTCTCGGTTGTGTCTCGAAATGATAGCACAGGGCGGTTAGAAACAAATTCAGTATAGAAACGATGTACCCTGGTTTTGGTACAAATGGGGTGCGAATACGAAAATCGGGGGTGCCATTAACGATTCCCATAACCCACGTGCCCTATAATCCGGATGGCGAGCCCGGAGTTTCCACAATTCGATGGCACAGCCTGTGTCCGGTTAGCTCTACGGTGAGGTGAGCGATACACGAGTTGACGAACTGACATGTGAATTCAAGTCGCTGGATCATCATCACCGGTATGCTATGCAGTTTCATGCATTCCGTGTTTAGGATCCATGCTTGTGTACAAGTACTCGGTTCGAGGCAATTGTCTTCATTTATCATCACGCACTTAAACTTCTAGCCTTCATAATTATCTATCCTTCCGCTGCTTTTGCACTTTCACTACATTGTGGTGCAAGATACCATACCTCCTTTTCAGTCACCCAGAACTTGAAGTGGTTGACTTACTCAACGACTTGGTTATCGAGGAGGAAAGAGAGCTGTGGCTAACACCTCGACCCACGCCCTTGGGCATCGTCTCCAACGCCACACCTCTGGCCGAGATCTTCATCGCGAGTGCCACACATTCTTGGCAGAAGTCCATGTTCTTCTCCGTGATGCTGCCGGCGTTGCCGAAGTCGACGCCCACCCTCTTGACGACAGTGCACTTGCTACAGAAGACCCGGCGGCAGACCTGACACGCGGCTCCCGTCTGGATGAGGCGCCCGAACTTGCTGAGCGAGTGGTGGCAGCCCGCGCAATGCGTCGGAGCGTGGCTCTGCGCCGCCAAAGCCGTCGCGTGCTCTCTTGCCTCTCGCTCTCGAGCGCTCATTTGCCACTTGAGCTTCTTGACGTACGCGCACTGCACGAGTCCTCCTACTGCCAGCAGCGTCTCCTTGAAGATGTTGACCGTCACGCCGTCCATGATGTCACCTCCAAGGTCGTTGAAAGCCCTGCAGAAGACCTCCAGCACCCCCTCCGAGTGCGTTCGGATGATGAAACACGAAGATATTCGCGCGCGGATGACGCCAAACTCTGTCAACTCCGGCACGCGGTCCAGCGCGTAGCTGTGCATGAGCAAGAAGGCCGCCTTCTCCCCATTCGAGTCGTGAGTGATACCAGTCGACTCGACGTACACCATGTCGCGCTGGGTGATGAAGGTCCCCATTGTTTTAGTCGCCCACTTGACGCCGAGGAAGCGGAACGGGTCGTCCCTCGTCGGCGCCTGGACGGTAGCGAGAAGCTTGACGTCGTCGTACTCGTCGCCAATGTAGGCGTCTCGCAGTCTCCAGCGCGCTTCGTTGTCTGCCAGGGCGCCGAAAGCTGCGTCCTCCACTGTCCCCTCCATCCTGCCCGTGATGACCACAAGCGGCACGCGGTCAGGACGCGCGCGTTGTAGCAGAGACCCGTCCGTGAGGTAGTCGGCATCATGGCGGTGGCTCCTAGATCCCCCGGAACTCGTCGACGCCTTGATCTGTGATGCCCCAATGCTGTCGGACGACGCGCTGCTCGCTTCGGACAATGACGCGAGCTGTGGAGGCTCCGACGCCGACGAACTCTTGCGCCGACGCGAGCGATACACGTGCAGCTGGTCCTGCGTCTTGACGTACTTCCAGCGCTCCGGGTTGAGCTTGCGGTGGCGCGCAATAAACTTCTCGCTGGCCAGCAGCGTCTCGGCTACCAGCTCGTCCGTGTAGTCGACGATGGTCTGCTTCTCGGCCAGCGAGAGCTGCAACGGCGGGAACACGTCGGGCGGCACCTTGGCCCTCCCCATTGCACAGCAAGTTCCAGTACGCGAATGCGGCGGTTGTCTCCGCCGAGACGAATGCGAGACTGCAGTGCAGTGCTCCAATGCGACAGGTTCAAGGTTGTCGTGAGCTTGCGGGCAGAGGAGAGGCAGGAGGGACCGGGCCGAGTCTGCCAGACTGTCTGGGCGATGCAGTGCATCGGTCAACAAGGCACGGCTTTGTGGCGCCAGACAAAACGACAGCACGACCCCGAGGACAAAACGCCTGGAGACTTTGTCTGCATGACACATTGGGGCATGACTTGACCTGGCAGATGGCATCCCCCCCCCCCCCCCCTGCAAGAGAAGGCAAGGCGTAGTACGCCGCGTACTTCTCCGGTCCGCTAAAGAATTAACAGTTCTCTAATCAGACTGTAACTTGCGTTCTACTGCTCCAACAGAGCTGTGGATGCCCTTAACTTAAAGCGCTTGATCCGCGGTATCACCCAGTATTGTTCATGACTGCATATTCCCGCCATTTAAGGCTGTTATCAGTCGGTTTAAACAATCGGTTTTCACAGGTGTGAGGTTTAAATTCGCTGCACCATCAAAAATGATCAGATTAAAATTTGGAGATATACTACAGAAAGCGGAAATAGAGCTTATCTATGGGATATAATGCTGTTAACCAACGAGTATTCAAACGCCAGAAAAACAGCCAATCGTGTTTCATACAAATCACTGATGTTGGAGTTTGTCCAATGAAATGTGGCATAGTCGGGTAATTCGACCAATCAAACATCGAGGTTTTTCATGAAAAACCTAACTGTTAATTCTTTTCCGGACCGGAGAAGTACAAGAGTCTTGAGTCAAGACGAGGTATTTAATGGTTTTGTGGGCCACATAACACCACACTTTAGTGGTTTTATGCACGATTTGCCGCCCGATTCGACGTGTTACTTCTCGGAAGTCTCGAAGGCAGCCGGTGATGCTCTCTCCGCTATTAGCAGAAGGAGAACGGTATTGAGCTCTCACGCAGTTCATCAAATGTCAAAATCACGTGAAGCAAAACTCGAGAAGTTGAAGCATGTTCACCGGTTGGTGGGCTATTCATATTATTCCGTTATTGTCGTGGACCGTACTAATATAGTAATACAGTAACACTACCTATAAAGACTATTTCTAAAGTAATATGAGCTTAAGTAATAGTACAGTAGTACTATCTGATTACTTTTTAGGACAACATTGTACTACAGTAGTACTACCTGTTCACTTTTTAAGTTACGATAGCTTTTGAAGGGGTACTCCAACGTTATCCATTTAGTACATTCAGTTGTGGAGTGCGTCTCGTTCTCCTCCTGTTCTCGCGGTCGTGCAATATCTACCTACGTGTATGCCTACCAATTGAGCATGTCCACCGCCACGTTGCGTGCAGGCACCTGCTTGGCTTCCAGCAGACACTCGAGGCAGAAGAGCATGGACTTCTGCATGACTTCGGCGCCGATGCCCAGGGCCGCCGAAAATAGCATGGCCATAAAAATAATGACCATAAATAAGTATGGATGATGTATGTTGGCCGTTTTCGCTTGGCCATAACATTATTTATGTCAAGAGGTCCTAGCAATAATTGTAATTGGGCAAATTATCAGAAACAAATCTTGAAATTTAGAGAGACCAATACAAACTTTAAGTAATACAGGATCATGATATTTCAACATTATTTATGAGACACATTTTCTGCATGACATTATTTATGTCCTCTTCTTTCTGGCAGGCCTACCATTATTTATGAGCCAGCTTGGCTTACATAAATAAAAATGCCATAATCGGCGGCCCTGCCGATGCCCACGGAGATCTTCTTGCTGACGGAGCATTTGCCGCACAGCACGCGGCGACACACTTGGCAGGTGCCTCCACGCTGCATCAGCAGGTTGCTGAGCTTGTTTAAACTGCGGGTGCAGTTGGCACAGTGTGTGGGCGAGCCCAGACGCCCATGTGCAGCTCGAGCCGACTTCTTCATGAGCCACGTGAGTTTGTACGAGTTGGCGCACTCGATGGAGTTGACGAGCGCCATGAGGTTCTCGGCGTAGGCGGTGGCCGCGACGTTCACCGGCACGTCGCCGTCCAGCTGAAGGAAGGCGCGCGAAAACATCTCGACGGATCGGTGGCGCGCGTCGGAAGGGGGAAGTCCCGTGTTGGCGAACGTCTGGCAGCCGGACATGTGTCCGCGGATGACGTCCCCAGCACGCGGCAACTTCAACACGTCTGATAGATCCACAGACTGGCGAACGCCGTACGCGACCGTTTTCTCCTTGGCGTCCTTCATCAAGCCTGACGCCTCCAAGAAGAGGAAGTCGCGGGCCTGACTGAAGCGGCCGTACGACTGCAAGCCCCACTTTATACCGACGAAGTTGAGAGGGTGCTCGGCGGTCGGGCGTACCAGTACCGCAAGCAGCCGCGAGTCCTCGAGCTCCGTGCCCAGGTACGAGTTGCGCATGAGCGCGTGCGCCTCTGTGTCGGCCAACATGCCCAACGCGGCGTCTTCCGCCGTGCCGTCGATGACGCCTGACAGCACCACTGCGGGTGGGCGCGTCGTCTTCTTGAGCCTGTAGTGGTCGCTGTCACCCGACGAAGTGGACGACGCGAGGGTCGTGATCTTGTCCATGGTGGACCTGTGCGAAGTGGAGTCCGAGGACGACGAGGACGACAGCACATCCGGCCGGTCGTGGTGCGACCCGCCGCCGTGTAGAGCTCGGCGCGAACGATACGCGCGGACGTCGTCCTTGGTCTTGACCAGCTTCCACGCTTCCTTGTCGAGTTGGCGACCGCCGGCCGCGAAAGCCCCGCGAAGCTCCAACGTGTGCTGCACCACCGCGTCCACTTCGGCGATCAGTGCCGCCTGGCGCTCAGGTGAGAGCTGAATCTCGGGTAACGTCTCGGGTAATCTGAACTTGCCCATGCCTGTTAATGGAGTGTCTTGGAAGCTGCAAACTGCTGAATGTCGAGAGCGCTACAATAGGTCGGTTGGAGGGGTGGTCTGAATGCCAGCCGCTTAGCTCAGTCTATCAGCCCGATGACCTGAAAGTTTGAAAGTGCGGCCACTGGATGCGAAGGCTCCGAAGACTCGTGCCCGGGCGTGCGTGGGTTGTGGCCCTGGCGAGTGGTGATGTCTGCCAAAGACGCCGCACCTCCTCTCCTGCCTCTCGGCGTCGCGTCGCGACTGACGCAGCAGATGGAAGGTGTCGTAAATGCGCCAGCACTCAAGGAGTTTGTATGCTTTGGCGCCCCGAAAGACCAACGTGAAGTCAAATCGGTGCAGCACACGAGGAAGTGTGCGCATGGTGAGAGTTACAGAGACGTCTGTACATCGTCCAGTCGAGCGCCACCTCAGAACCGCGAGCAGCTCCTCCGGCGCCACAAGCTGAGAGCACCAAGCTCAAGGTGACAGGGAGAAGGGCGACTTCCCGGCCCCATCGACAGTGCGGATTGCGGCGTCACGCATGGGGGGCACTGTCATGGTCACTATAGACTGAAAGCTCCGGTCACCTCCGCCCAAAGCTGTCAATACCTTCGCACACTTGCTGAACCCCCTCGGTCCTCATCGCCACGCTTGATGCATACGTGTTCCTACTGATCTCTAGAGGGGAGAGGTCATCCGCTATTGTAGCTCGAAGCTCGGAGAGAGCGAAATGATGCCGCTCTAGAAATCGCCGCGAATGATTTGAAGCCGTAAGATTTCGCTCAGTCCGCCCTCTGTGGTATCCGCTCAGCAGGTTGACACTGTTGGCTGGACGCAAAAACTCACGCCTGCTGACGGTATCTCAGGCGACGGCACCACTGCGGGTGCTGCCTCCCAGGGGGTGTAACGTTACTCCGTCACACCAACCGGTGTTTGACTTGCACCAAAACTCTCCGAGTCTTGAAACTTTCATCTTCAACGTGCGCGATATCTCAAAGTTGATGGGATTGGTCGAGTTGGAAAGGCTTGCATTGAAGCCGGTGAGTCGCCTAAAAGGCGGGTCGAACGCAAAATATCCCAAGCCGCTCCGGAGCCTACTGGGGCCGGCACTCGAGCTCCGCGAGCGGACTGCGGGCAAGTGTCGGGTTGGGTGCCTGCGTTGCATTTGACTAGCAACGCACGCCGCTGCACCCGTTCGTCCCGGCATTGGGCTTTGTCGCCAGGGTTTGGCTGTCAGCGAGCCTCTACGGCACCTGTTCGCCTTGTTTCTTACAGCAGTCACCGCATGCACGCGTGACTCGGTGTTGCGAGAAGAAGCTCCTTGCCTTGCCCTTCTGTCCAACAAGTATCCTGGGCTTGCTGACTGCATAGAAACCATCGACGGATAACCCGTCGCGCGACGGCAATGAATCCTGTGGTCCTGAATCACCAGTGACAACGTCGGAGGGTACAAGTCCGCTGACCTTCGTGAAGCACATCCAAGCGAGAAAACTAATACTCATGGTTGGATTCATTCAATATCTATCTACAGAGCCCTCACACAAACCTGCCTACCAGTTCAGCTTGTCCAGCGCCACATTCCGTGCGGGAAGCGACTTGGCCTCCAACAAGCACTCGAGGCAGAAGAGCATGGACTTCTGCATCACCTCGCTCCCCAGCCCCACGCAGATCTTCTTGTTCACGGAGCACTTGCCGCAGAGCACTCGACGGCAGATCTGGCACGTGCCTCCGCGCTGCAGCACCATCGTTCTGAATCTGCTGAGGCTGCGCGTGCAGTTGGCGCAGTGGTTACTGGAGACCATGCGGCCGAGGACGCTGCCGGTGCCCGGCCGCACCTGTCGAGTGGCCTGCTTCATCATCCACGTGAGCTTGTGGCCGTTGGCGCACTCCATGCTCGTGGCCAGGGCCATGAGCGCCTCCGCGTATGCAGCGGCCGCCACGTTCACAGGCAGGTCGCCGTCCATCTCGAGGAACGCGCGAGAGAACATCTCGACTGTCCGGTGGCCCGAGCTGTTGAGGTGGACGGTGTTGCCGAAGGTTTGGCATCCAGACATGTTGCCGCGGATGGTGTTGGCCGGACGCGGGAGCTTGAGGATGTCGGACAAGTCGACGGACTGTCGGATGCCGTAGGCCACGACTTCGCCGTTTGCGTCTGTCGTGAGGCCGGAGCCCTCGAGGAAGAGGAAGTCGCGCGCCTGGCTGAAGCGGCCGTAGGTCTGCAGGCCCCACTTGAGGCCGATGAAGTTGAGCGGGTTCTCGGCCGTCGGGCGCACGAGCACAGCGAGCAGACGCGCGTCTTCGAGCTCCGTGCCGAGGTACGACTCGCGCATCTTGGCATTCATCTCCGTGTCGGCCAGCATGCCGAGCGCGGCGTCTTCCGCCGTGCCGTCAATGACACCTGAGATAACCACGGCGGGCGGTCGCGCAGTCTTCCGGGGCTTGCGCTGCTGGTACTCGCTGTCCGACGAAGTGGAGGACGACACTAAGCTGGCGATCTTGTCCATCGTAGAGCGCTGCGAGCTGGAGTGAGACGAGGACGAGGACGAGATCGCGTCGGCCGTGTCGGCCCGCGAGTCGGTGAGCTCGGCCACGCCGTGCAACGCTCGACGCGAACGGTAGGCGCGGACGTCGTCCATGGTCTTGACGAGCTTCCACGCAGTGGTGTCGAGCTGGCGGCCGCCCGCTGCAAAGGCGCTGCGCAGCTCCAGCGTGTTGCTCACGACTGCATCCACCTCGGCCAGCAGCGCGGCCTGCCGCTCCGGGATGAGCGTGAACTCGGGCAGCGCCACCTCCTTGACATTAAACCTGGGCATGGTGTCTGTCTGAGTGACTGACTGCGCTCTCTGGTTCGCTTGCGCGCTTTGAGCACTTTCTCCAAATGAAGGAGGCAGGCAGTGGAGCAGGGTTGGCAACGTCGGGTTTCGGAAAATGACACCTGTATCATCTGACGGCCAATTCCCGGTACTTTTGTGGGAAAAAATGGGCCTAATGGGACTTTGGTGGGACTCGAACATACCGGTACGTTACTGCTCACCCGATCAGTTTTTGGACCAAACGACTTCAACCACTGCACTAGTGTCTGGGGTGGAGTTCTCTCTGAGAGAGTCTCTAAGGTCACAGCAAGCATCAATTCATTTCCCAACTCGCGTTTCACCGCCCACCAAGTGCAAACCAAGCATGGCCCGCCACCCCTTCGCCAACGAGTTCATCCAGCTAGACAAGACACCAAGAAAAAAACGCTATAAAGTCAAGTGCAAGCATTGCGACAAGGCTGGGGTCGTAGCGCCTAAAGTCTTCACAGGAAGGAGCGAGAACTACGTAAGCCACCTTCGGAGCTGCAAGTACTACCAAGCTACACTGTTTCGATCCGCTGCAGCTGCAACACCATCGCCGCCTCAATGGGATGCTGCACATGTTGCCATGTTCGAGAGCCTTCTTGTAAGGTACCAGCATCGCTGCCGCCTTTCCGACTCTTTCATCGAGTACGAAGAAACAGTCATGCTCCTCGAGTTCCTGTGCCCAGGAATCAGTGCATGGCTCCCGACACGAAGGCAATTAGGAGGTCCAATCCTACGTCAGCAAGCGGGTCAAAGTCAACTTCAGCTTGAGACTAGCTTGAAGAAGACGTGCTCGGACACAGGTGGGCGAGTGAGCCTGCTGTCGGATGTATGGGAGAATATCGCAAAGCAGCATCTACTGGGAGCGCAGCTTCTACTATTTGGGTGCGCGATTACCTTTGCGCTGGATCAAGTGGGGGCTGTGCATCATGGAATCGCTATTGCCAAGGACCTCGAGGCTTTGATTGGAAAAGCTACCGCAAATGGGTGGACAATTGGAGCTGTCGTCACCGATGATGCCGGTCAATGCGGCAGAGCGAGACGAATTCTGGCGCTGCGGTGGCCTCGTATCGCTTTCGTACGCTGCTTCGCTCACGACGTTAACAATCTTGTGAAGCAAGTGTTGAGATCGGTTTTTCGCGCCACGGCTCGCAAGGCAGCAACTGTAGTAAATGCACTGAATGCATCCTCGGCTAAATGGCTGCGCCTCCTTCACGATATTCAGCTGCAGGAATATGGCAAGACGCGCGCGATGATTGCGCTGTGCCCGACGCGGTGGAACTCGATGCAGGGTTGCTTCGCGTCATTATTGCGATCCAAAACCGCGCTGACTATTTTATCCTGTCGTCACGCTGGAGTCACCGAGGGTTGGCCAGCGTCACTTCAAGTGTTGGAGAGTCGTGAGTTCTGGACGCGTCTTGAGGAAGCAGAGCAAGTAATCCGACCTCTTTCCGCTGCTTCCTTTCGGCTGCAGCGAGACCAGAACACGCTCGCTGATGCCGTAGTGTCCTTTTCTGAAATTTATCGCAAGTTTGCTGCCAACGCTCAGTACGGCGAGGCATTGGTGACATGCGTCGAAAAGCGCTGGATGAGTTGCGAGCAACCGCTATTTATGCTGGCGCTGTATCTCCATCCGATCCACGCAAAGAAGGCCGCTGTGCTTCCCGCCACGGATGTTTCCTCACAAAGTCGGATCTGCCACTTCGCCGTCTATTACTATCGACGGTACATTGACGACGATGTGAATGGCTTACGCGACAGCCTTGGCCGCTGGTTTGGTGGAATGTACACGACAACGAGACCTAGAGAGTACGCAGCCCCTGTTCCGTCATTTTGGACGGCAATGAAGCAGGAGTATCCGCGATGCAAACTGCCGGTGCTTGCTCTTACCGTCCTCTCAATTGCTGTCAACACAGCCACATGCGAGCGATTGTTCAGCGAGCTGGGCAATATCCACACACCGATCCGAAATCGAATGGACGCGTACAAGTCGGCCCAGATTGAAGCCATTCGCGAGAACAGTCGACAGTCTCTAGCCAAGCAAGTTTCATCGTCGATGCTGAAGAAGAGGCGAAAGAGAATCGTTTCGCCGACCGAACGAGATGCTGCTTCTGATAACGAGGAGGAAAGCTGCAGTATTATCGAGCATAATTCTGCCCCGACAGCGGATTCAGTCTCCGCCGCTCCAGACGGCGCTGCTCACTCCGACTTAGGTGTCACAGTTGAGGTGGAAGGCGGTTCGGTGCTTGGTCTCTCTTCGGATGAAAATTTGGTTGACTCTGCTTCACTCGACAAAGCTGAAGAGGAAGCTATTCACACCATCGAGTTCTGGGATAGCTACGTGAAGGAGGTCGACATCGCCGACGAACTCGCAGACGCTGACAGCGAGAGCCCCTCCACGGCGGAGTCTAACCCAGCGGAAGTGCTGATTGATCCGTATGAAGAGATTCCAGCTCCGGATCGCTCGCCACTCCCAGAAGAAAACATTGCGACGTTTCCTCAAGAGAGTCGATTGAAAGGTATTCGAGCCTACAAGTCTTCGCTGGCAGAGCTGTTTAGCTCTACATGTTTTTTCAGTGAGGAGAGCTAGGTGCAGAAGTTTAGTTGTTCAGTTCAAATACATATCATTTCATTGGCGCACGCTAGCAATATATTACTTGCCTGGTCTTAATTGTCTATTGCTCCTACGCTGCGGAACAGCAGAACGCATTTGGTGTCGCCAGAGAACCCCGCAGTGATTCCGCTCGCTAGATCCGACTTGTACGCTGACACGTACGCACTATTGATGTTGCGCATGTGCTCAGCACGGCCCAGCACCAGGATGTTGATGAACGTCGTCTCATCCGTGCCCATGCAGCCCTTGCCTGCCTTGCACAGGGCGTCCGCGTCCGCAGCCGACTTCACGCTCGTGTGGATCGACGCGTTGAACTCGGCCACCTCACCGCGCATGGCGGTCAGGATCACTTTCTTCAAGTCGCCGCTCAGATCGCCGCTCAGCACCTTCACCAGGTCCTCGCCGTACTTCTCCTGGAACGTCTTCTTCAGCAACGCGATCTCGGCGTTCGAGCGCGCCATCACAACCGGGTAGATCCACTCCTCGGTCGTGCCCAGGCCCTTCGTCGCCTTGCGCAGAATCTCGGCCTCCACATGCTCCAGAGGGCTCGCCAGCATCTTCAGCAGAATGCCGTAGTCGCTCGTGCTCTTCACCCACACCGTCAGGCTCTGCTTGTACAGGATGCGGTAGCGCCACCAGATCAGGTAGCGCTGCTCCGCGCTCTTCGACAGCAGCAGCGATGCCAGGGCAGCCTCGTCCGAAGCCGCGCCCGTGCACACGCGCTGGATCTCCTGCGCGGCCGCATCGATATCAGCAGAGAACGTCATCGCCTCGACGCTGCTGCCTTCGCGGGCGTAGCGCGCGTACAGACGGCTCATCGCCGCGGTGGCGGTGGCGGTCTCCGTCAGAGCAGTAGAGCTTTCCTCTTCGCTCACCGCAGACATCGATGCGGTCACAGTGGAGGCAGAACCGAAGGCGCTCTCCGTCTTGCTGCCAGTGGCGCTCACTGCAGCACTCGACGAGATGCTCGCCTTCTCCTCCACCGACGCGCTAGCGCCAATGGCCGCGCCAACAGCAGCAGCAGCACCGCCCACAGTAGCGGCGGCACCAACACACGCAGACCATCCCGACGTGCTCACAGCAGCAGCCATCGACCCGGACGCCGACGCACCGAACTCCACCTCGGCCGCGTCAAACACCGACAGAAGCAGCTGGCAGTACTCACCACTCACCACGCTCTGGATGCGCGTGCGCAGCTCCTGGCGGTACAGACGCAGGTACACGATGCGAGCATGCGCAGCAAGACTCACCACCATGATGCTGATCAACGTCGATTCACCCGTGCCAATGCAGTCTTCGTGCTCACTCACCTCACTGCTCTGACGGTCAGGACCCCCTCTTCACATCACCGCTCAGATCGCCGCCCGAAACCTCCACCAACTTCTCGCCGTACTTCACCTTGAACGGCTCCAGCTGCGCGAACTTGGCGTTCGAGCCCACCATTACGGCCAGGTAAATCCACTTCTCGGTCGTTTCCAGACCATTCGTCGCCTTGCGCAGTATCTCGCCCTCCACGTGCCCCAGGGGCTCGCTCGCCAGCACCTCCAGTAGAATGGCGTAGTTGCTCGAGCCCTTTACTCATACACACCGTCAGGCTCTGCTTGTACAGGATGTGGTAGCGCCGTCAGATCAGATAGCGCTGCTCCGCCATTTTCGACGGCAGCATCGAACTAAGCCGCGCACAGGCGCTAATAGCTCTACCGGTGTACCGGTATTTGTGTCCCACTAAGTCCCAGTGGGGGAATGGGCACGCCCATTGGGCGTCCCAGGGAAAAAGGGACAGTCCCTGGGATTTTGCCAACCCTGAGTGGAGTGTACAGTGCGCGCCGAAATTATAACCGCACCTGAAAAATGATGTTCTTGGGTCGGCAACTGAGCTTTTCCTGCAAAGGGTGGTCTTCAAGGGCGTCGTAAAACAATAGAAAACTGACAGAGAAAACAAATTTGAGAAAGCTTAGGTTGTCTTAGCACAGTCCCCCAAAAACTGCTTTTGGGTCGGGTCAAAATTATAACCGCACTCGGTAATCCTACATGCGATCGCCTCTAGTAACCTGTCTTCGCTCCTTTTAGAAGTCGCACTGCCTCCAACCTTTTCGGAACACTTCGTACTAACTTCTTGATGTACGCAGGGTCAATGCGGGACCATTCGTGCTTGATCTGCTTGATCAACTCGGCAGGCTTGTCAAATTGGCGGCCATTGGCATACACTCGGCGGGCCAGGAGTCCCCAAACATTCTCAATGATGTTGAGATCGGGGCTCTTGGCAGGCCACGTCAGTGTTTCGATGTTTTCAGCAGCCAGATAGTCCTTGGTGTGCCTCGAAGAGTGTATAGAGGCGTTGTCGTGCTGGAAAATCGGGGTCAAATTGCCCAACTTTGACCGGAGTTCTCGCATACTAGGTAGCAAGCTGGTGGTTAGCGTCTCAGTGTACTTGATAGAGTTCTGCTTACCCTTCAAGAAGACCAGCTCAGTGTTGCCGTGCCAGTTCACCCCTGCCCAAATCATGACGCTCCCCCCACCGTTGACCCTCCTCGACATGAGTTGTGGTGCCGCTCGCAAGTCGTGCCAGTAGAATCTAAACCCATCCGGACCATCGAGGTTAAATTTTTTCTCGTCGGTAAAGACAACACGCCTCCAAAACACCCTTTTACCAGCATGCCGCTCCGCAAAAGCCACCCTTGCTTTCTTGTGATGAGGCTTCATAGTTGGCGTGAGTTTGCGCTTTGCATACGTGATGTAGCGGTTAGCGCGTAGCACACGGAGCACCGTAGACTTG
The DNA here is from genome assembly GCA_016169955.1 of Phytophthora vignae f. sp. vignae. Classification (NCBI taxonomy): domain Eukaryota; phylum Oomycota; class Peronosporomycetes; order Peronosporales; family Peronosporaceae; genus Phytophthora; species Phytophthora vignae. The sequence continues at coordinate 707,662 of JABJUM010000029.1, read as the reverse complement.
CTAGGTCTGCAAGGCAACAGACCGGAAATCTCTCGCGCCGACAGGTTCCGAACAATCGCCAGTCGTACAAGGCGCCTTGCCTCCCGGCCATCAATCTTGGGCCTTCTCCCAGTCCTTTTGGTCGCCGATGATGCCTTGCCGCGCTTCAAATAGTTTCTTATAGCTGTCTCGTCGCGTCCAAGCAGTCTCCCGATCTCTCTGTTGCTCTTTCCACCTCTTAGGTGCTCATGTATCTTCATACACTCTTCCTCCGTTAACTGCTTGCCTCGTGGCATGGTTATGCCTTCCCCAACAAAACTAAGAGTGCTCTCCAAACCGGCTTTTAACAGGCTTTCTGTCTATCTCATTTATTACGCATTTAGCCGCCTAGCTTTTGATTATTACCATGCTGAACTTTATATTACCGAGTGCGGTTATAATTTTGACCCGACCCAAAAGCAGTTTTTGGGGGACTGTGCTAAGACAACCTAAGCTTTCTCAAATTTGTTTTCTCTGTCAGTTTTCTATTGTTTTACGACGCCCTTGAAGACCACCCTTTGCAGGAAAAGCTCAGTTGCCGACCCAAGAACTTCATTTTTCAGGTGCGGTTATAATTTCGGCGCGCACTGTAGCTCCACTGGAGTTAGCCCACTGACTGGCTTGAAGCGGTGCCGCGGGGAGCTGCTGACCGGCATCAACAGTGTTTCAACACGCCAGCACATCAATCGCCGCTATCTCGGGCTGCCGCCGGGATGTGCTCTCAGCGCTGCTCTGGCACGCGAGTTGCCTCAATTCCAGGTCAAGGCCGGCTTCGCGCGCACTATCCGTGCCCAATTTGAAACGCTGGGCTACAAACACATGTCACGCTTGAGACTTTGAGGGCGCTCCGAACGTCCAAGGCACGGTGCAAGCAGCATAGACTCAGGGACGCCTAAGAAAATGCTCTGATATCGGGGCAGGTTATCCTAGGTTGACAATGCGAAGTTTGATACAGGCCGTGGCGACACTGAACCGATGTTGCAGTGTGGCGCGAGTGCGTGCTGGTAACTCGGAAGAAATGATGTTACGTAGCGACCAGCTGAGGAGAACTAATAGCTTGCCGTTCCCCGCCATTGAATGCATCCTGGGGTGTGTCTGATGTGTCTGTGTGTCCGTGACTTCTTACAATTTTTTGTTGGCAGTTCAGGAATCTAGGCTGGCAGCTTTCTCCTTGACTGTCGATCACCCATTTGCGTCATGGGTACAGCAGCTACAACCGACTCCATCGACGAACACTGCGCCCTGCAATCAACAGTACGGTCCAATGAAAGTGTTGATCTTCAGCAGATGCAGTCGTTGAAGGCACGTGGCCGTTTTGGCGATTTCCAGGTACAGCTGCCATCTTCCACCAGCTCAAGTTTGCGAACGCGACGGCGCCGACGCCTCTACCTCTACGTGTGCAAGCAAATGTAAGCTTACATTGTCAGCACTTTGTTGCCCCAAAGTGTTTACACCACCACCACCAAACATGACTGACCGATAGCCTCAAGTAAGAAATAATTGGAGCGTTCTACACGTGCTCGAGACCCCACATGCACATGCACCGAGCAAGCAAGCGAACGTCGAGGATCGAGCCATGGCGTCTTTCGTCGTCGCCACAACCTATACGTAATAGGATAGTACTTGTGCACTTTGTTGCCCCCATTTCATTATTTTCGATAGCAAGATGCTCCGATCTGCTGCCTCGCGACTACCGCTACCGGTATTAATAGCGACACCCCTTTCACCCTTTGAACACCTTCACCTCACTTTGTGAGCAACACCTGGCGTCATGCCGAGGCGAACGGCTGTGAATGCAAGTCGCGACGTTCACCACCAGACACAGAAGATCAAGCTGCCTTTCATTGCTAATGAAATATCTACAGAGAGCTCTACATGTAGGAAGGGACGACTAGGGTATACCGTACGTACGTACTGACGCGCTCTCCAAGCGTCTAAGCGTACTTCGTCGCAGTAGCTTCCTGCGTGCCGCGCTGTCCATCATATTCATCGAGGACCACGCACCCTCTCAGTCTAACTACCCCGGCGACGTGGGGCGGAGGGAGTACCTACCACTTCTGCTGGTCCACGGCCACCTCGCGCGCCGAGACTTGCTTGGCCTCCAGTAGACACTCGAGACAGAAGAGCATGTTCTTCTGCATGACCTCGCTGCCGATTCCGATCGAGATCTTCTTGTTCACCGAGCACTTGCCGCAGAACGAGCGGCGGCAGATTTGGCATGTGCCTCCGCGCTGGAGCAGGAAGGTGCTGAATTTGCTGAGACTGCGTGTGCAGTTGGAGCAGTGGCTCGTTGAGCCATGCACGCTGGTACCGGGGCGAGCCTGGCGAGCCGACTGCCGCATCATCCATGTGAGCTTGTAGGCGGTTGCGCACTCCATCGAGCCCACGAGCGCCATGAGCTTCTCTGCAAACGCTGTAGCCGCCACGTTCACGGGCACGTCGCCGTCCAGCTGCAGGAAGGCACGAGAGAACATCTCAACCGAGTGGTGGCGCGTACCAGCGACCGGGATGCCGCTGTTAGCGAAGGTCTGACACACCGATAGGTGACCGCGAAGCACGTCGTGCGAGCGCGGCAGTGTCAGCACGTCCGACAGGTCCGTCGACTGGCGCAGTCCATAGCTGACGAGCTCTCCACGCGCGTCCTTGGTGATACCTGTAGCCTCCAAGAAGAGGAAGTCGCGGGCCTGACTGAAGCGGCCGTACGTCTGACGTCCCCACTTGACACCGATGAACGTGAACGGGTTCTCGGGGGTCGGCCGGGCCAGCACGAAGAGCAGGCGCGAGTCCTCGAGCTCCGTGCCCAGGTACGACTGACGCATCATGCAGTGCTGCTCCGAATCGGCCAGCATGCCCAACACGGCGTCTTCGGCCGTGCCGTCAACCGTTCCGGTGAGCACAACGGCGGGCGGACGCGCCGACTTCTTGGCGCGGAAAGCGTCGCTGTCATTCGAAGAAGTTGACGACGCAGTAGTGCTGGTGAGCTTGTTCATGGTCGATCTGGAGCTGGAGGAGGAAGACGACGAAAGCGCATCCGACGAGTCAGTGCGCGTCTCGGTCGGATCTACGCCATGCAGCGCGCGACGCGAACGGTAGGCGCGCACATCGTCCTTGGTCTTGACGAGCTTCCACGCCGACGTGTCGAGCTGGCGGCCCCCGGCAGCGTAGGCCGAGCGTAGCTCGAGCGTATTCTGCACCACGGCCTCGACCTCGGCGATCAGTGCAGCCTCGCGCTCCGGCGTCAACTTAATGTCGGGCAGCGCCACATCATGCACGTTAAACTTAGCCATGGTTGGGCGACTTGAGCGCTCTGTGTCGTTTGTCTAAATGGCGACGACGAGCACAACGACCGGCGCAGTGCAACGCAGTGCAATGCACTGCACGGGGCGTCTTTGTCTTCGCTTGTCCAGCCCATCGATCTCCCGTATCTCGCAGCGGCACCATGGACAGGTCCGCGCCGAAAAGCCCTGTCTGTTGCTCGCCGTGTGCAATGCGGACATGCCTTTGGGGGGGGGGGGGGGGGGGGGGCATCAACGCGGCTCGGTTGATTTCAAGCTCCATTTGGGCCCTTGGTGTCATGGGCTGATCATTCGTGGCACCTTGCATGCAACGCTTGACGCGTTAGCTATCAATCCTCGGACCTGAACCGATCCGTTTCAAGCAGTGAGACGCATCGTCCCTTTGACAGTCGCCGCAAAGTGAGTAAGTGAGCGAGTGACTTAACCCGCATCTAGGGATCCAAAAGTGCATGCCTCTCGAGCAAGCATGTAGCTGAAAAGCGTGCGGCAACGTGGTCGGGCAGTGGACTTGACGTATCTTGGACGACAGCAACGCGCTGCGTGCCACTGGAAAGCGTCGTATTGCTGCTCTGCTGGCGAATCTGCAAGGTGCTCGCAAGTTCAGAGAGGTGCTGCTGCTACAGAAGAGTTCTGTATTGTAGTGGAAGCGAAGCAGCCCCGCGCGGTGCTGTTGCAGGTGTGCGTGCACTCAGTGGGTACGCACGCCACTTTGCTGAGGAGATGGCATCCCTGACGCCTAAGAAATTCCCCCCGGGGCGCTGGTCAACTCCATCGTTTGTTTGTCAACGTTTGAAGAGTGCAACTTCTGCCGACATTTTCGATTGCGATCGTACCATACATGAAAGACGAAAAACTTACTCATAAAACAGATACTGAACATGTAACACAAAGTCCATCAACTTGCGTGCGAGATTAACATGTAAAGATGCCCCCGTACAATGGAAAATTGTCCCATTACAATATCAAAACTTGAGCCATACAAAAACTAAGCTTATTACGAAAATCCCGTATATATTTATTGCCGATAATTGTGAAAATATTGTATTATTGGTGATCCTGTATTGCAATGATTATTACTGCGACTCCAGCACCAAAATACAATGATATTTTATTTTCCGACCTCTGCTATAAGCTACATGTAGACCCTTGTATTTTCCTCGTGGAGGTCTCAGGACCCCTTTTGAGCCTCAACCTGGTTTGATTGACATGTGAGTCCACATCGAGATCTCGAAGTGGAACGGCACGGGACGCTCCATTTTTTGTCAGCAATGGAAACATTGTGGCGTGACGGCATCGCGACCTCGCAGGGATAGGCTTGCGGCGACTGACGGATCACAGATTGTGGTAAAGCTCAACCGAGGATGTTGGGACTCCCAACTTCCTCGGCTGCCCATTCTCCATCGATATCCAGTGGCGTTGGAAAGAGAGCTCTCTGCAGAGCGTCGTTTGTCGGTTTGCGCACTGACCACCTGGCGCGGAGGTCCGCCTGCCATTCGTGCGGGGCGTTCCTCTTCGTCCTATTTATTACTTTCGCGGGTGTCTCTGCTTCGCGAGACCGCGACGGCAGCACAGAGCCTGCGTGCGCTTAAGACAACTCCGTGATGGCGGCATGCACTGCTCAAGTTGAGTTAGAGCACGAACCGTTTCGATCGAAAAACTTGGGTCGGCCACCAACCAAACCATGCTCAGTGTCGCCTCCTCGCGACTGCTCCATCCATGGCTCCGATCCACTTGTTTAGTACTCGTGACAAATGCAGCGCCGACGTTGTGTAGAGAGCTCCCGCAGCGCTCTGCAGCACGCGACGACACGTGCGCGTGCTATAAATTTTGTGTGTACAGTATGTACTCGCGAACCTACACTCGTGACAGGAGTCGTGTCGGTGCCGGCGCGAGCGTGGAGATTTTGACTGCTGGCCCCGTTCGTAGCATCATTACCCACGTTGACGAGTGCTTCGTGTCCGCGTCTGGTAAACGAAACACGCGAATGACAGACGTACGTTAGATAAAGTGTTTTTTTTTCAGTACGGTTGTGCGGTGTTTTTCAGTTGTGTAGGTATTGTGGGTTCTACTCAAAATTGGAGTGCGCGATTGGTTCAATCAACCGCCCCCGAATCGCCCCGGTACTATCCTAGGCTATTTTAGGCTTCCGACCTCACATCGAGCCAGCCGAGATGCTGCGCCGAGCTCTCGTCACTGGCGGCGGCCCGACGCGCCAACGCGTGCTGCATCAGGTGCGCCACGTCAGCCAGATGCCTGCCGCCCCACTGATAAAGGCGCATGCCAAAGCCGCGAAGACCAGCGCTGCTGTAGCCCTCAGCTCCCAAGCCAGGTAACAATAGTATCGCCAAAATACGTGTCTGATATGACAAATGTTACTGTATATCGACGATAGTTCTAATTATCGTTATGTCATACACAACACTGGACGTTGAAGAGCGCTGAAGCTAGCGGAGACCCAGCGGGCGTGGCATCAGACGACGAACAGCAGCGTCCTGAGCTATTGGAAGTCGGCGGCGCTGGCTGCTGGGGCGTCCGGCGCTCTGGGACTGCTGGACGAGCAGAACCCGACTGCGTGTGCTGCGGGCAAGGGCAGCGATGAAGACCCGCTGGAGCAGGCCAAGAAGAAGGTGCAGGAGCTGTCGGCTAGTGCGATCGCGCAGATCGCAGCGCTGCTGCCTGAGGACTACAGCAACCTGCAGAAGCAGGTGGACGAGTTCCTGGCCTCGGGCAAGGGCGGCCAGATCTCCTGGGGCTTCTGCATGGGCGCGTGCTCGGGATTTGCACTCAAGAAGGTGTCCAAGCTTGGCGCGGTGGCGATCGGCACGATCTTTATCCTGCTGCAGTGCGCGAGCTACTCGGGGTATGTGGATGTGGACTACAAGAAGCTGGAGCGCGACGTGAGGAACTACCTCGACATCAACAAGGTAAAAAAAGAATGGCGAAGGGAACCTCCCTTGCTTGCTTGGTGGCAGGTGAAGGCTGACAATTTGCTGCTACTGCTGCTAGGACGGCGTGTTTGATACCAAGGACCTGGACTCCATGTACAAGTCGCTCATGAAGGTGCTGGAGTTCAGCCTGCCCGCTGGTAGCGGCTTTGCGGCCGGCTTCGTACTGGGGTTCCGTTCCGGATAAGGCCGGACAGCAAACAACAAACAGCAAGTTACTCTCCCCTCCACTCGTGTGCCCTGCGTTGCTGAGCAATCGATGTTATCGGAAATCTAACAGCGGCAGAGGATGTGTAGTGGTGTCCATCAACGGATACCATGCTAAGTTAAAACAAGTTTTGACCTGCCACGTCAGTGGAGCAGCCACGAGTTCCTTTTTTTTATGGGCACCCCACGTCTACATTGTCGAATCCCACCACCGCTTCCGCTTCCGCTTCCACTGGAAGCTCTCCCTCTGCCGATAGACACCGTCGTGGATCGTGGTCAATGAGCACTGTGGATTCTTATCGTCGTGGACGGACCGCGCCACGCATTGGCTGATGATGCCAAGCAGGGCGCGTCAACGTGTTACCACCGTGAGTTGTTTTCTTACGTAATATTCTACCTTGTTTTGTTCAAACACAATCTAGAATATATATATTAATTTATTGTTACAGTGGGATCACCGGCCTTTGAAGATACGCACCCCATTGCACAAAAGACGGTATGGTCGAACTCGAGGAGGGCGGAATGATACGACTCGGTCGTTTCCTCGAGCATACAAACGCCAATATGCGCGCACGGAAAATTCGACCGGGAGCTCGCCGAGTATAATTCCTTTCCGCCAAGCACTACCTATAGAAAACGATTAAACCAGCGTCACGACCCCTCCGTGCCGTCGTTACGCGACAGTCGCCGATCTTGCGCACAAACGGACATTCGCCTTCTCGCTCGCTCGCAGTCAGACTCGACCAAGTTCGTGCTCTGCTGTCACTTTGGCCCAGTAGATAGAAGAGAGAGAGAGAGAACCATGCAGCACTCGCAGAGCGACGTGGCGCTGGGCACCAACGGCAGCTGGGCCGACCTCAAGATCGCCGAGGGCCTCAAGAAGCGCAGCAACACGGCACAGAACCTCCAGTTCTATGGTGCATGTCGAAAACTCACATCACTATATTTTCGACAGTCTCGTTTCCGACAATTTCAACAATCTAACACCTGCGACGTGTGTGTTATGTCAAAAATGCAGTTGAAGAGCAGAAGCGGCTGTACCAGGAGCTGCCGTTCTCGGTGCTGCCCGGCATGCGGCGGCAGTCATTCCAGCGCGAGCGCAGCTTCTCCAACCTCAAGTCTCGCAGCTCGTGGGGCAGCTTCACCAATCTCGTGGCCCGTGGCGAGGATCAGCCGCTGCTGGGCGCCGACGACGAGTTCCCCGAGCCCGGATATACGTTCCCGCTGCTGCTGAGCTGCGGCGTGGCGCTCATGAGCGCCTTCCAGTTCGGCTACAACACGGGCGTGACTGGCGGCATCAACCCGGACGTGATCTTCCCGGGCCACTCGGACATGCAGTGGGCCATCTGCGTGTCCATCTTCGCTGTTGGTGGCCCCATCGGCTCGCTCACGGCGGGCCAGGTGAGCACCGTGCTGGGCCGCAAGAAGGCGCTGCTCGTCGACTCGTTCCTCTTCATCATCGCGGGCGCCATCATGGCGCTGTCCGTCAACATCTACGCGCTGATCCTGGGCCGCTTCCTGGTGGGCTTCGCCTCGGGCACGGTAAGCGTCGTCGTGCCACTGTACCTCGGCGAGCTGGCGCCGCCCAACCTGCGCGGCGCGCTGGGCACGGGCTACCAGTTGTTCATGGTCATCGGTATCCTGGCCGCGGACCTGCTGGCCTTCAAATACTCTGGAGAGAGCAACGGCCTGGCGCAACCTGGCTGGCGCTTGCTCTTCGGCTTCACGGCGGTGCCCGGTATCCTGCAGCTGGCGCTGGCCTCGCTGCTGACGGAGAGTCCGCGTTGGCTGCTGACCAAGAACAGACCCAAGGAGGCGGCGGACATTCTGCGTCGCCTGCGTGGATCTAACGACGTGTATGAGGAAATCGACAGCATCTGCTCGGCCAGCGACAACGAGTCCGGCGCCAACACGGGCATTTGGGCCGTGCTCAGCGACCGCAGCATCCGCTTCCCGCTCGTGGCCGCCGTCGTGCTGCAGCTCGCGCAGCAGTTCAGCGGCATCAACGCCGTCATGTTCTACGCCAGCTCGTTCTTCAAGAATGTGGGCCTGAAGGACCCGCTCGTGGGCGCGACGCTGGTGTACACGGTGAACGTCATCTCGACGGGCGTGGCGCTCGTGCTCATGGACACGGCCGGCCGCCGGCCGCTGCTGATCTACTCGGCTGTGGGTATGATTTTCTCCAGTATTGTACTCACGCTGGGCCTGATGAACGCGCTGCCGTTCGCCAGCATGGCCAGTGTGGGCGGTGTCATGTGCTTCGTGTGGTTCTTCGAGATCGGTCTTGGCCCGATCCCGTGGCTGATTGTGGCCGAGATGTTCCCGGCCAAGCCGCGCCCGACCGCAATGAGCATCGCCACGATGGTCAACTGGTCGTGCAGTTTCCTGGTCGGACTCATGTTCCCGACCATGCAGCGCGAGCTAGGGGAGTACACGTTCGTGCCGTTCTGTATCGCGCTGTGCTTGGCGCTCGCCTTCACCCTCAAGTACGTTCCCGAGACGAAGGGCAAGACCATCCAGGAGATCCAGGACGAGCTGCGTGACATGAAGCACCAGCAGTCGATGGTTGTCTAAAGGGGAGGGGAGCCAACGAAGAGTTAGAAGATGCAAGAAACAATCGTGAACCACCGCCGTCGACGAAGAAGTCCGGCGAAACCACGTCAGGCCAGGGATGCACTTAGGTAGGCGCCAATAAAGTAATAGCAAGTGCCAATGTTCATTCTGTCGACACAATTCGTGGTGTTAAACTCGTAGAACCTGCGTTATTAATGCTATTGTTGTAGTTCAGTCACCTCTGGGGGGGGGGGGTTCCGACGGTTCTCATCGACACGCAGACGCGGATTCTCATGGTCGGGACGCAGACAAACACGTTCCTCATGGTCGGAACTCTCAGCATGGCCATTTATTTGGTGGTGGTCTGCATGAGAACGGCCAAGGCGCTGTCCATTGTCTACACAATCTGTCGCCAGGCCAAAGCGATGCACGCGCAGGTGGCCAAGCAATCCTCTTCATCTCCACCGTCTTCTTCGTCGCTAAAACTCGAGTTCGATCTCTGGCGACGCCCAGTTATGTCCTACCACGCAGCAGAGCGGCCGGCGGATATTTACGCCGAGTACATCTCCATCGGCTGCTCGCAGTCCATCATGTTCTGGTTCGCCGGCCATCCGTACTACCCCGCGCTCAAGTTCGACACCACCAGCACGTCGTCGGACCTTTGGGGCGTGGCGACTGGGCAAGCTCGGGATGCTGGTGTTCCAGGTCGCGGTGGAAGTGCTGGTCGACTACATTGGCGTCGTGGTGGAGATGGCGGTCGGGATCGAGTTCGACCGCATCAAGGGTTCCTCGGAGTGCTCTTCATGGTCATGGCCTTCCTCACCATCAACATCTCGGCCACCATTTACCTCGGCTAGTCTGACAGTCTCGTTGAAAGGGCGAGAGGCGAGGGAGGCTTTGAAACGACCTCCGTCGCTTTGGTCTCAGACTCGAAACTGCAGCGAGGGGGGAGAAGGATTGGGGCTTGGCTCTGAGCTGGCAGTATGCCCACGGACGTCGCTCACCAATCGGTGACGAGCGCCCGACATCATGAGACCAAGTCGACGGACGCTCAGTCCCGACGACGCGAAATGGTGTGCAACCTGCTGACTCAAATCTTCGCAGTGGCGGAGCGCAAGCGAGCGGCGAAATCTTCGGCTCGTCGACAGGCGCTGGGCATTGACGGAGAGGGAGAAGAGGGGGAGACGGAGGCGATCTCTCTCATTGAGCTCATCCAGGCGTCGTACAGCGTGTTTGAGCGCTATGGGATCGGACCACCTGACGACGCGGTGTATCATCGTTACTTGCTGTCGCTCTCGATCAACCCGGAGCGCGACTGGCGCAAGAAAATCTTGAGCTTTGATCTGGGGATTCAACCGAGAGTGAAGCGGCTGTGCTCACACCAGCATGGAGCGGCTGCAAGTGCGTCTGCGGGTAAACTTGGAGAGAATGAATCCAAATCCTTCGAGGAAGAGCGAAGACGGCATCGGACTGGTAGTAAACACAGCAACATTCGTCAGGCGTCACCCCTATTGAGGCCGAAGGAGACCCCTACGAAGGTCCACGGAAACCAAGATCGGTTTGGGGACATGCTGTCGCTCGACTCTCCGATCCAGAGGATCCGAGCTGGTGACGACGACAGGCGTCGAAGGAGAAAGTTCGCAACTCCAGCTTCGACCCCCAAGGCGCCGTCAAGCGAACGAATAGCTCCGATGCCAGAGCTCGCGATCAAATTCTCAATGGATGACGAGCGATCGAATAACGGAGACGACTCACTTCATTCAACTGGAAAGGGGTCCGCTAAGCGCCGAGATCGGATCGCAGCAGGCGAGCGCAAGCTCCAGATGCTCACGACGTCCATCGAGCAGTGGCGGGCCACTCAGGCCGTCAAGCAGCTCGTGGACCAGAACAAACTCCAGGACCGGAAGACGCGACAGCAACAGGTCGCGATTCCGCTCTGCATCCACGCGTTATTCCACTGGATCGCTCTTTGTCTGCCGGAGAAGCTGGATTTCCAGACGATGGAGAGTCCCAGAGCGCTTCCGTTGTGTATTCTACGACGCATTTCAGTCGACTTGAAGGTCTTCAAGTACTCAGCCAAGCGTGTATGGATGTGGCAGATGAGGAGCTTCCTCCAACAGTGGCGGCGTGAGGCTCGTGCCATTAAAACGTTTCGTGTACGGATGATCGTTAGGCAGCGCGCTGCTGCGCTGGAGACCGCCTTCCAGTGCGTCCAACGCTGGAGGCTGTTCGCGGAGACGAGGAAGTGTTCTACTGATCGCGCGCAGTGGGTGGCGCAGCGTTGGGGGCGTTCTACCTTGAGAACGAGTTTGGATCATTGGCGACGGGTTTTCCAGAGCAGACAGCGGCAGCATCAGGTTGGTCGTCATTACAGTAGTCGAATGGTGCGTAAAGTTTTAAGGTCGTGGCAGGACGCAGTGGAGGGACAACGGGAGGAGCGTTGCCGGTTCGAAATGGCACGAAAGCGACGGATTTTCTCGCGTTGGAAGCGGGAAAAGGAGCGGAAGCAAGCGGCTCGAGCGCTGCTGCGTGTGTCAAACGATCAACGGAGACTGCGTGTGTTGGGCGCCTCGTGGAACAAGTTGCGGGCGAATGTTTTGCGCAACAAGGCAACAAGAACGAGAATGGATTTATGGCACATATCGTCGAGGAAACGACGACAACACCAAGTTATCCGTCTCTGGAGGCTGGCCATTGATCAGCAACGAGACTTTCGAGAACGAGGAGAGCGATTCCATCGCTTCTCTCGACGTCGTTATCTGAGCCGAGCGTTTGGAGCTTGGGCCGGTTGGACAGAGCGACAAATTTCCCTCGGAAAGTCCTTGTCGGATGTGAGAGAGGCTCGAGCAGAGAAGCAGCTCGCCGTTTGCTTTGATAACTGGAGGAAACATCACGCGGATGCCTCCGGTATTGAGAGCAAGTTAGTTGCTGGTGTGATTCAATTGCGACGACGAGGGGTTTGGAATCGGTGGAGGAAGAGCACAGCCACTCGCAGCGCAACTCGGTGTCTGGGCTCTGTTTACTCCTTTCATCTTCTCGGTAAGACATTTTTTCGATGGAAACAGTATGCAAGGAGGAGGTCAGTGCGACATTGTGCCTTCCTGGAATGCCAGCAACTGCATAAGACCAACCTATTGGCTCTGCATTGGAAGTTCTTGGTAGTAAACATGCAGTCGCAGCAGCAGAAGCAGCTCAAAGCCTCAAACCTTGGAGAGGAAAAATTCCTCAAACTCACGCAAAATTGTTTTCTGAGCTGGAAAATTCACGCTACCAAACGGAGAGAATGTCGACTTCGTGGGGAGCAATTGAACCACTCAGTCCGACGTCGTCGCTTGATCGATGTCACTTGGACAGTATGGAGAGAGGCGTTTTGGTGGCGAAATGGGGCTCGACTGGCTGATGATCAGCTGCAAAAGTGCCAAAAGTCAAGTGTGTTCCGCGCGTGGAAGGAATTTGCTCATAGCGCTCATCACCATCGTAGTAGAACGTTGAAAGCTGTGGAAATGCGGGATCAAGTTCACCTCAACGCGTGTTTCCGGCAGTGGAAGCAGATCGTCTCCTCTAAGCGCCAACTCCTAGCACACGCCGCTCTTGTCCAGCAGAGGACACACAGGCGATTGCTTCGAAGTCGCTGGAAATGTTGGAGACACGCGCTCAAAACGAAGCGAGGGCAGCACGAAAGACTGTCCGCGGTCGCTTCGAGGCGGCAAAGCCGGCAGCTTCACGCCACTTTCCACAGCTGGAAGGCGACGTGGGCCATCCGCAAACGCCACCGCCGCTTGCTTGAGTCTACTCAGGTCACCTCCAAGCAGCGAGTGCTGGAAGCCCATTTCAACGCCTGGAAGACGAGCCAGGAAGCTGCCGCAGCTCGTGAATGCCACATCCTGGAGGCGCAGAGCAAGTTACTGCGCTTCAGAGCCAAGCGAGCAGTCCGATATTGGAACTCCCTCCGCCTAGAACAGCGCAAGCGCAGCTGTCTTCTAGTCAAGTCGCTAGCACTTCGACGTCAGACGCTTCTCTCTTACGCTTTCCGTGGCTTCCTGAGGTACAAACTCAGTCGGAAGCTCAAGAAGACGCACGAATCTCAAGCTGCGTCTCACCGTCGCAACCACTTGATCCGAGTGGCCTTCGTAGCGTGGTCAAAGTGGTGGCGGACTCGAGAACTGACGGCATTGAAGCTTGATGCGACCAGAGATCGACTCGAGCGGCTCAAGGTGCAGCGATCCATTCAAACGCTGAAGCTCAATGCTCAGTCGAGCAAACGGGTGAAAGAAGCTCACGCGTGTGCGGTAGCGAGAGGCGTCAGACACATGAGAGCCGCCAGTTTTTCACGCTGGAAGCTCTTTGTCGCTCAGAGGCGCAGCAGCCGACGGGATAGTGCTGGTCGAGCTGTATCCATGAGGAACTTCCGAGTGCGAAGGAAGATTCAAAAGTGGAGGGAGTTTGTCCAGACCCAAAGGACGATGAAGCGCTCGTTAACACGCGCCGCCAAGGCGTCGACAGCGTCGCAGTTGCAGCGTCATTTCAAGAATTGGAGGTTGTTTGTGGAGCGACAATTGGTCGCTCAAGCTCTGGACAAGAAGGCGGATGAGTTTCGATACTTCTGCTTGTTGCCGCGATACTTCCGAGCCTGGAAGACGTGCGTCCTATCACGTAAAAGAGATCAAGAGCTGTTGCTACGTGCGCGCGGACTTCGGTGTCACCAACTGGAAAGCCGCTCGTTCAGGGCCTGGACCCAGTTCTCTCTCCACAACCGCCGGACAAAGTGCGCTGAAGCTCAGTGGAGGAATCGAGCGCTTTCCCGGAGTTTCGCGTCTTGGAGGCGCTTTGAATCGCGTCAGAAGAAGAGGAAGCGAGACAGAATCCGAGCCGTGAATTTCTACGAGGGACGTTTCTACCACAGAGTTCTGAGGGAGTGGAGCGCGACTGCGCGGCGTGAGCGACTGCAACGCCGTTGCGCTGAGTTGTGGTACCAGAACACGTCGCGTCGAGTTTTCGACGCTTGGACTCGCCACGTTCTGGTGCTCCAGTGCACGCGTGAGTTTCTAGCCAACAAGCGCAGTCGTGTATTGACTCGCGTGTTAAGTGCGTGGAGGGAAGGCGTGGAGCACAAAGCGCAGCGACTGCAGGGCGTCCAAGAACGGTTTGCGCTATTGTGGGTTAGAGACACTCGAGCTAATACGTTCGCGCGATGGAAACGATACGCTCGGCTCCGCTCCGTCATCCGGCGAAAACTTGCCGGACAGCGCGAGGTTCTTCTGTACGACGTAGTCAGGCATTGGAGACGCGTTGCCATCTCTCAACAGCAGCGCAGGGAAGCGGAATTGTTCGTCTCGGAGCGAGCAAAGCTCAGTCTCGTGAGAATCTGCTTAATCAGTTGGAGGCAGAAAGCTCGAAAGCTCCGCTGCGTCAAAACCCTAAGTGAAGGGGTGACTCAGAGACGAACTACGTCCGACCTTCGTCGTGGTCTGCGGCGCTGGAAACAGTTCGCGCTGCTGTCTTTCGAAGTGAAACAGTTCGTTCATCGTCGAGGTCTCGAGCTCATGCGCTTAGTGCTGATTGCTGGATTCCAACAGTTCGCAGCGATGAAACACAAGGAGAAAAACTTGATCGGGCAGATCCGATGCGTCCATGAGGCTTTTCAGAAGGAGTGGCTAGCGAGGAAAGTAGCGCAGCGCGTGTCGCTCCTCGCTGCGTGTGAAGAGCTCCGGCGGTCGGGGTATTCGAAGCGGTTGCTCGCCGCTGCGTGGAGTGAATGGGCCACTTTCCACTCTAAAAAGAAGGCGCAACAAGCTGCGATCCGCCAGCTACGAGTGCAAGTTTCTCGACTGGAAGATGCTGGCAGCCCTCTCTCCACATCCCGACTTGCTGGCATGCTGCGTCGATGGAAGACCGTCCAAGTTGCTCGAGTGTTTGACCACTGGAGCGACGTCACTCAGTCTCGGCGCCAAACCCGCCTCAATTCACTTAAAGCCATCGAGTTGTGGCACCAAACGCAGTGCGGTCGGCACTTCCTCGCGTGGATTCGGTTCTGCCAGGAGCGGAGACAACAGAGACGGATCCGCGCCATGAACTTTAGAGCTAAGTTGAAGCGGTCGTGGAAGTTGTGGCGGGTGTTCGCCGCTCTCTCGTTAAGTAAGAAGGCTGTGAATCTGCGCGCGCGTCAACTCCACGCGAAACACGTCTACACGAACGCGTTCGAGACTTGGAGAGCAGTCGCAGCCTCGCTCCGCCTCAAGCGCGCGCAGATCCTCGATCTCTACCACTCGTCGCGTCTCCGTCTCCTGGCTGCGTTGCTGGCTGAGTGGAGGCAGTTCGCAGCGACGGAGAAGACCAAACGCATGCAGACAACCGCCGCTCGAGTGGTGTACGAGGACAAGCTCAAGCGAAGGAGCTTTACTAGTTGGAAGACCAACGTCGCGGGTATCTGCTACCACCGTCGACAGCTGCAGATCAACACGGAGCGACTGCAAGTGCTGCTGCTCTGCTCGTCCTTCCGCGCTTGGCACTCGTGGAGTCGCCAGCACAAGAAGCTGCGGACGGTTGTGCAGATTTTATCACGCAGATGCAACACGCGACAGATTGCTCAAGTGTTCGCGGCCTGGCACTTACTTTCCGAGAGAAATGTTGCGGTTCGACACCAAGTTTCGTCGTATTTGCGCTTCCGGCGGATGCAGAAGGGGGTTAACGCACTACGAAAATTAGTCCAAGAGCAGCAGTACGTGCGTAGGATCCGCCAGAAAGCACAGGTCTTTCGAACTGCCGTATCGGGCACTCAAGTCTCCGCCATCTTCTTGCGTTGGAAGACGCTGGCTGCTCTTTCGCGTAAAATCCGCGCCGCAGCGTTACGTTGGGAGAGCGCGTTCCTTCGCAAGGTCTGGAACGCGTTGGTTCTCCTTCATAACATTGAAAAGGAGCGTCGTGCTACGATTTCCCGCGCTGAGCTTCACCATCGCAACTTCAGACTGCGGAAGGCGTTGGCTCAATGGGGGCACGTTAAAGTGGAGAAGCAGCACTTCCGAGCCGTCTGTGGGAAGCTTCTGAGTCGATGGAGGATGCAGACAGTGTACCGATGCCTGTGTGCACTGCATGGCCACGTAGTTTACCGCAAAGCTTTACGCGCGAGTGAAGCTGCTATTCGAGGCAAACTGCGCAGCGCTGCGTTGTTGCGCGCGTGGTACGCGTGGCGTAAATTGCTCCTCATCTCGCGCTCCGGTAAGCGGCGAGTGCTGCAGCGCTACTTGACAGTGTGGACTCGGTCGCGCGAGTCTCGGAAGGTGCTTCAAGCCTTCCAGGAGCAGACTCAAGCCCGAGTGTTGCGCAGTGCGCAGCGTCAGTGCATGAAGAATTGGAGGGAGTTTATTGCAACGCAGAAGATCGAGAAGGCCATGACGCTCATGTCCACTGCGTTCGCGGGCACTCGGCTGATGAAGCGAGTTTGGGTCTGCTGGATGATGTTTGTGGCTCAGAGTCGCGCCTCGAAGGCGAAGATGGGGGACGCACTGGCTCACATGCAGCTTCAGACTCAGTTCAAGGCGTTTAGAGCCTTGCAGACTCACGCGCTGCAGCAAAAGAGGAAGACACACGCTAACGCTCGCGCTGTAGCATTCCGATGCTACCGACTTCGAGCTCAAAGCTTCTCAGAGTGGAGGGACGTTGTTGTGGATCGGATCAATCGACGCCGGAAGTTGGCTCATTTTCTGGATGTGATGCAGCACTCGGTTCAAAAGAGAAGTTTCGGTGGCTGGTACGCGTTCACAACTCGACGTAAACTACTGCGTGAAAAGGTGTCACAGTCTTTGGCATTGCGAACGCAACTGTGCTCGCGCGTGGTCTTCCAGACGTGGAAATCGTTCGTCATGAAGACTCGGAAGAGTCGGAAAGCTCGCGACTTCAGCGCTGCCAAGGCCTCCGCGCACGCGCTGAAGCACTGGAAGCAGTACGTCGTGCTCTGTAAAGTCGAGCGCATGATTGGCGCTGGCGAGCAACGTCAAGTGGAGTCGAGTTTCCTCTCGTGGAGGAAGGCGGTGGCCGTGACGCAGCAGATTCGAGCGTTCCGAGCCAAGTCGGCGAGACGCCAGTGGAGTGAGCTCGTGGGGACGGTCTTCGCGGCCTGGAAGCTGCGCAGTCGGACGCACGCGCAGTGTCGGAAGCTGCTGGCGAGTGTTGCAGTGGGCAACCGCCTACGATTCCGGTTCATGCTCTGGCAGAAGTTCACAGCGCACAGGAAGCGTCTAGCCAATTTGTTGCTGGTAGTGGCGGACCCTCCCGCCTTGTTGCCTATCGACACGTCTGTAGTCGAGGGTGGCAGCCCTGCAGCTGCAGGAATCGAGAGCATCGTGGCTAAAGGTGACGTTCTGATCGCAGACTGCAATGACTCGAAGCTGGACACTGCTACAGACAACCACGAGGCAGAAACTAGTGCTGGCGACCGCCAACTCATCTCTCTGGGCCAAGAATTAGCCAAGAAGGCCCGCGTGCTGCAGCGCTTCGAGCTGACCTGGGACCTCCCTCAAGCTTGGCATCGGTGGCGGCAGATTTTCCACGCGCAGCTCTTCTACCGCATGCGCCGCCTGCAGCTCCACTTCATGTGCTGGCAGCGATTCGCCCACCAGCGGCGCAGGAGCCGATGGATCGTCATCAAGCTCACGAAGCAGCGCCAAGCGACCTCGGCGCAGACGGTTTTCGTCGCTTGGAAAAAGCTCGTGGCTCGAGTGAAGCAGCTGCAGAGGGACCGCCTACGCGAGCGCGAGCTCTGGGTCTTGGTCAACACGGAGATGGCTCGACGCGAGCGGAAGCAGCTCAAAACGCACTGGCGGGCGTGGAAATTTCACGTCGAAGAGGCCCGACACCTGCAGGCGAGTCTGGACGCGTACCATCGCGCTCGACTACTGACAAAGTACTGGTTGCTCTGGTGCCACGACTTCCGACGAGTCATGAGCGAGGCTCATCGCGAGACGCAGCGGGTCAAGGCTCAGATGGACATCTTTCATCTGCGTCGTGCGGTCCGAAGTCTTCGAGATAACCAGCAGCGAACGAAGCGCGCGCGACTCGTGCTGCAATACTTCGGCAACCGCCACTACGACACGTTGCTTCCAGAGGTCCTGGCACGCTGGCGGCAGTGGTGTCAACGTCAGAAGGAGATCGCTCGCTGTATTGACGAGCTTCGACTGAAGAAGACGCAGCGCCACTTTGTGGCTTGGAAGACTTGGAAAAGCACTCGAAGGTGGCAACGAGTTGCGGTGGAGAATTCGCAGTTGAAGAGCGTTGAACAGCGGCGACGAGAGGTCTGGAGGAGGTGGAGAAGGTTCACCAAGAACCAGGTTGTGAAGGACCTGGCACTGCGACAGGCTATGGTCTTCCACATCCGCAATAGACTGCGACGGAGGTGGCTACAGTACACTCAACGCGCCGTTCAACTGCGTGACCAAGCGGAAGCTGCGCACGTGCAGCTGTGCGTCTTCCGAGGACATCGAGCAGTGAGTCGCTGGCGCGACTTCAGCCGCGCGCGTCGGTTGCGTCGCTTGTACCAGCGTTTTGTACTCAGGAAGCACCTTCAGCTCTGGCGGTCGGCGGTGAAGCACGCGCTGGCCACGCGCTTCGATGAGTTTCTACTGCGCTCCAAGGCGAAGAAGCTGCTGATGGCCTGGCGACAAGTTGCAGCCAAGCACCTGTACTGGCGCCAGCTTTGTGCGTCTTTCGTGGGTAAACAGGAGACTCGAAGCGCTCAGCGCTCGTTCCTGCGCTGGCAGCAGTTCGCCAACGCGAAACAAGGCAAACGCCTCGCTGCGATGCACGCAGAGCAGCGTCTTCTGCGCAAAGTGTGGCGGTACTGGAGTCACGCCACTTTGGCCTCTCAACTACAGCGACACGAGCAGTTCGAACACGCCGCGGAGCACGGGGCGCTGACGCTGCTACGCCGAAGTCTCAGCGTATGGCAAGCTGCGGTGAAGAAGCAACGCGAACGCCGCTTTGTGCTGCTCTCGTGCGTCGTCAAGCTCAAGTCTGTGGCCGGTCAACGCGTCCAAGAGGTCGTTTTCCGAGCGTGGAGGCGAGTTGTTGACCACGAACGTCGCTGCAGAGCAGCCTCACTCAAGCGGGACTGCAGGATCGCCAAGCACGCTCTTGCGCATTGGTTCGTGTGGACTCAAGAGCGGCAACGCAGACGGCAGCAGCTCGAGAGCGCTGGTCACTACCACTCGCAGCGGCTCAAGAGCGCCGTCTTCTTCTACTGGCAGACGTACGCGCTCGCGTGGCAAGACGCGGCCAAGCCCATGGCTCGGCGTCACGACCGTCAGCTGTCTCTGCCTTCCAGACTCAAAGCGGAACCTCGACGCTGCGATGTGTTTGAGGACAGCGACGACTCGGACGCGGACGTCCGTCGGCCGACGAGTCCCGTCGTGAAGCGCTTGAGGCAAAAGACGAACGCCAACAGGACGGGAACTGGCGAGGAGGAGACTGCTGCTGCTGCTGCTGCTGCTGAGTCGTCCGATACTGTAGCGCTGTCCGATGCGGTGGAGATTTCAATGGACGTGAAGAAGCGTCTGCTGCTGCTGGGCAAGTGGAACCCGCAGATGAATAGCAGCAGGTTCCTCTCGTCTTCAAGTTGAAGTGGACACATGGCTACATCGAGTGAAGTGTAGTATCTTCATGTTGAGAGCGAGAGATCTTTTTTGAGTCAGTCTGATTATCGGATCCCCATGCGTTGTGCGGTGGTGGTGACCGGCGCCTCGAGAGGCTTCGGACGCTGTTTAGCACTCGACTTCGCGCGAGAACTTGCCACGAGCGACTTGGACCTGGTGCGGTACAGTACCACAAACGATTTGTCATTGGTTGTGCCGTCTAAAGCCTTGCTTTGCTGCAGTTCCTCTGGGCTCGAGACGAAGCCGGTCTGAGCAAGACCTCCCAGCACGTTCACGAGGCTCGACGCTCTCTGCAGTCAAGTGGACTCCTTCGCGTGTTCATTCAACCCGTGGACCTCAGCGACAGCGCCGACTACACGGCCAAAGTGGACGCGATGTTGTCTCAGTTGACCTCGGGGGTGGAGCGTCACGACCGCGTCTTCCTCGTGCACAACGCGGGGGCTCTCGGGGCCTTGGGCTTCGCGCAGGAATGTCCGAGTCCGAAAGTCATGGCGCGGCACTTTGAGCTCAACGTGACGTCCGTCATGTGGCTCAACAAGCGCTTCCTCGACGTTTTCGGCCGCGAGGTGGCCAGCAGCATCAACGCCATCAGGTCGGAGCTGACTGTGAGTCAGGAGGAGGCGGAAGTGGCGGCGGATGGCCTGACGCCGCGGCTGGTCATCATGAACGTGTCCTCGCGATCAGCGATCGCTCCTTATCCGACCTTGAGCCAGTACTGCACGGCCAAAGCTGCTCGCGAGATGCACTTCCGCGTGCTGGCGCTGGAGCAGAGCAACGGCAACTGCCACAAGGAGGAGGACGTGGCGGTGCTCTCGTACTCGCCCGGGGCCATGGACACCGACATGCAGAAGACGATGCGCGAGTCGCCGCTCATGGCCCCGCAGCTCGCCAAGTGGTTCAACGACATGAAGGAGCAGGGAACGCTCGTGCCGACCGAGAAATCCTCTCGCCGCGGGGTCGTGGCGGCCATCAGAGGAGAGTTTGAGTCGGGCAAGTACGTCACGTTCGACGAGCTCAGCTTCGTCGACGAACCTTGAAAGCCCCCGCGGTAATCCTTAGTGCAGATGGTTGAACAGCTACGTCCTTAAATTGCTCTGTGCCTGCAAATGGACGCTTTCGTTCGAGAAGGGTGGTCAAATTGAAGATTTTTTTTCACTTTATCAAGTTGCATCCTTTTGCAACTCCGTGAGCGTGCGCTGTCCGATGAATGGATCCAGCCAGCCTTTTGATCTTCATTGACGATCGACTCGAACACAAAATGTAGCCAGCCCAGGTCGCCACTTTGCATTGGTGAGCGGGGCGAGGACATCCTGGAAATCACCAGCAAAAGCAACAAAAATTAAGCTTTCCTTCCGGCGTCGCTTTTTCGGGACAAATCCATTTGGAGGAGGCCTGGATTTCCACCTCGCACAAAGAACGAAAATGTGGTGCTGCAACTCGCACCAAAAAGCGGGGAAACTGCCACGATTTATGGGAGATTCGGGGGCCGACAGGCCCCCGAACTCCGATAAATTTAGGTGAGATCTCCGAACTCCGGCTGCAGCCCCGGATGGGCGCAGCCGTTTTCCTTTTATTTACCGAGAACTTGTAGCTGAGGAGTCCGCAGTAGGCATGGCCTTGTCAGCAGCGCGCAACGATAACAAGGCAGCAGTAATCGAGGCGGTTGGACGGCGCGCATTCCCTCCACGTCTAGTTTATCCTGAGGAAAAGGTGGATGACATGCAGTTGTCGCGGCTGTTTTCACGCCCGTTGTTCGTGTGGATCCCGGAGTATCGAGGAGGCAAAGGTCTGCCGTCGTGCATCAACCGAGACTGCAACTGCAATCCGAAGGTGAAAGACTATTGCCGTCGTGTGGTGGAATCTGTGGAGTGCAAGTGCGACCTGGTATTTGTGAAGTATAGGTGCGCTGTAACAGGATCATATTTTTCCACTGTGAGCCCGGATTACTTTGCACAATGGCCCGATATGATTTTTCACTTTCCGTTTGTTCTGAGCCAAAAGCTAGTGTTCTCGAACTCACTGATGGAGATGGTTCATGACGGTATTACCGCGCAGAATGGGTTGCAACGTACCATGGTCAATATCGAGCGTAGGCGCAAACAGCGCTACTACAAGCTTCTGGGTCTGTTTTCCAGTGGTATCAAGCGAAATCACGAGCGTTGCTTCACCTATCTGGCCCCCACTCCAATATCAGAGGATCAGTATGCAGATCAAAACAAAGTTGTTGACAATCACACGCTTACGACGGCATGGCTACACGCTACAGAGCTGTACGGGTCGCTGTGTGAAAAAGTGATGAAAGACTGTGTTGTAAAGAGGGTCATGAGAATGGATCACTCTGTCAAGTTCTGCAAGCGTCTAAAGCTGTGGAAGGCCAAGGGCCAACGTGAATCTCTCAAAGATGCAAAGATGATTTTGTGGACATCAGGTGCTCTTACACCGCCAAGAGCACGCGACGTCACTAGGCAACCGCGTGCCAGTGACCATTGACCTCACGGCCGATGGTGTGGCGCACAGCACCTCGGTCGGGAGCGAATAACGGCGAGTTAGTGGCGGGAGAAGCTACTACCACCGGAGACATTGAAGCTGAGGGCTTCTGGTTGACGTTGACACGATCGAAGATCGCGAGGAGAGAAGACACGGCAGGCGAAGGACAGAGAGAAGTATCGACGGCAGGAGAGGCGACACAGACTGTAGGTAGACGGTAGGTAGAGGTAGGGGGACTTCGTTAGGAGAGCTCTGTGTGGCGGCTGCCTCCGCATCTCTCAGTTGCAATTTGGACAGGACTGGTTCAGATAAAGCGGCTAAATACTACGCGTGGTGTTCTGCGGCACGGGGCCGGCATCACCCAACAACAGAAGAGGTTCTAAGCGCGTCGTACTGCGGTCAAGGGGATCGGCGAGGCGTGCGGGTCATTGTAAGGTAGTACCGAGTAGTTTAGAGGACGAGCCTTGACGAACTGATCGTGCATAGAGTGGCTGGGAGCGTGGTTAGCAACCACGAGGGCGCGAGGGGACTATTGATGACCTCTTGGCCGTGGAGTGGTGGACCTGGAGCGGACCCGATGGGTGTGTCCGTGCAGGAAGGGTCAACACTCACCCCTGTATTTACATTCGGGTTTACAGAAGGCAAGAGGACAGGCCCACAGACCTGCCCGGGTTGCCGGCTGCCTAAGAATGTCCTCTCCCTGAGCCGGTCTCTGTTGCGGCTGGCACTAGCTGGTCCCCCGAGGTTTACCTCGGCGACGCGACGGTTCTAGCTCCTACTCATGTACTTACCTTCCCCTCTGAGTTGGACTCTGCACGTGTGTGCAGCGTAGTAGCGATGATCGACGACAATTTTGCTGTTCCAGAATGAAATTGGGCAGATTATCGGGCGGAGGCTGACCAGGTCTGAAAACAAGGAAGAAACACGGGCCTTGCTACGAAGGCATCGATGCTACGACCACTACAACTAGTTCAACTGCAGACGACACACCTCCAGCAAAACTACAACCGCTGGTTAGCCGACGCGACACAGTTGGGATTGATGAAGATGCAGGACAATCAAGTGTTCCAGCGAAACGGCCTCGACCATCTACTATCGCTCCAGAGCACTTGGCTGAGTTGCGTAAATTGTCTGATTCGCTGGTGTATACTCGTGGAAAATATATATTGCTGCAGCAGGAGCTGAAGAAATATTACCCGGACGCGAACCTCACGGATAACCAACTACGCTGCCGCCTTAAACGACGTCGAACAGCAGAAACAATTGATCCCAAGCCAGCGAGTAGCGGCAACGAGATATCTGACAGCGTTGCTCCACCTCTTGCTCCAGCTAGCAAGGCGACTTCGTGTTCAAGCTGCCGCCAGAAGCACTTTAAGTGCGGTGAAGGGTCTCACAATCCTGCGTGTTTGCTAGCGAAGAAGAATACTACTCGTACGATAAGAGTTCTTTAGCGTATAGCGATAAAATCAAACTTCATAGCACATCTGTTTTTCCACTAGCATCGAGACATACCATCGAGACAACATTGTGGTCAAATGTGGTCAAATGTGGTCAAATGTGGTCAAATGTGGTCAAAGTGGTCGCGAGACAAATCCCACCATCTCCCATGCCCCCCCCCCCCCCCCCCGATTTATGGGAGATTCGGGGGCCGACAGGCCCCCGAACTCCGATAAATTTAGGTGAGATCTCCGAACTCCGGCTGCAGCCCCGGATGGGCGCAGCCGTTTTCCTTTTATTTACCGAGAACTTGTAGCTGAGGAGTCCGCAGTAGGCATGGCCTTGTCAGCAGCGCGCAACGATAACAAGGCAGCAGTAATCGAGGCGGTTGGACGGCGCGCATTCCCTCCACGTCTAGTTTATCCTGAGGAAAAGGTGGATGACATGCAGTTGTCGCGGCTGTTTTCACGCCCGTTGTTCGTGTGGATCCCGGAGTATCGAGGAGGCAAAGGTCTGCCGTCGTGCATCAACCGAGACTGCAACTGCAATCCGAAGGTGAAAGACTATTGCCGTCGTGTGGTGGAATCTGTGGAGTGCAAGTGCGACCTGGTATTTGTGAAGTATAGGTGCGCTGTAACAGGATCATATTTTTCCACTGTGAGCCCGGATTACTTTGCACAATGGCCCGATATGATTTTTCACTTTCCGTTTGTTCTGAGCCAAAAGCTAGTGTTCTCGAACTCACTGATGGAGATGGTTCATGACGGTATTACCGCGCAGAATGGGTTGCAACGTACCATGGTCAATATCGAGCGTAGGCGCAAACAGCGCTACTACAAGCTTCTGGGTCTGTTTTCCAGTGGTATCAAGCGAAATCACGAGCGTTGCTTCACCTATCTGGCCCCCACTCCAATATCAGAGGATCAGTATGCAGATCAAAACAAAGTTGTTGACAATCACACGCTTACGACGGCATGGCTACACGCTACAGAGCTGTACGGGTCGCTGTGTGAAAAAGTGATGAAAGACTGTGTTGTAAAGAGGGTCATGAGAATGGATCACTCTGTCAAGTTCTGCAAGCGTCTAAAGCTGTGGAAGGCCAAGGGCCAACGTGAATCTCTCAAAGATGCAAAGATGATTTTGTGGACATCAGGTGCTCTTACACCGCCAAGAGCACGCGACGTCACTAGGCAACCGCGTGCCAGTGACCATTGACCTCACGGCCGATGGTGTGGCGCACAGCACCTCGGTCGGGAGCGAATAACGGCGAGTTAGTGGCGGGAGAAGCTACTACCACCGGAGACATTGAAGCTGAGGGCTTCTGGTTGACGTTGACACGATCGAAGATCGCGAGGAGAGAAGACACGGCAGGCGAAGGACAGAGAGAAGTATCGACGGCAGGAGAGGCGACACAGACTGTAGGTAGACGGTAGGTAGAGGTAGGGGGACTTCGTTAGGAGAGCTCTGTGTGGCGGCTGCCTCCGCATCTCTCAGTTGCAATTTGGACAGGACTGGTTCAGATAAAGCGGCTAAATACTACGCGTGGTGTTCTGCGGCACGGGGCCGGCATCACCCAACAACAGAAGAGGTTCTAAGCGCGTCGTACTGCGGTCAAGGGGATCGGCGAGGCGTGCGGGTCATTGTAAGGTAGTACCGAGTAGTTTAGAGGACGAGCCTTGACGAACTGATCGTGCATAGAGTGGCTGGGAGCGTGGTTAGCAACCACGAGGGCGCGAGGGGACTATTGATGACCTCTTGGCCGTGGAGTGGTGGACCTGGAGCGGACCCGATGGGTGTGTCCGTGCAGGAAGGGTCAACACTCACCCCTGTATTTACATTCGGGTTTACAGAAGGCAAGAGGACAGGCCCACAGACCTGCCCGGGTTGCCGGCTGCCTAAGAATGTCCTCTCCCTGAGCCGGTCTCTGTTGCGGCTGGCACTAGCTGGTCCCCCGAGGTTTACCTCGGCGACGCGACGGTTCTAGCTCCTACTCATGTACTTACCTTCCCCTCTGAGTTGGACTCTGCACGTGTGTGCAGCGTAGTAGCGATGATCGACGACAATTTTGCTGTTCCAGAATGAAATTGGGCAGATTATCGGGCGGAGGCTGACCAGGTCTGAAAACAAGGAAGAAACACGGGCCTTGCTACGAAGGCATCGATGCTACGACCACTACAACTAGTTCAACTGCAGACGACACACCTCCAGCAAAACTACAACCGCTGGTTAGCCGACGCGACACAGTTGGGATTGATGAAGATGCAGGACAATCAAGTGTTCCAGCGAAACGGCCTCGACCATCTACTATCGCTCCAGAGCACTTGGCTGAGTTGCGTAAATTGTCTGATTCGCTGGTGTATACTCGTGGAAAATATATATTGCTGCAGCAGGAGCTGAAGAAATATTACCCGGACGCGAACCTCACGGATAACCAACTACGCTGCCGCCTTAAACGACGTCGAACAGCAGAAACAATTGATCCCAAGCCAGCGAGTAGCGGCAACGAGATATCTGACAGCGTTGCTCCACCTCTTGCTCCAGCTAGCAAGGCGACTTCGTGTTCAAGCTGCCGCCAGAAGCACTTTAAGTGCGGTGAAGGGTCTCACAATCCTGCGTGTTTGCTAGCGAAGAAGAATACTACTCGTACGATAAGAGTTCTTTAGCGTATAGCGATAAAATCAAACTTCATAGCACATCTGTTTTTCCACTAGCATCGAGACATACCATCGAGACAACATTGTGGTCAAATGTGGTCAAATGTGGTCAAATGTGGTCAAATGTGGTCAAAGTGGTCGCGAGACAAATCCCACCATCTCCCATGCCCCCCCCCCCCCACTGCCACCGAGTTGCATTTTGCAGAGGCGCCAGTTAGTTTACCACGCAAGACGCGGATCTGGTTGGATGGCAACACCTGTTGTGACGTCGTGGCAAGGGAAGACCAGATGCCACCAGGTGGTTTCCAAGTTCGTGCCTGGTCATAACGGAGATCGAGAAGGCTGCGGCAAAAAAACAAAGGAGCCGTCCCAAAGCCGAAGGTGGCGGTGACAGTGGTGAGCTTCTTCCAAGCGGCCGCATCTGAGCTCAGCCCCGTGTCAGTCGCCCGTCATATCTAAGAGAGAATGCTGAGTCTTTCGCGTGCATTTTTACTGCACCTCCACTTTACGGTGGGTCGTCATGTCGACTTGGCCATGCACTCCCGACTGTGTGGCTGGCGTAGAGGTCTCCGGCCGATTCAAGGTTTCCCTCGGTTGGTAACTTTAAGCTCGGCAACAATGCAATGTACCCACCCGACTCGTTGGTCGCCTGCCGCAGACTGTTATTGCCGTCGCAGCATATCGCAAGCGTCAACACCAAACTCGACGCCATGCAACTTGGCTGCGGGGAGAAGGTTACATGTACAGTAGTGCATTGCGGTGCATATCACTTCGCTCGAGTGTCCGTTATAGGCGCGGTGACTTATTAGTCCCATAGTAGAAGCAAGATAAAAATTAGTATCTGCTCGCTGATTGGCCATTGAGTTCCGCCCAGTTCCCCTAGCCGTTCGCCTATCTTACGCACTATCCTCTGCCAGCGCGCCGCTGGCTCTCCCAATTCAGTCTGTCAATCGCCACCGCCCTCCGCAGAGACAGCCAAGGCACACGGGAACTCGCCGCAGGAACGAACGGATCGAGTGGCAAGGCAGCAGGGCGAGTCTTGAATTCGATCGAGCCGGAAGCAACACGGCGCAGATTTCCCCTCACCCGACAATTGCGCGGAGTATCTAACCCCCCGTCGCTTTAGGATAGTGCTAACCAGCCCCAGCGGTTAGACACCACCTAAACAGGCAACAGGAACAAACACAATGCGCGTGTACTCGGCGATAGTTGCCGCAGCTGCGGCGCTCAGTGTCGCAGCGGCGCAAACGTCCTCGTCCACTGCGACGTCTACCACGACGTCCACTACGGGGACAACTTCGCAGGTGTCCACTTCGTCGGGCAGCGGCAATGGCATTACGGCTACGGCCGGCTCCGTGCCCTGCGTGTTCCGGTACTCGATGCCGACGGCCACGAACCTGCCGAGCGGAGTGTCCACCTCGACCAGCACGACGTCCTCCGGCAGCGATGAGGACGACGAGGACGACGACGACACCAAGCAGGGAGACGGTTCCAGCGACCTGTCCGGCAGTGTCGGCGACGGGTCTTCCGACACGCCCGGCACTGTTGGTGTGGGTTCCGACAGCTCGAGCGAGTCGGACGACGAAAGCTCCGCCAGCGGCTCCAAGACGGACAACTCGGAGGGCACTTCGTCCACCGGCTCGGGGTCGTCGACCTCGACCACGCCGACGTCCACCACCAAGACGCCGACGTCTACTACGAAGACGCCGACAGCTACGACCAAGACGCCCAGTGCGACCACTAAGACGCCGAGTACGTCCAACACCGAGGGATCGTCCACCTCCATGACCATGGAGACCACGGCGCCGTCCACGACGACGACCGGCTCGACTGACGGCGGTCGTCGTCTCATGGGCGAGGCTGGAGAGGCCGGCGCAGCTACGACACTTCTCGATACGTCTGGCGTGACGGGGGCTTTGTCGACCGCCTCGTCGGGGCTCACCACGACGGCCACGACAGCGCCGACTGCAACAACGGCGACGCCTACGTCGACGACCAAAACCCCATCGTCGACGACTACCAAGACGCCCGGCGCCACGACGGCCACCCCGACGACGACCACAACTACCACTACAACGACTCCTACTACGACCACGACGGGCTCGTCGTCCATGACGGGGTCTGCCGGCGTTGTCGGCGGCAGCACCACATCCGGATCGACGACCATCGAGTTCAGCTGTGACTCGACGTTCTACGGTGCGTGGACCAAGATGGGACTCACATGTGACGGCACTGAGCTGGACGTGGAGTCGGCGGCAGCGTCCACCGAGTGTTTGATCTACTCGGGCACTTCGTCGGGCACGGAGATCTCGGACTTGGCCACGTGCATGTCGGTGTGTCGCTTCCCGGCCTGCAACAACGGCACGTGGGACTACACGTCTGAGGACGGCATCAACTCGGAGGTGTACGCGGGTCTGGACTTCATTACGCTCATGGGTTACGCCGGCACGCAGGCGGCGTCGGCCGTCGCCGATGCGGTGCAGCAGCCGTTCTCCAACCTGACGTTCGCTGCCACGACGGAGTGTGAGTACACGAGCGACAGCTCCTTCAGTGCCTGCCAGTGCGCAGGTGTGACGAGCACCACGTCGTCGGCCAGCTCGGCCGGTACATCGACAACGTCGAACTCGGAGTACTCGGTGCCGGTGAACAAGGGTCTCGAGGACTCGGACCACTGGTCTGACGGCACGAAGAAGTCGACGGTGGACAAGGCCGGTATCGCCTCGACTACGATCGGTAGCAGTGCTGCCACTGTGTCGGTGGTGGCTGGTGGCGTCATGTCGGTGGCTAGTGGCGTTGTCGGCGGTACGTCTGCCGGTGTGGCGTCGGGTGTGTCGGCGGCTGCCAGTGTGGGTATCACCATGGCTGCCGTGGACATCTGTCAGTTCTCGATCATGCTCAACCAGATGAACGTGGACGCGCGTCCTCGCTTCATGGAGAACATGGGCAAGAAGATGGCGCCGGCCGCCTTCAATTTCCTCCCGTTCGGCAAGGTCAACTCGACCTCGTCGGATGACGACGACTACACGACCAACTCGACCTCCCGTCGTCTTGTTACTGGCAGCAGCGCAAGCGGCAGCTCCGGCTCGGGGTCGACTTCGAGCACCACTGGCGTCCAGGGTATGGAGAAGTACGCGGCGCTCATCGGCGTCGAGGCTGATATGCTCTTCTACCTGGCCGTGGCCGGTATTGCCTGCATCGTCGGCGTCCTGTTTGGTGCCTACGCTCTCGCTATGGGCGTGTGCTACTTCGTGGTGGACGACTTTGCCGCGTTCAGCCAGAAATGGCTGGACAAGGCCATCGGCGTGCTGATGATGATCCTCATTCTGTCTGAGTACGTTATCGGCGCTACGGGCATGTACGAGATCTGCTACTGCATCGATCACAACACGGTGGGCGTGAGCTTCTTCCTGGCCATTATCGCGCTGCTGGGCTTGGCCTTCGGTACGATCCTCTACGGCGTGCTGGTGATCAAGAACAACGAGGACGAGCTGCGCGACCTGGGTACGAAGGACCACTTCGACAAGAAGTTCCACGCCCGGTACGGCCCGCTCTACGACGAGCACAGCTTCGAGGGCCGCTTCTTCTTCGCGCCCAAACTGCTCCTGGCTCTGCTTACGGGCATGACGACGGGCATGATCTGGATCCAGGGTCTGTGGCAGATTGTCGTGCTCATCGCGTTCCACATTGCGTTCCTGCTGTACCTGGAGATCAAGCAGCCGTACCCGACCGCGTTCGTGCAGAAGACGTCGAGCTTTGTCATCATCATCAAGATCTCGGCGCTCTTCCTAAGCTTCTTCCTGCTATCGAGCGCCACGAGCTTCACCGAGAGCATCCCGGACGATCTGCGCGAGGGCGTGGCCTTCGCCATCGTGGGCCTGCAGGTGCTGGTGCTGGTGTGCCTCATGATCCGCCAGGTCTACATCTTCTACCGGACGTGGAAGCTCAAGCGCGACGGCGGCGCGGACGACAAGACGGTCACCGTGCAGACCACGAACGCGCGCGAGGGCTCCGAGGCCTTCTTCGCTCTTGGCGGCGAGCCGCAGTACTACAACAACGGCAACCAGACGCGCGGCAACTCCCTGGCTGTGCTGGGCGACGACTCCACCCCGAGGGTGCAGAACCCGCACCAGCACGCGCAGGAGACGCCGGCCAACTACAACCAGGGCGGCAACCGACTGCGCGGGCTGCAGCCGCAGGGCGGCCACATGCAGCGCACCCACACCGTGGTGCAGCACGAGAGCCACCACCACCACCGCAACAACGAAGTCGACCTGTAGAACCGAGTTTTGAGTTGCTGCGGACATCAAGGCGCGTGGAGGGCGGGCGACGGTATGCCCTGCCTTTCCAGACGTCTCACAAACGTTTGAGAAACCGAGCGCTAGGTTTTGTTTGCTTCGTCTGATAAGCACTACGTGTTTTTCATTTAGTAGCGTCTTACGTAGTTGTTGCGTTGCATCTTGAGTTGAGTACACGTGGAGTTCGATTGCTTCATTTTGAGCGTGCTCTTCTCCGTTGTGAAAGTCTCGTTTTCATCTACTGTACAGTAGAGGTTGTCCGAGCGGGCTTTGAGCGGGGCTTAATGTGGAGGAAACGAGGATGAATTGGTAATTTATTAACAACACGAGCAGTCGGAAAACCTGCACCAAGACTTACCATCTCTTGAATATGTAGCTATTAGCTATATGCTGTGTGAAGTAGTGATGCCATCGGAATGGTGCAACCAGTCTCACTTGAGCAACAAACCCGGACGGGCAGGTATCGCTCTGTTGACACGAAGAAATCGACATTGCGACTTCCAGCGCTGCTTGACGGTCCGTACTGCAATGATTACAGCGCTAGATATTATTTGCTATACCAAATTGCATCAAACGTTTCATTCCAATAGGGGTTATCAATGTTCGAACACGACGGACAAATAAGCACGCAAAGAGCGCGCGCCACCACCGTGTAGATGGCCTACGATCTATGTAGTAGGCTCCAACCTTGAGCTTTGTGTCTCGTTCGACTTTCGGTCAACGCGAAGCATCCCTCCCGAGAATTGGACAACTCCAGCTTTGAATACAGTATCAGGACAGGTAGATGGTTGCCGAGATGTTGATGGTGAGGACCGCCATGGCCATGAACAGCACGCCAAGAAACGCACTGAGCCCTTTGATGCGGTTGAACTCGATCCCAATGGCCATCTCCATAACGACACAAATGTAGTCGACGATTACGACCACGACGAATTGAAACGCCAGCATTGCGATCTGGTTGACCCGCCACCTCGCTAACCCCACGTCCGTCAAATTCCCCCCTGCTTTGAGCCTCAGTGCCGGGTAGAACGGGTGGCTCACATACCAAAACATAATGGACTGCGAGCACCCGATCGCAATGTACTCGGTGTACATATCCGCCGTCAACTCAGCCGTGTGGTAGGATAAAACCTGTCGTCGCCACTTTTCGAACTCCAACCTCGCAAACGGTAGAGTGGGGGAGGAGGGTATTACACTTTTGCTCTTACGGGTCTTTGGCGTGCCACGTATTTGCTGCAAGTGCTGTCCATTGGCTTTAGCGCGGCGACGAATAGTCCACACAATGTAAACGGCCTTCCCAGCACGCAGACAGACCTCAGCCAGCGCCATGCCGAAGGTTCCAGTTACCAACAGCGTGTTCGTCTGAGTGCCCAGTAGAACGATCCGCGTTTGGGTGTTGATCAGCACGGTGGGCACGCCCACGAGCACGCACATGGTGTGGATACTACGAACGCCCTTTTTGACGATGTAGCGCTTGGCTGCTTCTTGGATCGCGAGCTTGAAGACGATCCCGGACAAGGCGAACACCGCGATGGCCACCTCCCCCCTGTCCAGTATCCTGAACGAGGACACGGTGTGGACATACGCCCCAGCCAAAGCCACAAGAACTGCGTCGGGGAGTTTCTTGCGGTACTCGCGCCAGAAACTCGGTGGCCGGAATTCCTTCGCTCGAGCCATAAGTTGAGGTGGCGAGCTCGACACGATCTGCATTTTCAGCGTACAGCTTCGATCGCGGCCTTGCTGGGTCTCCTTGTAGTAAATTCTCCGCACAGTTAGAGTGATCCCCGCTGTGAAAATTAGGTTGCAGAAGTCCCCGAGATAAAAGTGTAGCTTGACCTGGAACAGATCCCTCATTAGGAGGGGAATGTGCTGCAGAAGCAGCCCGAGGCTTATGATACTCCCAAGTGTTGCGATAAAATACGAACTTGAGCCTTTCATGAGCATTTTCGCGCAGAACCAGATGCCAGGGCGATAGTCGGGGAACTTGAGGAACCGCTGGCTCATTAGCGACGGCAGGTGTGCAACCAGCATGATAAAGCTGAATGAAATTGCGCTCTAGACCAGCGTCGCCATCAGAAACTCGGGGCGCGACTGCTTAGTCGAAGATTTGCGCGAGAAAATGTTCCCAGCGTAGAAGCAGCCGTTCGTGGCCACAGCGCACACCACGCAGGCCAACGCGTTGCGAACCACCAGAAGCTGAGTCTTGGCGGCGGTAGCTCCGTGCACCTGGAGGAGCTGCTGGCTTGAATACACTTCATCCCCCACCCGTGCGACGGCTTCTCGGAACTGAGTCACTGAAATGACGGGGAACGACGCGACTCGGGGTGCAGTACGAAGACTCGGTAGCATGACGAAGCAGGCAAATGCACATCAACTCACAACTAAAAGAGTTGATAACCTTGTGCTGTTTTTAAACGAAACGTACCGAGTTACAGACAATCCCCTCGCTAGTCATGGCGTCGGGAACCCACTTTTTATTCCTAGTTGAGGGTATTCCTGTCGTAGGGTGTACCATGGGGTACATATATGGTACGTATTGGTGCAGTCTTTTGGTTACATAAACCAAAAAAGGCTGCTCAAATCGATGAGCGGACATGAATGGAATTCGTGCAGATATAGAAGTATATTTAATATAATACCGTCAGGCATGTGGGGCATGATGTAGGTAATGATACTGATGTGCAAAATAAGTTGCCACGATAGTATTGAGCCCCATTTCACTCATGTTGGCAAGCACCCAATCTCCATTCTATTCAAAGGAACGGTACTAGCAGGTCTGAAAGCCAGCTCCGAATGCTAATGCAAGCATTAAATATGAAATCCGGTACGAAAAATGGACAATAGGAGCTGGTATCCTGGTTTGACTACTGCAGACGTCATGTACAGAATGGACTTTTCCTATAGTTAAGCACCCCAAAACATTCATAATCTGTGATTTTTTATTCCTTATGACGATTGAGGGGTGAGGGGGAATATTTACTTGGCTTTGTATGTGACGGTCATTCAGAAATCGTTGGGACCCACCTTTATATTCCTGATGAGCGGGTATTCCTATCCTAGGGATTACTACCGAGGGGATCGTCTGTAGTTATATCTACACGAACGGACGGCTTGGATTTATTCTCTGGACTGGAATTTAATCCAGTCCAGAGTTGTTACGTGGATCCCGAAAACCCTCCCATTTTTGAAATGATAGCATCACAGTAGATTTATAACTGGCTTAAAACGATGCAATCATTTCACGCCAAAATGGAATGTTGCTTGTAACTCAATACACATCGAACAAAGTGATGGTCACGAAACTCACTCACTAGAGCAACAACCAGAAAACCCTCAATACTACATACTAGAGTATTAAATACTAAGGGCTCACCAAAAGTACATGTAGCTGAAGCTAAAAACTATGGCAGGATAATTGCTAGCTTAGACTATGCAAGCAAAAAGCAGAGCACGATGTAAACGAGATGTGCCTATTCGGAACGCCAATACATATAGACATTTTTGCTAGCCTCCCTCGTGCATCAACGGCTACGGCAACGGCCCCCACTAGAACTTTGCGTAGGCTGGGATAGCTTGGTAGTTCCCATGACAACTTCACCTGCTCTCAAGTGGGAGATACGCGTCTCGATATCAAAGGTGCGAACTTCTATTTCCACGGGAAATGCTCAATTTTGCAAGCCTGTCGCTACGTGTCGTGTTCTTCAGACAATAATCCAGTCGATTTTGCGATGTCGCGGTAGTGCCCAGAGATACGGTAAGCAACACAATCAGAGTGTTTTATGATTATCGGTCACTGAGTTATGACCTCTTTGGGATAGGACTTTCATGGGCAGGTAGCTGCCCACCCTCAACTTTGACTTCATTTTACAACTTTCACCAGTCTTCAAGGTAACTCCCCTCACCCACCTAATCCCCTAGAATCTAGAGCGTATGCGGTCGCTGCTTGTTGAATTATCCTACTTCTGGCCGACAGCGTGCTCTCAGCCATAACGAAATCATGTTTAGTGGAGCTCAGAACAAAGGCGCGGGAGGCAAAAAGTTTCTGTGGCAGAACTCTGAGAATGATATATTTATCGTCGATGATTGCGAGGCCTATCTTCGTCTAGGCACCATCCAACTGTGAGATCCAAGAGGTATCCAAGACGCTAAGGAAAAAAAAACAATGCAATGCAATGATTTACGTGTTCGCGTAGCCAAATTATATTAAGAATAAAGATGATGAAAGTTGTTATGCAAAATCCAGAGCTTCCCCGTGCAAAGCACGGCTTTGTTTATTTAACATTGAAAAGCGTATACATTCATGCCAAGTTCGCTTGGATGCATGCATGACTTTTAGTAACGTCAGCTCAGGTACACTACACTTGAAATGTTGATGTTGATAGCGGCCATCGTCATGAACAGCATACCTAAGAAGGTGCTGAGGCTTTCGATACGGTCAAAGTCGATGCCTGCCGCCATCTCCAAGACCACGCACAAGTAGTCCACAAAGATCTCCACGAAGAACTGGAACGCGAGCATGGCCACCTGGTTGAAGCGCCATCTCCCGACGTCAACCTCCGACGAGCCTCCGCCTGCTTCCAGTTGCAGCGCCGGGTAAAACGGATGCCCCGCGAACCAGAAAATGATCGACTGGGAGCACGCGATCGCGATGTACTCGGCGTACATATCGGCTGTCACCTCCGCGGTGTGATAGGACAGCACCTGCCTCCTCCACAACTCAAACTCCATCTTCATTGACAACTGCGAGGACTCTCTACCCTCAGAGTTTCCGCTTCGACTCGATAGCTTGATCTCTAACGCAGCTGCACGACGTCGGATCTTCCACGCCACGTACGCTGCCTTCCCAACGCGCAGCCAAATCTCCGCTACCACCATCGCAAACGTCCCTGAGACGAGGATCGTGTTGGTCTGAGTGCCCAGCAGCACTATTCGTGACTGGGTATCGATGAGCACAGTGGGGACGCCGACGAGGATGCACATTGTGCGGATACTGCGGATCCGTTTTGAGAGGATGTAGAGCCTCGCAGCTTCCTGGAGTCCGAGCTTGACGACGATACCGAGCATCGTGAAGCCCATGACGACCCCCGTCCCCGATTCAGCACTTTGTACCACGCCACAACGTGCACAAATCCCCCGGCCAGAGCGATAAGCAGGAAAGTTGGGGACGTCATGGCGTACTCTCGCCAGAAGCTCGATACGCCGTAGTTTGAGGGGTTTCGTGTATGAGGTCGACGTCGATACTGCGGGTTGGTGGCCAGTCTTCGCTCGGATGCTTCGCTCATGGCGCTGCGTCGGTCTCTTCCTTGACACGTTTCTTCGTAGTAGATTTTCCTCTCAGCGAGACTAATGCCGGCCGTGAACGCCTGCGTGCACAGTATCGTGAGGTAGAAGTGCAGTTTGTAGTGGAAGTGCTTGTACATCAGCGACGTGTTCTGCACGAGGAGCCCCACGCCGATCATTCCCCCCAGCGACGCAATGAAATAAACCCTCGTGTTGATCATGAGCTTGCGAGCACAGAACCACAGACTGGGTTTAGTGTTCGGGGACTCGAGGAAGCGCTGGTTGGCCAGCATAGGGACGTGCGTTATCGTCATCTTGGCGCCGTGGATCAGCGCTGTCCACACGAGCAACGCCATGAGGAACTCCGGCCGCGATTGCTCGGCGGAAGGCTTGAGGGAGAAGACGTTCCCAGCGTAGTAGCAGCCGTTCACACAGACTGCAGTGACGACGCAGGCGATGGAGTTGCGGAACACTTGGAGCTGGATCTTGGCTGCGGATTTCCACTGGAGATCGAGTCGTAGCTGGCTGCTGTAGTGGCGGAGACGCCTGAGTTCTGCTGGTCGTGGGAGGAGGTCGATGCAGGAGTTGGAGACCACGGCGGTGTCTCTGACGGCCATTGCATCTCGGATAGTTGCGTCCGGGGAGACGGTGGAGAAGGTGAACGAGGCCACGGACAGCGGAACCACTCGAGTACTCGCTAGAATCGACGCGCGGGATGTCATTCTTCAGGCTTTGAGTCGTGCTTGTCCTACGGGGCGCAAACGCTTAGATTATTCATCTCGAGCTTTGACGCGAGGAAACTCGAAATAGCGGGCGATCTGAGCGCGGTGGAGTTGGTCAACCGTTTCCCAGTGCATAGCAACAGCTTTACTAATGACTGGCGTTGCCGATAAGTTGTTCAGCCGAGATAAACTGCGCTCGAGATGTTGATGTTGACGACTGCCACCGTCATGAACAGCGCGCCGAGGAACGTACTGAGGTTTTCGATCCGGTCGAACTCGATGCCCGCCGCCATCTCCATCACCACGCACACGTAGTCCACGACCACTTCCACGAGCGACTGGAAGCCCAGCATGACCACTTGGTTGAATCTCCACCTCGCCACGTCGATCTCCGACATGATGGCGCGCTGCAGCGTCGGGTACAGAGGGTGGCCGAACCACCAGAACACGATCGACTGGGAGCAGCCGATCGCAATGTACTCGGCGTACATGTCCGCGGTCAGTTCGGCCGTGTGGTACGACAGCATTTGCTTCTTCCACAGCTCGTACTCGAGCTTCACGGACGCAGGTGATGGCAGGAACGAAGAAGTTCTTCCAGGGCGTTCCAACGTCATTTGCTGTAGTTTTCCCTCTAAAACTCGGGAACGACGGCGAGTAGCCCACACCACAAGCGCAGCCTTCGTCGCGCGAAGTATGACCTCAGCCATGGCCATCCCAAAGGTTCCAGTCATGAGGAACGAGTTGGTAGTACCCAGTAGAACGATCCGCGACTGCGTGTCGATGAGAACCGTTGGTACGCCGACGAGGACGCACATGGTGCGGGCACTGCGGATGCGCTTCTTGAGGACGTAGTGGCGCGCAGCTTCTTGCAGCGCGAGCTTTAGAACGACCCCAAAGACTGTGAAGCCCATGACGGAGAATCGGTTCTGAATCGTCTGCCACAACGTGAGCACTGCGTGGACGTAGCCACCGGCCAGAACGATCAGGACGGCGTTGGGCAGTTGATTCAGACTTTCCCTCCAGAAACTCGGCGTTCGGTATCTCGGTGGCCGATGAGGTTTTGGATTTGGTGGTGGCTTTGCTGTCTGATGAGGATTTCGAGCTGTCGAAGTCACGGGAGAGCGAGGCTCGGACAGGTTGTTCAATGCACAGCGGCGACTTCGCCCTTGGTGCGTCTCCTCGTAGTACGTCCTCCTCACCGCCAGCATGAGCCCCGCGGTGAACGTGAGGTTGCACGCCACAGCGAGGTAGAAGTGCGCTCTGTACCGAAAGTGCTCTGTCATGAGCGACGTGTTCTGCACTACTAGACCCACCGCGCCCATACCTGTCAGTGTTGCAACTAGATAGACCCACGACTTGCTCAGGAGCTTCTTGGCGCAGAACCAGAAGCCTGGGCGCGTGTCGGGGCACTCAAGGAAGCGCTGGGTCATGAGCGAAGGCACATGGGCGACCGTCAGCACCACAGCGTACGAGAGCCCCATCCAGAGCAGCGTGGCCATGACGAACTCGTGGAGCGACTGGTCCACCGACGACTTGAAGGCGAAGACGTTGCCGATGTAGAAGGCGCCGTTGGCCACCGCCGCGCAGACGCAGCAGACGACGGCGTTGCGCACCACCACCAGCTGCATCTTGTAGGCGCTGGACCACTGCAGCTGCAGGCGCAAGTGGCTGCTGGTGTGCTGCAGCTTCCTCTCTTCCGGTCGCACAATGAGATCCGCCAGCGTGGGGCTGGATGCTGCAGCCGTCCTCATGCTCGATGTGTTGCTGAAGGTTCTAAACGTTGCGTCAAGCGAGACGGCAGCCAGCGGGGAAGACGGGGAGATGGGCAGAGGAGCCACGCGAGGACTCACGAGCATCGGCCCTCGAGTCGACAGCAGCGACGAAAGCACTGGGCCGCGGGGATCCATTGGGGCAAGTGTTGACCACCAACCTGGACGCAAATGATGGACGACAACTTCAACTATCAATAGTTGCCGTACTTAGTCGGACAGATCTGCCACACCAGCCGATACACGGACCGTCCGTCGCATTGAAATTATTTCTCTCAAGGCTCGCTGCATACTGAAGTCCATACTGCGAAGTCACTCCGCGCCATTGGTTGGTGTGGCTGGCCTTGGGCCTGAGCACCAACACCGCCGCCGATTGTCCGCTTGCCGCCAGTACTTCTCCAAAAGCTCCAAACAACAAGCTAAGATGGTGCGTGGGCGTGTCGAAAACTGACGCTCGTCCGTGTCGAAAACGGATATAAACTAACGTCGATATCGATGTATGTCGACAACTGCAGGCCGGCGACAAGAGCAACAATGCGATGCGTGAGATCCACGTCGACAAGCTGGTGATCAACTGCTGCGTCGGCGAGTCCGGTGACAAGCTGACCCGTGCCGCCCGTGTGCTCGAGCAGCTGACTGGCCAGAAGCCCGTGTACTCCAAGGGTAAGCTTTTTACCTGCTAAAAAGCAAAGAACCGCCTTAACGGGCTACTTACCCGGGCCGTCCGCTCTTCATGAGTGGGCGCGTCTAAAATCCTACGGCCTTTCCGGGTGTTGGGGTCCTCTTTTGAGGTTCCCTGGTTCATCCCCGATCGCGCTCGTCATGAGTACTACGAAGCGGCTTTGCTGCCTTCACTCAGAACCGCCAGCGACACGCACACATCAATGATCTCGGAGGTTGGTGTCTAGTCCTCTTTGGGCCGTCTAAACGGATGGCAGAGGCGCGTGCTCGCTGCGAACGCACTTGCTGTTTTTGACATTGTCAACAATGTCGAGAACGCAGTGCTGGATTTTAGGAGAGACCTCGTTATCGTGTGGGGTCTCGTTGTGGGAGTGCGCGTTCAAGTCGAGTAAGTGTGTGCAGGATCTGAACGTGAGGCGCTGACTTTTGGACACTTGTTTGTTGGTTTTTGACAGCCCGCTACACGGTCCGCACGTTCGGCATCCGTCGTAACGAAAAGATCTCGTGCCACGTGACCATCCGTGGCGAGCTCGCCCAGGAGATCCTGGACCGTGGCCTCAAGGTCAAGGAGTACGAGCTGCTCAAGAAGAACTTCTCCGAGACGGGCAACTTCGGCTTCGGTATCCAGGAGCACATTGACCTGGGCATCAAGTACGACCCGTCCACGGGCATTTACGGCATGGACTTCTTCGTGGTGCTCAAGCGCCCGGGTGCCCGCGTGGCCCGCCGTAAGATCCAGCAGTCGCGTGTGGGCCACCCGCACCGCCTGACCAAGGACGACGCCATCAACTGGTTCCAGACCAAGTTCGAGGGCATCGTGCTGGACGAGCCCCGCAAGTAAGCGCAGCGTTGATTCACACACATAAGCTTGCTGTAGGGATGCAGGCCGTCTTTGCCTTGTGATCGGCGGCCGGTTAATCCGAACTGGAGAGTTTTATACCCACACACACTCGATACGCTTCTTGTTGTTATTGTTGCACTTGTCTTGCTCATCAATTGTTTATCTTTACCTCAAGGTCGGAACTTAGTGCTACCGGTAGTCTCGTGTTGCATCGTGGTATTCGTTCTTTTACTGCATGGGTTCGTCCTCCTTGGGGTGTTTGCCGAGCCACTTGGCGACGCCCTCGGCATCAAGCAGGATGGAGTTGACATTGGTGGACTCGTCCACGGGCTGCGCCATCAGCGACAGGTATTTCTTCGCCATGAACACGGCCATATCCACCGACAGGTTCAGGTGCGAATCCACGAGGAACTGCGTGATCCAGGGCGGCAGCTTGGTGCGCTTGTCGGCGCGGTTGTAGCGCGAGTCGGCGAAGATGACGAGGCCGTAGTCAGTCTTGCTGCGAAGAACGCGACCGGCGCACTGAGCGGCTTGACGTAGCGCGTCGAAGGTGAGGAAGTCGCCCTCACGGATCTGATGCGTGTAGCGCAGGTACTCGAGTCGCGCGCGCAACGTGTTGGACAGCGTGTACTGGAACGGGATGCCGAATAGGATCACAGCGCGTCCATAGTGACGATCGAAATCGATTCCTTCGGCCACCTTTCCACGCGCAACGGAGAAGAAGATAGCGCCTCGACCACAGTCACAGGCCTTCTTGTAGTTATCCAGCGCAAGAGTCGTCTCCACGATGTCCTTGGTCTCGATGAACAGTAGCTTGCTGCTTAGCACACGCTTCAGCACGCCAAGCGAGTCCCACTGGCCGATGATCTTCTCCATGTACAAATACGACGGGAAGAAGCATACCATGCCGTCCGGCGTGCAGGATGCCATCTCAAGTAGAAGAGTGCCGTAGTTGCGCACAACCGACATGTCGTCACGAAGATCGAACTTGGTGCTCACAGGCATCTGGTCACTTCCGCGCGTGATCACCAGCGGACAAATACTCGAGCGATACACGGACATGGGCAGCGACTCGCGGATCACGGGGTTGAAATTCAGCAAACGCGGGTATAAATCAATCGGAGACAGCGTACCGGATGTGATAATGACGCTGGAGAAGCGTTCGAACACGGGGCGGATCGCCAGCGACGCGTCCAGGCACGAAAGCTGCAGCACGGGGTCGTGCACGCCAGACGCGCTGTCGAACGGCTCAATGATCAGCATGAAGCCTTCTGCGTAGGTAGCTACTAGCGTCGCAAAGTCCGCCACATCAGTCAGCGCGTTATATTCCTCCAGGTTCGTCACTTCCAGCGTGCGCAGCAGCGAGTTGAGTCGCGTGTAGCAAAACTTCATGGGCTTGATCTCCATGTTGATTGCCTGATGCAGGTGGTGCAAGAAGGCCTGCGGTGTCTCCGACTCCACCTGGCGCACACGGATACGCTGCCGCAGATACTCAATAAGTCGGCGCATGAACGCTACGAAATGTTCTGCGCGTCGAATGTTACCGGGGATGGCTTCGTCCAGGACATCATCGGGCAGCACTGGGTTCGCGATCATGATGTCGTTGCTTGTGTCGATGTTGCGGTTCGTAGCCGGGTCCGAGTAGCTGGGCGCCACTACAGCATTACTCGACCTCAGTCCATCCACAAGCCTGCGATACTCTGCGTCCAGCCGCGCCTTGTCCGCCTGCTTTAACTTGTTCACCTGACTGGACAACGTGGTCAAGTTCCTGGACGCCCTGTCCAGCGAGCGTCGGTCCAAGTCCACACTGAGCGCTTCGATGCACACGTTGTCGATATTGTGTGCCTCGTCGAACACCACGATGCTCTCCTTCTCGAAGCTCCTGGACACGAGCTGACTCACCTTGGGGTCCAGCATGTACTGGTAGTTGTAGACCACCACGTCTGCAAAGGTGACGACGTATCTCGTCAGGAAGTAGGGGCACCACCCCTTCTTGGCGCCGATCTCTTTCAGGTCGTCCACAGAGTAAATCCCGGGCGGTAGCACCGTGTCGTCGCTCTTGCGCGCGTCGTAGTTCTCGTAGAACGAGCAGGTCTCGACCTCGCGCACCTGTTCTCCTCCGTCCATTGGGACGTCTCCGCTGGCTGCGGCCTCACGCGCCTTGGCCGCGCGCGCGCGCACCCAGGACGCCGTCATCTTGCGGCACTGGCCGTCCACGTCCTCGCCGTCGGCGTGCGCCATGACGCGCGGATGGACGCACATGTTGCGCCTGGAGCTGAGGCACACGGCCGTGAGCTGCGCCTTGTCGGCGCCGTAGTAAGCGGCGCGGTACTGCGCGAGCTTCTTGATCTCCTCCACACACTTGGCCATCTCGGGCACTGTGCGCGTGCAGTACACGAGCTTACCGGCCGTCGGGTGCGCGTGCTTGTAGGCCAGCACGAGCGCCAGCAGCGACACCGTCTTGCCCGTGCCCGTGGGCATCTCCAGCATGCAGTGGCCCTGCGCGTCCAGCGCGCGCTTCAGCTCGCGCATGTACTGCAGCTGCTCCGAGTACATGCGCTCGTACGGGAAGAGCACCTCCAGCCCATCGATATCCACCTTCATCTTGCCTTGATCGATCTGGGCTCGGGCAATTTTAGAACGACTAGAATGGATTTTGGAAGGTTAAGTTGCTCGTTGAGGTTGATTTGATCGTTCTAGATTCTTAAAAGGGAGATTGATGTGGTAAACACAATATT
Organism: Phytophthora vignae f. sp. vignae; assembly: GCA_016169955.1. Taxonomy (NCBI): domain Eukaryota; phylum Oomycota; class Peronosporomycetes; order Peronosporales; family Peronosporaceae; genus Phytophthora; species Phytophthora vignae. The sequence goes on along the minus strand of JABJUM010000029.1, from coordinate 665,096 downwards.
CATGTGGAGCACATCATATACGACAATCAAGGTGGAAGCGACGCGAGCGTGACTACATGAGTCACGGGCCGCTCATGCCGGACGCCGCAGCGCTCGTCGGAGAGCTGACCAAGCCCAAGAAGAGCCACTCGGGGCCTCGTAAGCGCCGACCCAAGAAGAAGTCGAGTTTCCGCGTCTCGAACGAGTCTCAGACGCCCGAACGCAATGTGTCAACGCTGTCGGATGACACGCCTGGCGGCCTGTGCCCGTCCGCTGCGCCCTTCACGCCCACCAAGAGCTTCACATCGTCCTCCGCTTTGACTCCAGAGCCTCAGATCGTCTTCAGTCCTTTCAGCACGCCCAGTCCTGCAGGTTCTAGAGATGCAGAGTCTAGATCTAGCACTACAGAGCAAGGGTCTAGACCCACCAGGTCCAGACTCTTCAGGAATCCAGAGCTCAGCGCCGAGGAGCGAGCCATGATCAGAGGGGAGCAGGAGCAGCAGGCGGCCGAGCGCGCCTATTGGACCCAGTGGGTCATTGAAGCAGCCGAGAAGGAGCGCGCGCGGAGACTCAACGTGCTCAAGCAGCTGCAGTGCGAGGAGGAGGAAGAAGTGCAGCGCAGGCGGCAGTGGGCCATCGCTACCATTGAGAAGGAGCAGGAGGCCATGATGCGCGAGATGTTTCTGGACAATATGAAGAACACGCAGTGGTTCCAGTCGACCATCTCGCGCTTCTCCGAGGACTACGAGGTCGTGTGCCCCAACAGTTGGTTCGGCTGCACGTTCAGTTGCATGCTCAAGGACCTGGAGTCGCACCTGGAGCGCTGCGTGTATCGGCAGGTGCCAGACACGCTGGATCAGGTGGTGGAGGACACGACCACGGACTTTTACTCGTACGACGTGGTGTGTCCAAACGCGGTGCTCGGATGCAAAGAGATCTGCTCGAGAGAGAACCTAGCGGAGCATCTAGCGAACTGTCCTGTGAACGGGATCTCGAGAGAGAAAGAGTGGGAGGAGCGGCTGGAGTGGAGAAGAAATGTCATCCAAGCGACGGAGAAGGAGCGCGAGCGGCGGATGGATGAGGAGCGCGCGGAAGGAGGAGAGAACGGAGGTGGACTGTCGTTTGGGAATCTGCAGAGACTTTACGAAGAGCAGACGGCCATGATGCAGGTCGTGCTGCATGACGAGATTGTGGATTACTACCAGCATCGAAGACGGGAGGCACGGGAAAAACGCCCCTGGATTCAGAAGGCGATTGCAGTGGTGACCGAAGAAATTCAACGCGTTTGGAATCATTGTGTACAGGTGGAAGGGTACGGGTCGTTTGCGACGAGGCTGCACGGGGAATCAAGCGATGTCGATCTGGTTGTCTTTGGCGCTACAGAAGAGTTCAATTTTACCAGTCAGCAGTGTGTGGCGGCTCTTGCGGAGCATCTACGCAAATTACCAGCATTTGTAGATGTGAGTGCAATCACACGCGCGTCCATTCCGCTGTTGAAAGTGGTGGTTTTGGTGACGATTGACTGCGAGGAGACTCGGAATGACAACTCTGCGTGTGAAGCTGGAATCGAGCTGCGAATTCCGTTTGATATCACGTTTGACGAGCCTCGCGGCATTCACCACAACGGCGTGGCAAGTGTTACGTTGGTGCAAGGTCTCGTGGACGCATTTTACGGCTTGCGGGAGCTGACACTTATGCTGAAGCATTTTCTGGTGGAGCGCGGGCTCAATGATCCATACGTTGGGGGCTTATCGTCGTATGGCCTTCTGCTGATGGTTGTGTGCGTACTGCGAGAACAAGGAGCTCTCATCTCGATGGTAGATGGACAAAAGCTGGCCCACGACCTCGCGGATGATGATGATCTGAACGAATCCAAGCCTGCTGCTCCACCGTGTAACTCTCGCTGGAACCCGCGATACGAAGCTCAGCGCCTGAAAGGAGAGCTGATTGCCAAGGAAATCATCAAGCAGTGCTCGGCCAAGCAGCAGCCAAAGAAGAACGAAGATGCAGAGAAACAGCACAGGAGGAAGGCGAAGCGTGCAGTACTCCCTTCGTTTGTGACGGGATCGGAGGGAGGTGGCGAGCACGAGACCAAGCCGTATCTGCTGGGTAAACTGCTCATGGACTTCTTACAGTTTTACGGGAACGACTTCCGGCAGAACCTCGATCAGGTTTCGGTTGTGTCGTGGGGCGAGCCAACGGTGTTGTCAGTGGAAACATCGCCGATTGCCAGATCCGTCTCGCCGCCGCCGATTGCTTTGTCTCCTCCTGCAACATCTCCGACCGTGGGGCGCTCCCGCTCCAACTCGCCCCTGATGCTGGTGCCGCCTCTGTCTCGTGACGGGCTGCTCATCATTGAAGACCCTTTGCAGCCCGACAACAACGTGGGCAAGTCATGCTACCGCGTTAGCCAAGTGTTCCGAGAGTTCTCCGACTTCCTGAGCTTCCTGACAGCGTTAATCGTGCGAGGGAGTGTGATGACCACGGGCAAGATGAAGAAGGGAGACGTGGCGTCAAGCAGCAGCGCTTCTCCGCCCAGTTCTACGGCTGCTGCAACGCATGAACCAACGTATCGGATCTTGAAGTCGGTGTTTGAGATGAAAAAGAGAGAGAAACGCGCTAGCTCAGACTTCTCTTCGCCCCCACGTGAACAGACAACCACTACTCAGTCTGCCTCCTAGACGGCAGAGCGAAGACAGAAATCTCTACAGCTAGTGGGCATCGCGCTTACTGCTGCAGCTTCCAGCGGATGGTCTCGCCGGCCTTGAGGGGGACGACGACGCCGTTGTCGAACGGGTAGCTGTCGGGCACCGTCCACTCCTCCTGCTTCAAGACGGTCTCGCCCACGGTGTTGCGCTTGAGGCCGTAGAAGTCCGCGCCGTTCTCGCACGCGAACGCACGGAGCAGGTCCAGCTTGCCGATGGACTCGAAGGCCTCCGCGTACAGCTCGAGCGCAGCGTGGGCCGAGTAGATGCCGGCGCAGCCGCAGCCCGACTCCTTCTTGGAGGCGACGTGGGGCGCGCTGTCCGTTCCGAGGAAAAACTTCTTGCTGCCGCTGGCGACGGCCTGCAGCAGAGCCTGACGGTGGGTCTCGCGCTTGAGCACCGGGAGGCAGTACTTGTGCGGACGCAGGCCGCCCTGGAAGATGGCGTTGCGGTTGTACAGCAGGTGCTGCGGCGTGATGGTCGCAGCAACGTTGGCAGGTGCGTTGGTCACGAACTCGGCCGCCTCCTTGGTCGTGATGTGCTCCATGACCACCTTGAGCTGCGAGAACTTGGCCACGAGGGGCTTGATCACCTCCTCCACGAAGGTGGCCTCACGGTCAAACAGGTCCACGGACGGGTCGGTCACTTCGCCGTGCACCAGCAGCGGCATGCCGACCTCGCTCATGGCTTCAAGGGCGGGGTAGATGTTGTCGATCTTGGTCACGCCCGAGTCCGAGTTGGTCGTGGCTCCAGCTGCAACATCAAGGACAGTCGTCAGTAGAGTCACTAAGCGTTGCTGCTATAACCCGTGCCTTGACGGACGTACCAGGGTAGAGCTTGACGGCGAAGATCTTGTTGGTGGCGGCGGCGCGACGGATCTCGTCGGCGGTGGTGCCGTCCGTCATGTAGAGCGTCATGAGGGGCTCGAAGCCCTTGGGGCCGCTCGGGTCGCGCTTGTCCTCCGGCACGTGCGCCAGGATGCGCTCGCGGTAGGCCAGCGCCTGCTCTGTGGTGGTCACGGGTGGCACGAGGTTGGGCATGACGATGCAGCGCGCGAACTGGGACGTCACGTGCGACACGGTGCGGGCCAGCGCGGCGTCGCCGTCGCGCAGGTGGTGGTGCAGGTCGTCGGGGCGAGCGCCGACCCACTTGATCTCAGCGGCGGCGGAGGACATGGCGGCGGACGCGAGGCGGAGACGCGCGGAGGATCCGAGGCGAGCTGGTGGTGCAGTTGTGACGCACCTCCTGATCGTGGCCAACCACATGGAGCAGTGCGCAAAACCGCTCGACGGTCTCACCTGGACGGCGATTGGCTGTATCTTACGACCAATCGCAGACGCCGTAGCCAAGCCACCTCAAATGACCCAAGCTGCATGTACATACTACAGTAGAAGTCAGCGCACAGAGGAATGCACCGACAGAAATGGCATTTTGAGGGATTATTAAGTGCGTAACTTTATGGAGTGGTGAATGGATCTAGTTTGGCGTGCCGCTCCTCTCATTCATGTTGCAATGGTTGGAAAGAGCGGAAAGCTTGTTGGTTTTCCTGAAACTTGTCAAACCACCACCGAACCAAACGATATTTGCAGGTACGTCTAGCTTAGCTTAGCTCAGCGTACATCGACACAAGTGAAGCGAGTGTTCGGGGGCCCTGGGGTAGCGTGCTCTATGCTTTGTGCGTAGGATATGGTATAGTGTACCAAAACTCGGGTACATTTCGAGCGGCGAAAGTTTGCATATTTATGTACAATTGATTAAGTTCGCGAAAGTGTCCTTGAAGGACACTTCAGAACAGATGTTATCAGAAGAGGTTCGCACACCTTACTGCCGTGACTCTCGAGCCTCGGCGACGCCATGTATGAGTACTCTGGGCTGGGAAGACTCGTGAGGGACTTCTTTGTGTCCATGCGAGGCGTCAGCTCGATGCAGACCGAGATCTCGCCCTGGTTGGCGTCGTGCGTGTCCCACCCGTCTTGCAGCGGGTGCGTCCTCGGGTCGTACACTCGGTACAGACACAGCGTGAAGGTGTTGGCCGAGACGAACAGCACGTTGATGAAGATGATGAACCAGTTGGTGATGAGGACGCCGTACACGAGCCAGATCAAGTTGTTCACGAGCCCGGCGATGACCATGTGCACGTTGATGAAGACGGCCGACTTGTGCTTGAGCACTTGGAAGAGCTTCTCCATCGGCGCGCCGTAGAGGCAGATGCCGGCGCAGTCGGCGAGGATGCCGACGACGGTGCCAACACTGCTCATCGACTGGCCCGTGTAGCCCAGGCCACCCACGACGGCGTAGATAGTGATGACTGCGAGAACCGAGACGAAGACTGCGAGAGTACGAGCCACGTAGCCTTTGTCCGAGCAGTAGTAAGTGTAGACGCAGAGGAAGACAACGGCGCAACATTCGCCGTACAGGAAGCAGGCGAAGACAGGGAACCACATGCCCTTAATGTAGCCGTACATCATCCTAAAGGCAGGAAGAGGTTGCGTTAGCAAGTCGTGTTTCGGTGAGTTTTGGTGCCAGTGTGGCGGACGTACCAGACGTGCGAGTTTGCGAGTAAAGCAGCGAGAGGGAAGACGGAGGCGACACCGACGTGCTTCTGCTTGTGGATCCGGTACATGAGCAGCGAAGGGCTGGAGACCATGCAAATGGTTGCCATGCCGGCGAGGACGCGAAACACCATGACAGCGGGACTGGACATGGTTTCGTGTGAAGCCAGCGAAGTTGGGGTGGACAGACGGCTGCTTTGGCTCTGTATGGCCAAACGAAGAATGGCAGTTTAGATGGCGAGCGCTTTGGTGGAGGGAATTCACTCGGTAGGACGGGAAGTCGTGTGTCGCCTCGTGAGGGCTTTGCTGTTTTTGTTCACAAGTCGGCAGCTGCAGGAGCAGCGAGTTAGGCGGAAGCCCACGCACCCGCGTGGCAATGGGCCTTGTCTCACAGACTCAGCGAGATCATCGGAGGTCTCTGCACCTCGCCGTCCAAGCAAACTGATCACACTCCGGTGGTCTTCGTCATCCGAAGACACACAAGGCTTCCTTTCGTGAGCCAGGACCTCGATTTGACAAAGTGGACGGCAACCCGCCAGCATTGCCCGGGTTGTCCTGCTTGGCAGTGCCTACATACTTGTATTCTTGGAACCACGAAGCAATGTCCGGATGTGTGCGCTGCAGCCAGAGAGAGTTCAGACTTCGTCTACTGCTTCGTATCGGCTTCGTATCGGAGAGCATTCTGATGGCAAGAACCTTCACGCGCAGTGTTGGGATGGGCTCTCACGAAGAACGCTTTGATACGACGCACGGTATCTTAACGGATGTTCATTCACCTCCGTAAAAGTATTTCGAATCCACCTCAACGCTACCGCAGGGATCGTCCACAGGGCTACATATTTCTCACCGACCAATGTATGAAACAATGAACTGGGCCCCGCCACCGATCAGTTCTCGTTAGTGAGCGATTTGTTGGCTTCGGAGCAAGGACCAACGGTGGAGTCACTTCCGTCAAGTCCTGCGTACAGGCCAGAATACTATTCCGAATAGGTATCTGCTTCTCCACGTCAAAAATGTAAGTGTACGCCTTCCTGCAAGCCACCTCGAGAAGAGCAAACAGATGCACTGCGTCCGACCTTCCCCACATCGTGGAAGACTTCTTCCGTCCGGCATCAGAGATCAGGACTTGAACGACGGGTTGACAACCTGCCCAGTATTTTGTTGCAAGAAAAACATTTATTCCCTCTTCTGTATGGTTTTGCCCGAGCTCTCTCTCACTCATCGACGACTTCCGAGTCCTCATCACGCAAGGCACGGTTGCGGGAAATTGCTTCTCGAAACAGCTTAAATGTCCAGCAGCAGACGCTCCGGGTTCTCGATCTTGTCGGCGATGGCCTTGAGGCACGTGACGCCCTCACGGCCGTCGATGAGGCGGTGGTCGTACGTGAGCGCCAGGTACATCATGGGGCGCGCAACCACCTCGCCGTCCACGACAACGGGGCGCATCTTCGTGCCGTGCATGCCGAGGATACCCGACTGCGGCAGGTTGATGATGGGCGTGCCCATCAGCGAGCCGAACACGCCGCCGTTCGAGATGGTGAAGTTGCCACCGGTCATCTCCTCGAGCGTCAGCTTGCCGTCGCGCGCGCGGGCGGCCAGCTCGGCCAGTCCCTTCTCCACGTCGGCGAAGCTCATGGACTCTGTGTTCTTGAGAACGGGCGTCACCAGACCCTTGGGGGTCGACACGGCCACGCTCATGTCCACGTAGTCGCGGTAGACGATCTCCTGGTGCTCGTCGTCGATCATGGCGTTCACGCCGGGGACCTCCAGCAGCGCCGACGCGCTGGCCTTGACGAAGGCCGACATGAAGCCGAGCTTGACGCCATGCTTGGCCTCGAACGCGTCCTTGTACTGCTTGCGCAGGCCCATGAGCTTGGTCATGTCCACCTCCTGGAAGGTCGTGAGGCTGGCCGCCGTGTTCTGCGACTCCTTGAGGCGCTCGGCCGTGCGCAGACGCATGCGGCTCATCTTCTCACGGCGAGACACACGCTCGGGCGTGGCCAGCAGCGGGTTGGCGCCGGCCACAGCGGGCTGGGCCACAGGAGCTGCGGCCGGCGTCGGGGCAGCAGCAGCAGGGGCAGGAGTCGACGCCGGAGCGGGCGTCGAGGCGGCCGGGGCCGCGGCGGCGGGGGCCTCGCCGCCAAACACCATCTTGAAGAGCGGCACGCCGATCTCGACGGTCTGGTCCACGTCGGCCAACGTGCTGGTGATGGTGCCGGCCTTGGGGGCGCGCACGTCCACGCTCACCTTGTCGGTCTCGAGCACGACGACGACCTCGTCCTCGGCCGCGAAGTCTCCGACCTTCTTGATCCATTCGACAATAGTTCCCTCCGAAATGGAGTCGCCCATGGAAGGCACAGGCACGGTGGTCTCCTCGCCAGAGGGAGCAGCAGCGGCAGGGGCGGGGGCGGCCGGCGCCTCGGTCGAGGCGGCCGGAGCGGCCTCAGCGCCAGCCGCGCCCTTGACGATCTGGAAGAGCGGCGCGCCAACCAGCACGTTGTCGTCGATGGCGGCCAAGTGCTGGCCCATGGCTCCGGCGAAGGGCGCGCGCACGTCCACGCTGACCTTGTCGGTCTCGAGCACGACCACGACCTCATCCTCGGCCACAGCGTCTCCCGGCTGCTTGAGCCACTCCACGACCGTTCCCTCCGAGATGGAGTCGCCCATGGAGGGCACGGGCACGTCTGTTGCACCCGCGGAGGCCGAGAACGCGCGCACCTGCACAGAGGACACGGCGCCGAGACGCTGTGCGCGGATGGAGCTCACGCAGGCGCCACGCAGCGCCGAGGCGCCGGACTTGGACGAACGAGCGGCCAATACGCCGGAACTGGTGCTGAGCGCCGTAACGGAGCGACGCGCGGCACTGTTGGCGCGCGCGGCGGCGCGGAGCAGGACGCGTCCGGAGCCGTGCATGGTGTTGCTAGAATATGGGGCTGACTGCTACCGGCGGTGCTGATTCAGGATTGGAGGGTGATGGAGGGTTTTAAGGGAGAGTGGTGTGCGCCACACCAGGTATTGTGTGACTGGGAAATTGTATGGTTTGGACAAACCTACGTTTTAGCGGTCGCGTGGTGGTCTTTTGGCGGTCTCCGTTGCGTGTTGCCCAAGATAAACGCTCGATTGGATGAACGGGGCAGCATCGCTCGGCGAGCTTGCACTGTGTATGCCCAGACTGCAACTTCGACGCCGCGAACAGCTGGCACGATTTAACAGGTCAAGGGCTGGCGCGTCACATGAAATTCTTTGTGGGACGCAGCGGGGAGTGTGAGGTGGTCGTGAGCGCCGTCCCGAAAAGAATGTTATCCACTTCAACACTTTGATTTGCGGTTACCTCAGTACGATTTCAGCGATCAATGACGATAAGGTTCTTTTACTAAAGGTGCTGGCTCCGAGCTAACAACCTTTTCAGAAGTCATAGCCACTCCGTTTGCAAGCTGTGCAATTAGTTTCTACACTCAGTAGAGCGATCTGTAGTTCCGCGGTCGCTTCCGGTGGAAGGCGTTTGTGGAACAAACCGCCAAGCCGCTTAACGAAACTTTATAAAAAGAGCTCATTTCGTGTGGGAAACCCGCAGAGTTTCAAGCACCTTGATGCTGAACAACAAATCCACAGAAATCGATGTTCTGCGAGCAGGCCCTACAATTATAAATAGGGCTGTTTCGTGCAGTGCTCGAAAGTGCACGAAATACTTTCGTGCAGATTCATCAGCCCTTTATTACGGGGATCGTCCATTGAGACATCAACTGCGTTTTTCTTCTAGGTATGATTAGAGCTCTTAAAATTACAGGCATAACCCAATCGAAAGCGATGCACGAAAAGGCCCAACAATTATAAACCTAAGAGGAGCGGAAAAGCGCACTGTTACCGGTACATGCACGGAATACAAAGCAACGACGGCATGAACGCCAAACCGGGGAACAACTCTGACAGAGCCATACAGCATGAGCAGGGAGAAATGATGTTGCTATCCTAGAGCAGTTCCAATAGAGCTGTAAGCTGAAGGGTCAATGAAAATTAAAGCTAACCTCGTCGGCTGTGGGATTTCTAATAATCTTCTCACCACTTGATAAAGTCGTCCCGGAAATAGAGAGCCTCTAGAAATCGTTTGCGCTGTGCTGAGTATTTGAAGTTAGCACGGTGTAAGGGACTAGTATTGTGTGCGTGGGGCCGACCAACGAAAGTCTTGCGTTTTCGATTATCACGATCCTCGAGTTGAGCTTACATGTTACTGTAGCTGAGCTTCACTGAGTACTACGAATGCAACAAAAATAACCGTATACGAAGAGCTAGAAGTTGAAAACTTGGCAACCCAAAAATCACTCTTCAATCGCTGGAAATTGCAAAAGAAACGGAAAACGCGTAACTCATGAGTAACTTTTTGGTGGTTTGAGTGCAACATCTGCATATTTTAAAAAACGTAGTTGAAATACGAAGACCCCGTCGTTCATTAAGGACGAGCGATAGCATCGTGCCCATTAACATACAATGAATTCATCGATTGACCCCTCTTCATTAACAAGACTGTCGGATAGTTCGACTCAGACTTTACTCAGATAGTCATCAACGTTACTCATATACCAGTACTCGTAGTACAGTATAACGTTTGTCACCACTGGTGCACAGCACCTACCACATTGCATGTACCCACCCACTACGCGCACGAATGCTATCAATGGCGGCACATTCACAGAAGTAGTCGATCTACCGCGTCCTACCGGAAGGAGAACTTTTATTTTAATTGAGGGGTATTGTGGTCACTTCCAAGTGCTCAAAAGCGACTAATCTACCGGAAACAAATCTTGCAGATTTTGCCATCTTAGTAGCGCTATCGAACCATGACCCACGATATGCTCGCGGGCGTAGCAATTGGCGTGTTCAAAGGAAGATTCCTAGATACATGTTGTAGTGGATGCAGGCGTGACAAGCTTGATTCCACCACGAGTATTCGTCGTACACACCAGAGGAAGATCACAGGTGACCAAGATGTCCTACGCTACCAGACGTCGGCTATCTGTTATATTGCTGGTCAGGCTGCCAGTGCCTGACCCAGCCTGCATAAGGAATTAGTGTACGAGGCTACATGTTCTCTTGGGCTCGACTGTTGTGGATCGGAGCAGTTCCTGGGAACTGACCACTTCAGTCCGTCTCTCAGCTTGAAACCACTTCAAGCTGAGGGTGGGTGGTTTATCTTGCAAAAGTGCAGGACGCAGGATCGGCAGTTGGAACGTGTCTTCCGCTTATTTCCGACGCATTTTCTGACGAGGCCCCACTTGGTCCCACCTTGGTTAGCGAGGAGCCCGGGGTGGGCGACATATCAAAAATGAACCCGTTATCATTACTCGACTCGTAGTTTTGCTGCATTGCCGGTCATGCAGTTGTTTGTGTCGACCAGGAGGCTTCTAAGGAATAACTACGGTCTTCACTAGCATATTGGCGTGGTCCAGGTCAAGCAATGCGCCCCCACGGTCGGTACGGAAGCCTACAGGCGAGATCCACTTGTTCAATGCGCTCGGTAGGGCCCACCCCGAGGGAGGGTCTCCCCTCTGCAGGCCGGCCTGTGGGGTGATGGGAGCCTGCCAGGCTGCCTCGTGGCCATATGTTATGATATGACGGACGGGAGTTCTCTGACTCTTTTACAGGTCGCGAGCGTTGCAGAACGCTGCAGGACGCGGCCGTGACGAGGCGAAATAGAGGCCTCTGATTGGCCAAGAGGGCCATATCCTGCGGCATCCTGCACTTTTGCAAGATAAACCACCCACCCTCAGGGTGCCTCTAGACTGCCTCTCAGCTGGACACGCCAGTGAGAGATGCCCTTTGCATTTGAGAGAGAGTCGGCATCCGCCACTCGACCTCACTTCACATTTTGCTGAGCAACTACGCAAGCGGTTGCTTGGTTAGATCAATACATTCGGCTACTATTCCGTGCGGGTTCAGCCCCCGCATCGCCGGTGTTCAACTTTGGTCTTTCACCCGGGATACACTACAAAGAATTCTTTAGTAGTACATTCCACTCTTCGCGCGCCTCGCCACCTGAGTGGAACGCTAAGGACCAACCTCAAGCTACTACTTCGCCATGACGACTCCTGGACATGGCAACCACGCTTCGACCGCTGGATCGACGGGAACAGTCCCACTCTTCACTCCGATCCTCCCCCCAAGAATCGACTCCATCTCTCATGAGTGTGGCGCGGTGGCTTTCCCGAAGTTGTGAAGCCTGCCTTCATGAACAGCTCTCCGATGTGGCGATTGTTGTTGTTGCGCATGGTGGTGATGGATTCCCGAGCTTGGGCACTTGCTCGCGGAGGTTTCGACTGGAGTCTCAAGGTCTGGTCTACAAAACAAGAGTATGTACCCGGGGTACCCGGCGCCCCTGAAAAGGGCATTGCTGTGGTTAAGTTGATCCCGTTCCCAGAAGCACATGGGAATGCGTGCGATCCTTCCCTGAATCCTGGAGTAAGGCGGAGTTCGGCACGAGTTATCGACCGGTATTCGGGGTGCTTTCCGGATTACCCAAGATATTCTCGAGATTGCCACCCTATGGAGCCTGTTATCCCAGACGTGCTTCCCACAAAACCCGAGAAGGCCTTCGACCAAGGTTCCTCCCAGACCCCAGACTCAAGAATCACGCGAATCCCAAGACTCTCGCGATGATCTCAAATCATCTCAAGATCCGAGGTTCACCCACAGGCGCGACTCTTCAAGCTTCGATAAAAATCAGGACCAACACTCTGGAGAAAGATCCAGTAGTCAACCCAACGACCAGGCGTCGCTGGAAAGATCGTCTTTGCATGTAGCCTTTAACCAAAACAGAGTTCGTTTTCCCCTCAAGTGCCGAAGTCGTGTTGGGCCGAAGCCCTGAGAGCGTTCTCCACCAAAAATTCAAAGTTCCTTAGGTAAGGGATCCATTGCGAAAGCCTGGACGTGAACTTATCTATTCCATATTCTGCGCATACGCCGTGTGGGCTTGGTGCGTTATATATTGCGGGAGTAAGCGTATAGTGAGGCTCCTGAGAGTGATTTATATCGGTATTAGGCTGTATAAGTCGATATTTGATTGAATTGCTGTTCTCCTCTTAGAGGAGTGGTGCGCGTCCACAAGACTGTCCAAGTGTCTTGGGTTTGGACCAGAAGACTTGGTATTTGGCCTTAGTCCTGGGCCTAGAGAAAGAAGAGAGGACAAGAGGTATCTGTGTGATTGTATATTTGTGTGTAACTCTGTATATTTGGATTGAAGTGTTTGTTGGCGTTGACTGGTGTGGATTCTTGAGTCGCGGGGTTGATACTAATCGCCGATCAAAAGAACCTACCACAAGGGGATACACAAGCGTGCGCCTGACCAGCAGTGTGCTGATATTTCTCAAGCAGCTCACTGCGTGGACGATCCTAGCTCTCTAGCTCGTGGTCGTCTGCCTATCGAGTCACATTCTCAAGACTTGCTTTTGCTCCACTAACCCGCAAAAGGCACTCGCGCCTCGTCACAGCTGGTGCGCGTGCCCGGATTGGGGATTGGAAGTCAAGCGTGTATTCAAGGAGTTCAAGAAGATATCTACGCCTGAAAACAAGATTGTACCTGCTGCGAGTCCTGGACGTCGTGCTGGAGGTCGAGGTCGCGGTCGAGGCGCGCACCAAGTGTCAAGACCGCTCCAGCTGCCGGCACCGCTGCCAGAGCCCGCGCAGGATCCTGGAATGTCGGCGAGAGTCGAGCAACAACTCGCGCTGGCAGAATCGTCGCGTCCGATGTCGACGCAGTCCACGCCACGGCGATCTCCACAAGAGCTGGTCCCAAGATCGACGCAGTCAAGTCCTGGTCGACCTACTCTTCGTGAAGTCCCGGCGTTGCCTCAACCACCTCTGGAGTTAGCTCTCAGCCCCGCGGCTGAGAGCACACTGGGAAAACGCGATCACCTCGCGCTGCGAGGGCATCACGAGACCACGGTCCCGGATAACGGTGCACCTGTGCGTCTTGGGTTGGCCCCGGGAGCCCAAGTTCTTGGACCTGAGCTTCCTGCACCGCGTGGTCACGCACTTCCGCGAGGAAGTCTTCCGGTGATTCCCCGAGGTGTGTACGGTGAAGCTGGAGCCGGAGGTGGACAGCTGGTGTCTGTCGCTGACGATGAAGCTCGTGCCTACGGCGCGGAACAGCTGAGGCGCTGGGTCGCCCTGCCTGGTGAAGTGATCTCCCCGGTCGACATTGTCTACGACGAGGCCGAGGACGAGTATGATATCGAGGCGTGGGTGAAGGCTGCGCTCGAGACCAGTCGCCATCTGGGCCTTGTCAATGCTGGCCGCCTCTCCGAGTCATGGATCAAGATGCTGTCAGTTCGACGTCGGCGTCAACCTTTGGTCACTGACCTGAGAGCAATCTCAGTGTCGCCGAAGCTGCTTCCCCTGCTGTCCTGCGTTGCTTTGCTCCAGACGATGCTCATGGAAGCTGGGTTCGAGTTCTGCAACGTCGTCCCGATCTGGAGTTCGATCCCTGAGTTGACCACTGTCTCGGAGAACCAGATTCGTCGCGGAGTCGAAGAAGTCCAGGCGCGGATCGCCTTGGAGTGCCTCGAGTGGAACAAGCTGATGCGTGGTGTGGGCTTCCACATTCGCCAGCCGCTCGACCCACTGCCTGAAGTTCGCCCCGTGTCTCCGGCTGACAACCAAGCGCGTGACGAGGATGGCGATATCCTGATGACCGACGACACGGTGGAGCTCTTGGGGCTTGAGTTGGTTCGCAGACTGCGGATCACGAGAACTCGCCGCAGGAGCCCTGCCTCAAGCGCTTCAGGACAGCCGCAGACCAAGCGTCCCGCGTTGGAGTCGCAACGAGCAGCTCCCATGCTTCCGGCACCTCAACCGCTGCCTCAATCTCCAGCTCCTCCGGTCTCGGGACCTCTGGTTCCAGTCACGGGCATGGAGATGATGGCGCGTGAGGATTCGGTCCCCAGTGTGGTGGGCCCTAGTGGTGATTCGGACCAGTCGATGCATGCGGGTGAGGCGACGGACCTGTCTGGGCATAGTTCCTCGGGGTCGTCGTTCTTGTCTGCAGCCGACTATATGGCAGGGAGTGCTCTGAGCCACATGCCAGGTCCCGGTCCAGTGGCCATGGTGATGATCGCGCAGACCAGCAGTGCTGCAGCGGCCGACCCGCAAGGTTTCGGTGTCTCGGTTCCTGTGGCCGCGTACCCGCGTTCAACCGAAGTGACACAGCGACAGCCCGCGCCCGTGCAGAATCTTCCGCCTGAGCAGGCTCCACTGCCGGAGTCTCCAGAAGGTAGTTTCCGAGCGGCACCTCAAGCTCGCTCTCGAGAATCTCCAGCTCGGACTCAAGAAGCTCATGGATCTCGTCACGAGCCGCGTCCACGTGGACATCGCGATTCACGGGATGGGTCTGCGGTTGGCAACGTCCCCACGCAGGGTGTCACGGTGCCCACGCGGCCTCAGACTGTGAGCCAGGTAGTTCCAGACGCGCGTGAAGCAAGAAACGAGTCTGTGCACTCCGTGAAGTTGAGCAGGAAGTCGTCCTCCAAGTCGAGCGCAAGATCGTCCTCCTCGAGGATGTCTTCTCGAGTGTCTTCCAGGTCATCTGCGCGGTCAGGGGCTTCTGAAGTGGCGTTGATCATGTTGCGGCAGCAGGAAGCCGCGTTGAAGCAGCAAGAGGCCGCCCTGAATCACGTCCGGGAGACCATGACTGCCGAGCTGCGCGAGATGCGGGTAACGGCGCAGCAGGAGAAAGACTCGTTGCTCGAGCGTCTTCAGCGAAGTGAGGCAGCCCTCGTTGCCGAGCAGGAAGCCCGCGTTCAAGAAGCGAAGCTGTCCCATGTGTCCCATGCGCATGTCGCCCAGGAAGCCCGGGAACAATCGTCCAGCGCCCAGGCCGCGTCCCACGTCGCGTCCCTGCCACCGAACACTGCCGAAGCTCACGTCGCTCAGGAGTCTGCTGCCGCACTTGAAGCCGCGGCCACCACAGTCATGGCGGCCGCCGCGCAGGTGAAGGAAGAGCAGGACGCGCTTGATCGGAGAGCGGAGGAGTACTTGATGGCCTATGAGGAGCGACTGCGCCAGGCCAACACGGCGTATCTGCAGAAAAACGCGCTTGCCCAAAAGATCCAGCGGGAACGGGACGAGATGTTGCGTAATCAGTCGCATAAATCAGACCCCACGTCCCACGCCTGTCGCACTTCAAGCAGTGTCGCTGGACAGGCGCAATCTGATGCTAATCACGCTCGGCAGTTACAAGCGACCCTTCCCACCGAGAGTGTACCCATAAAAGGTGAGACAAGAGCCAGTGCGCCAAAACAGAGGAAATCTGGAGCCAAAGCTGGGACATCGATAGTCAAGACGGAAACCACGAGCGCCGACCCGACGGCAGTGAAACAAACCTCCGGCAGTGCCAACCAGCCTGCTGGGAGCAAGAAGAGCAGTATCAAGTCGCCCGCTGAGCCCGCCAAGAGCAAGACTCGGCGTGACCGTCGCGGACAGCGCTCTGGAGGTTACCCCCCTGACGATGGCCCAAGTTCAAGCGACGACTCGTCGTCGAGCGAAGGCGACGGCTTTGATTCAGATCCTGACTGGGAACGAGAGCTCGAAGAGGAGTTGGCGCCTACGACAGTGGCTGGGAATGCTGGTTCGTCGTTCACGTTCCGCCCGTACGTCCAGTACAGTGCGGTGGAGAAGTTTGACCCAGACGCGAAGCTCGAGGATCGTGTAAACTGGTGGGAGCGCTTTCATTACGCTGCCTCCCTCGGCGCATGGCCCGAGACGATGAAGCTGAGGCAGCTGCAGAGCCGCCTCCCTGCCCCGATCCGCGCCTGGTACAAGCAACTTCCAGAGCGTGACCAGAAGAGCTGGAGTCGTCTCTCGAAGCTGTTCCGCCGCGAGTACTGTCGCACTGAGACATCTCCTTACGACCGGTACTATGAGTTGAGTCCGGACTCTGGAGAAACCGCCCGCTCATTCCTGTATCGTCTCAACGCCGCTGCGAAGCGCGCTGATGTGGACTACGAAGGCTCCGCCAGTGATCGCGAGCTGCACATCCGGAGATTTATCAAGAAGATCTCGGACCGGCGTCTCAAGATTACGTTGCAGGGCCAGAGATTCCTGTCGATTCGTGAGTTGGAGAACACATTGAAGCGAGTTGAAGCTGTCCAGCGGAATGACGATGGATATGAGACTCCACCCCCCAGATCCCGTGATCACAAGACTCATGGCGTTCGATTCAGCAGATTCCCGTCGCAGCGTCGAGGCCAACCCGAGAGGGCCTACTTGTCAGCTGGTGAGGACTCCGATTCCGAAGATGAAGATACTCAAGCTCAGGAATCTGAGGAGAAGTCCGAGCCGGTGCACCGACCAGGAACGCCGCCTCCGGTCTCGAGCCGTCCGACGGCAACTGTGAATGTCACGAGAATTCCCGAGGTCCCTGCTCCGGTACCCCGCGCTCCGACGACGGAAGAAATTTTCCGAGCTGTGGAGCAGATGGGTTGGCGTCCACCGCTTCCTCCTGCACCTCCCCAATCGCCACGTCGAGACAACAACGTCTTCTGTGAGAAGTGCCGCACATTCGGCCACACCGCCCAATACTGCTGGCAAGACGTGATTTGTGACCGATGCCATGAGGCTGGACATCCGACACACCGATGCAACCGTCGACCGTGCTCAAAGTGTGGAGACTTTCATCGTGAAGGTCTCTGTGCTGACTGGGCTGCCCTCAAAGCAGTTCGTGAGCTGGCGCGGAAGGGGGCACTTCAAGACTTGCCTGACGATGTTATGAAGCAATTGCTGAAGAATGAGAAGGGCAGGTCTGGGACGTCGTTAAACGACTAGGCTCGCTGGGTAGGGACCCAGTGCGTGCCGAGCCTAAGTCCCAAGATTATTGTGCCCTTGCATTTGTTGGTCCAGACCTTAGGTATCAGCGCAATAATCCCAAATGCATGTCTGCAATTGCCTGTGATGAATCGATCTACGCCGCTCGCGATGTTTCTCGAGATTACGTTCCGCGTGGTGCGGAGTTTGAAGACGAGAAACCCGTTCACTTCCCGCTCTTGTTTGGGGAGAGATATGGCTGGTGGTCGAATCATTCGCTGGAAGACAAGCATGCGGTTGCGCTGGTACATGGGGCGATCAACAACCACCGAATCCAGATCATCCTTGACTCTGGGGCGTCCACGACTATTTTGAGTCCTGACCTTGCACGCAGGTTGGGCCTCAAACTGGAATCGCACAAGAGACTCAAGGTGAAAGGACTTGGTGGCGTTGTGACGTATATCAACGCGCAGACTCAGGTGAAGTTAACCCTGGGGGTGCGCGTGGTGTACGTCCTCAAGATGTGGGTCGGAAACATTGGAGATGGAGTTGATTGCTTGCTCGGGATGGATTTCATGGAAGCGACTGGAGTGAGACTTTGTGCGCGAGAGAAGCTCGTGAAATTACCAGATGAAGAGGACATACCGCTCGTGAACAACGGAGAACCGCAGCGCTATGGCATGCAAGTGCCAGTGTGCATCCGCGAGCATGTGTACTTGGAGCCTGGGGGTAGTGTGATGGTACCCGTCCGCTATGGTCAAGCTGATGCGGACAATGTGGTTGCCTGGACCGGAAGAGGAAACCAGTGGGTGTCGCAAGTGGTCTATAGCTCGCAACGGAGACCTGCTGCTATTCGGGTAGTGAACATCTCGGATTCTATGGTGACGCTCTTGCCCCATACGACGGTGGCACAGCTCGTGGAGCCGAGCTATTTACCGCGCGGTGATCGATTTGTCCAACCTGGATCGAGAAAATACCGCGAGTGGCAGCAGCTGATTTACGAGAACACGTACTCCCGTGAGTTCCAGCGTCGGTTGGATCATGAAGCTCGGCTAGAGGAATTGCGACAACCCCCTGCGGTCCCGAAGCGTGATTACGTGTGGCCCACGAAGATTCTCCCGTCTCCGCCGAGGACCCCGAAGTCTGAGACGGAAGGCAAGAGACCCGAAAGCGGCTGCGCAGTGTCGATGCTAACCCAGAGTCAGCCCGAAGGGAAGCGAGAGACTTCTAAGCTTGAAGCGATGGTTGTTCCTGAGTCGGTTGAGACCGAGGATGAAGTTCTCGTGGACTGTGACGACGTGAGTACCAGCGTTGAGGAAATCTCGAGCGGCTTTGAGGAATCGTGGCCAAGCTCATTGGCGATCTCAGGTGGTGGTGTCACTACAAGCCAAGCTCGAGAAGAACTTGCGAAGGCGTTCCCGGAAGAGACTGTGGAGTTGTTCGATGATCCTCTGGAACAGCTGGAAGCTGCTTTCGTGTTCTACCTCAGCTCGACCGAATAGCGAGAACCTGAAGACGAGCAAGTGTTCTTTCATGAAGGGACGGAGCTGCTGACTCAGCTCAGGGATCAGCTTGCTGTCCTCCCGGAGCTCAAGGACTTGAGTCCCAAGGCAAACATTGCTGAGGCTGATGTTGGTGAAGAAGGCAAGACGACCCCGGAGATGGACAAGCAAATGCGAGACATCTTGGAGTACCACCATTCGATCTTCTTGGGAGATGGCAACGCTGTACCAGCGCCAGCCCGAGGAGTCATGTGTGATTTGGACGTTGGGGATGCCAAGCCAATCGCTCAGCGCTCCCGTCAGATTGCTCCGCAGTATCTCATGAAGGTGTACGAGTTGATCAAGAAACTGTTGGAGACTGGACTAATTGAAGACTCGAAGTCCGACTGGGCCTCGCCAATCGTGATCGTTCTCAAGAAAAATGGGAAAGATATCCGGTTGTGCATCGACTATCGCATGGTCAACCAGTTGGTCAAGCTGTCTTACTACCCGCTACCTCTGATTGACGAGTTGCTGATCGGCTTCGAAGAGGCCATGTGGTTCATGAGCCTGGACATGGCGAGTGGTTTTTGGGCCATCCCCATGACTGCTCGAGCCAAGCTCGTCTCTGCGTTCATCTGTCCGCTGGGCCACTTTCAATGGAGGCGTATGCCTTTTGGCTTGAAGAACGCCCCTCTGATTTACCAGCAGATGCTGAATAACTGTCTCTGGGGATTCGTGAGATTGCCTGCTGAGGAAGAGGCCAAGGTGGACCCAGATGTGCTCGAGTTCTTGGGCATCAAGGTGGATGAGCGGCCCGCGTCCGATGCGGTTGAAGAAATGCCCGCGCTAACTGACGCCATGACCGTGTTTCACCGGAATATCCCCGCACCTCTGTCCATGGGTCCTGCCCTGGGTCGAAGCTCGTACATCGACGACATCGCCCATGGGGCGGCGACCTGGGACAAGTTGTGTTCGGATCTGAACGCTCTGCTGTTCCGCCTTCGGTACTGGGGTATCTCCGTGAGTTTACCGAAAAGCGAGTTTGGAAAGCTGTCGATCCCCTATCTGTCGCACGAGATTAGCGCGGAGGGGTTGAGAGCTACGCCTAAGATCGCCAAGGGCGTCGCAGATTTGCCCTTCCCGTCCACTCTCAAGGGTGTGCAGTCGTTTCTCGGGAGTATCAACTACTACAACAAGTTTATTGAAGATCTCCCGGTCATCGCCTCGGTACTTTACGAGTTGACGGAAGAGCAGGTACGAGAAGGCCGCGACTTGGGGCGAGCTAAGGACGCTTTCGAGATTCTCAAGAAGAAGATCGTGTCAACACCTCTACTCCGGCACCCAGATCGCTCGAGGGACTTTGTGATTATTTTGCACGCGAATCCGTGGGCTGCCTGCGCCGTCTTGGGTCAGGAGCATGATGGCGTTATCCTGCCTGTTCGTTTCACGGGCAAGACACTGAATGACTCTGAACTCAAGTACCATCCGGCCGAGAAGGAAGTGGTTGCGCTGTTGCGCGTCCTGAGAGTGTTTCATACTTTGATCTCGGGGTGCCACCTCAAGGTATACACGCGTTACTCCGTCTTGCGCTGGATCTTCACGTCTTCGTCTCTGGAGGGAAGATGTCTGAGATGGGCAGCGCTCTTGTCGCCATGGGATATGGAGATACACCGAATCGAGAAGGATGAGGATGGTCTGGCTGCCATCATGGGGGCCGGTATCACACCTCGCGAACACCTCGATAAGGTTGCGGAATCTCTTATACCGAGCAAGGGGCGCGTGACTCCAGCTCCGCCCATCAGTCTGGAGATGCTAGAAGCGAATTATTCCGGGTATCTCCTGAGCTTTGACGGTGCGGCGAAGACTTCCGACAGGAGAGGTAGTTGCGGTTGTGTGCTTTGGAAACTTCCGGAGTGGAGCGTTGTGAGTGCGCGTGGTTTCTTCTTGGAGGATGTCACGGTCAATGATGCCGAGTATCATGGGATGATCAAAGGAATTACGATGGCCATGGAGCGTGGTGTGTACGACTTGGTCATGGTAGGCGACTCGCGCATAGCTATCCAGCAAGCGCAGGGACTGATAAACTGTAACCAGCCCAACCTGCAACGGTTGCTGTCCGAGTTTGAGTCGCTGAAGGCGAAGTTCCGGTCTGTGAAGCTGATTCATGTGAAACGCGAGTTTAACCAAGCAGCTGACTACCTGACCTCCCGGACTCTGGCCGAAGGGCAGTCGCTGGATATTGAGGATCCCCTCGAGCTTACCCACCTTGCCCAAGTGAATCGGATTCCTGAGAAACTACTGCATATCCCCGAGCCGTCTGGTGCTGAGTGCGTCAGTGGCAATGCCGCGTACAAAGTCCTGAGAGCTGAAGTTGATGGGTTCCCAGACTCCGATTCGGCGCCACTTCCTATGAACGCGAGGATTCTGGCTGCTCTGACCCGAAGTCAATCACGAGCTGCTGCTGATGAAGTCGAAGAAGATGATCCTGATAGGCCTGCGATGTCGCCGTTGGAATACCAGGCAGAACGCTGGCGTCGGATCAAGGCTCATCAGAACAGTGACCCGTGGATGAAGCAGCTTAAGGACTTCCTTCGAGGTGATGTCAGTAGTATCTCGCAGGTGGAAGCACAGAAGATGGCTAAAATCTCGGACAACTACGTCTTGGACTCTCGAGATGTCTTGTACTACCTGAGTCGGTCTACCGCTTCGCGTCCCCGAGACATGCGCGACGAACCTCGACTGGTGATGCCGGCTGACCTGCGACAGGATCTTTTACATCATTGCCATGAAGAGCTACAGGGCGGACATCAGGGCGTCACGAGAACTCACGAGCGATTGCGACGAGAATTCTTCTGGCCCGGGATGTACGCCGACGTGGAGCGATTCGTCAAGGAGTGTCTCGACTGTGCGTCAGCGAAGGGCAACCCACCAAATCCAGGTCCGTCGCCCGGGAATATCGAACCGAACTGCCCGTTTGAGGTGCTGTCTATGGATTTCGTCACGCATCTCCCGAAGTCGGAGCGTGGAAACACGTTCCTTCTGCTCTTCCAAGATGTTTTCTCTGGCTATGTGCTTTGCAAGCCTATGAGTTCGACCACGGCCCAAGATGTGGCTGAAGTCTATGAAGAAGCCGTGTTCCGACGCTTTGGGGCGAGCTCTCTGCTCCGACATGACCAAGATCCCAGGTTCATGAGCGAAGTTTTCACGAGATTTCGAGAGCTGCTGGGCTCAAGACAGCGAGCTACCCTTGCATATCGCCCACAAGCCAACGGACAACAAGAGCGAAGTGTGCAGACAATGGTTCGTAGTATCCGGGCGTACGTGGCGGAGGCAGATCAGAGTGACTGGGATGACCATGCCGAAAGGCTGGTCTTTGCTCTCAATACTTCGTTTGATGCCACTCGGCTCGAGACTCCGTTTTACTTGATTCATGGCTGGGATGCCAAGAGCACTGTGTCCGCCATGTTGGGACCCTCGCCTGTTGGCCTCGAGCAGAAGACTGCCTACGAGTGGAGACGCAAGTTGCAACGTGACTACAGTTTCGCCCAGGCTTGGGCTCGAGACTTGCAGAAACAAGCTAAGCGCCTTCGCTCAGAGGCCCAGACTCAGCGTTGGAAGGATCTTTCGGATCGACTCAAGTCGGGCTTCGAAGTGGGTGATTCCGTGTGGCTATATCTCGCGAGAGTCCAGCCTGGGCTGAGCAAGAAGCTCGCTCATATGTGGCATGGGCCTTTTCGCATCGAGGAAGTTCGTGATGACTACCGTGTTCGTCTCAAGATCGAAGGTACTGGCTACCGTATTGGGCCGTGGGTTCACATCAGTAGATTGAAGCCAAGGGCCCTGTTTCCGGAGCGTCCGACAGTGGAGTTGCAGATTTCCGAGGACGATGACTTTGACTCGGCGTTGCTTCCCGAAGACTCTTGGGAGCCTGAGAATGAGTCAGGTGTCTATGAAGTTGAAGCTCTCAAGGACGTTCGTTGGACCAAGAGGACCAGGACATCGCGACGAACCCGTGAATACCTCGTGAAATGGAAAGGATATGCTGAGCTGGAGTGGGTGCCAGTGACACAGCTCAACTGTGGCAACTTGCTCTACGAGTTTAACAAGGGAGCTCGTGCCCGAGCCCGATTCCGAGCAATGCAGGCTGGAGATGACTCTGCAGCTGTGGAGGAGTCTCAGTAATGCTGCTGAGTACTCGCGCAATTTGTGAAACCCTGTATATCAGTCAAGTATGGATGAACACTTCTTTTCAAGCACGATTTCAACGGTGAAGGTTCCTGCAAGACCAGAGCAGGACATGATGATGAAAATTTGATGACTATGACGATCCCATAGCGGGTGGCGCTACCATACCCTTGCGGTTTGCCGATGTGAAGTGTGCCAACCAATGGATGTATCGACACCAGAGCGAACCGGTCACAGGACAAGACGACGACGTGAGTTCGTGGACACTGCGCATGAGGCCAAGGTGCTGTTCCGAACGTGTCTGATGGTGACGCTGTTCAGGCTTCGGCATCGAGCCTGCGTCCAATGACGACATGGTGGTGCGAGCCCCGCGCTGGATGGTTCTGATCAGGAGAGCGGTGGATCGCGTTGCTGCCGCTGACTTCGGGGAGAGACGTCACGCGCGGAGACTTGACTGGTCTCTTTGTTGCTCAATACGCGCCAATTCGGCAGTGAGGCCGCCTCTGTGGCTCATGTCGATCAATGGGGCGGTTGTGGCGCGGTGGCTTTCCCGAAGTTGTGAAGCCTGCCTTCATGAACAGCTCTCCGATGTGGCGATTGTTGTTGTTGCGCATGGTGGTGATGGATTCCCGAGCTTGGGCACTTGCTCGCGGAGGTTTCGACTGGAGTCTCAAGGTCTGGTCTACAAAACAAGAGTATGTACCCGGGGTACCCGGCGCCCCTGAAAAGGGCATTGCTGTGGTTAAGTTGATCCCGTTCCCAGAAGCACATGGGAATGCGTGCGATCCTTCCCTGAATCCTGGAGTAAGGCGGAGTTCGGCACGAGTTATCGACCGGTATTCGGGGTGCTTTCCGGATTACCCAAGATATTCTCGAGATTGCCACCCTATGGAGCCTGTTATCCCAGACGTGCTTCCCACAAAACCCGAGAAGGCCTTCGACCAAGGTTCCTCCCAGATCCCAGACTCAAGAATCACGCGAATCCCAAGACTCTCGCGATGATCTCAAATCATCTCAAGATCCGAGGTTCACCCACAGGCGCGACTCTTCAAGCTTCGATAAAAATCAGGACCAACACTCTGGAGAAAGATCCAGTAGTCAACCCAACGACCAGGCGTCGCTGGAAAGATCGTCTTTGCATGTAGCCTTTAACCAAAACAGAGTTCGTTTTTCCCTCAAGTGCCGAAGTCGTGTTGGGCCGAAGCCCTGAGAGCGTTCTCCACCAAAAATTCAAAGTTCCTTAGGTAAGGGATCCATTGCGAAAGCCTGGACGTGAACTTATCTATTCCATATTCTGCGCATACGCCGTGTGGGCTTGGTGCGTTATATATTGCGGGAGTAAGCGTATAGTGAGGCTCCTGAGAGTGATTTATATCGGTATTAGGCTGTATAAGTCGATATTTGATTGAATTGCTGTTCTCCTCTTAGAGGAGTGGTGCGCGTCCACAAGACTGTCCAAGTGTCTTGGGTTTGGACCAGAAGACTTGGTATTTGGCCTTAGTCCTGGGCCTAGAGAAAGAAGAGAGGACAAGAGGTATCTGTGTGATTGTATATTTGTGTGTAACTCTGTATATTTGGATTGAAGTGTTTGTTGGCGTTGACTGGTGTGGATTCTTGAGTCGCGGGGTTGATACTAATCGCCGATCAAAAGAACCTACCACAAGGGGATACACAAGCGTGCGCCTGACCAGCAGTGTGCTGATATTTCTCAAGCAGCTCACTGCGTGGACGATCCTAGCTCTCTAGCTCGTGGTCGTCTGCCTATCGAGTCACATTCTCAAGACTTGCTTTTGCTCCACTAACCTGCAAAAGGCACTCGCGCCTCGTCACATGAGGCCCTCGTGAAGTGGATGCGCGACCGCCGCGAGTACGAAGCCAAGCTGCGCGCTCGCTGTCGTGTCTCCGGCGAGGACTACGACGCTGTCGTCGAATCCGTCGTCGATGCGTTCGAGTCCGACTTGCTCGACGTGTTCTGCGACCTCAAGCTGCACCTGCCTGTGGACGACGTCACGGAGGGCGTGCTGCTTGCGGAGATCAAGAGCATCGTGGACAGCGTGAAGAACTCCACGCTGCCCGACATCAAGGCTCTGTTCAAGAAGGAGCTGAAGCTGAACATGAGCGAGAGCGACGTCACCGCCCGTGTCCTCGACTATTTCCGAGCATTCAACAGGATCATGATGGACAACGGCCTGAAAGAGTGCTTCCAAGACGCTGATGGGAGCCGCGAGAAGTGCAAGCGCCTGGTGGCCTCTCTGCAGCCGACGGCCCTCAAGAAGGAGGTGAAGCAGTGCGTGCGCTTCACGCACAAGGCTGCGGCCACCGACCCGCGGCGTCTTTTTGACCTGATTGTGGAGAAGGCCACTGAGCACGAGCGCCAATACCAGCGTCTGAAGGAGCAGTTGCAGAAGGCCACAGCCGGGCGCAATCAAAGTGCGCCACGGGGCCCGAAGCCTGCGCAGGGTAAGCAGAAGAAGCGCTGGGAAGGCAACGACAAGAAGCCGTCGGCAGTGGTGACGACGACTGCAGCTACAACCCCGGTGGTTTTGAGGCGAGGCGGGTGAACGCCTTTTGCCGCCCAGGTGTACAGTGGCCCGAAAAAGGATCTAGACTTGTCCCCTCGAAACAACCCTGGACGAGCACTTGGTGTCGTCCCGGGTGGCGTGTGTTTCTTGTGGAATCCCTGTGGGTGTCGTTTGTCTTCGAACGTGAGACTTGCACTACGTGAGTCGTGGGAAACAGGAAAATATCGCTAGGACCAGGAAGCAGAGCCGACGTACACCTCAGAACGTAGCTTCCACAGCCTGGATCCGGAGAGATAACCTTAACAATACAGAGTTATACACAAATATACAATACACACAACCGTCACTTATTCTTTGGTTGGCCCTTGGACGGTGGGCCCTACACACCAGTCAACAAAGAGGGTAGATCCAGGACACTGGCAAGCCCAAGACCCTCAATCAATCGCGCACCACCCTCAATCAAGAGGAACAATAGCCGAAACAATACAAAACGCAGTCCTTCCTATCACTCAGTAGCCTATCAACAAATCACTAGGTGGTGACTACCTCAACCGCCCTAGGAGTAGTTTAATATGAAATGGCAGTGCTGTCTGAGACAGACACCCCAACTAGAATATGAAATAAAGCTTATCAACCCTGGTCGCACGACAGCAAAGGTACTCGCCTTAACTTGATCTGATACTTACTATGAGAGCTCCACACACGACCCTTACGTTCTTAGCCCTGACTGCAGGGGGAGAACCAAAGACACAAGGCTCCTTTGAGTCTGAACCAGCTCTGAATAGCCTGGCCCCCAACTGAAGACACTTGCGCTGTAGCAGGAAAAACGAACTCTGTTTGGTCTTATCTTTGTAGGCTATCACTAATCGTAACATGCAGTGTTGGAAGTTTTGTCTTGGTTTCAGTATGGGTTGTCGTCGGCTTGAGTCGAAAAGATCCAGCGAGGATCGGCAGCACAGCTGGGAGGGAGTTCAAGGTTCCATGTGCCGAGCAGATCGTGGACGGTCGGCTTGGTCGGTCGTTAATGTCTTGAGTTTGTATGGTCGGATCTTGGGGTTTGGAGAGTCGTCCGTCCAGGATACACGTCGTCGATACATGGGCTTCGGTCAGGCAGCTTGAGTATCAGTGAGCTTGGTCGGGCACCTCTTTGGCTCTGGCAGCGTGACTGGCTCGATCTTGGCTGGGGCTCATGGGTTGTATGCTTCAGGGTCTTCGATCCTGGTCCGGCCTGGATGCACCTTGGTCATCCTGATTCAGGGTGCTGAGTACATGTCCAGGCTGTTCCCATCACTTGGATCCTGAATCCGACCCGAATCAGGCAGTCAGCGTGGGGCTTGGGCTGAAATCCAGAGCCGCATCGTGTCAACCGCCCCTCTAGTCCTGATCCTTCACCGAGGTCCATCACTTTCCGAGTTGACGGGTCACGACTAGACTCCACGACCACGTTGACAGTCTCGGGTGGGATGTCACCCCGAATCCATGTCCCGTTAGACGGTTACCCAGTCTGGCGACCATTCTGCGCCCCTTCGCCCAGTCAAATCACTTCGCATAATTTCGGCCGAAATCCACAATCCAACAGTCACAACCCAATCCGCCTCAGTTCGCACGCATTCAGATGCCGGCGATCCCGGTCACATCACAATCAGGCAGTTTCAGCAGTTTCACAATTCGACGGTCTGTTTCCAATCGGGGTGGTCGGAACCAGGGCTATTGAACATTGGGGTGATCGTCTCCGGCTTGCATAGCCTGGAAACGGGCCCGAGCTCGAGCGCCCTGGTTGAATTCGTAAAGCAGAGCCCCGCAATTCAGCTGGGTGACGGACAACCATTCAGGGTCGTCATAACCCTTCCACTTGATGAGGTATTCTCGCACACGTCTCGAAGTGTTGTTACCAGAGGACAGTTGGGAGGCGGACAACCAGAACCAGGAGTACGAAGTTGAGAAGATCCTGGATCTACGCTGGATCCAGGATCTTCTCAACTTCGTACTCCTGGTTCTGGTTGTCCGCCTCCCAACTGTCCTCTGGTAACAATGCCGCGTCGAAATCATCATCTTCTTCCACCTCGATCTCAGTAGTCGGCCGCTTTGGGAAAAGCGCTCGTGGTTTCAGGCGGCTGATGTGCACCCACGGGTTCACACGATAGCCGGTACCTTCGATCTTGAGCCTGACTCGGAAATCGTCCTGAATCTCCTCCACTCGGAACGGGCCATGCCAAAGGTGAGCGAGCTTTCGACTCAGACCGGGTTGCACTCTCGGGATGTAGAGCCAAACGGCGTCACCGATCTCGAATCCAGCCTTGATTCTGTCTGATAGTTCACGCCACTTTCTGGTCTGCTCCTCCGAACGGGCACGCTTGGACTTCTTCTGCAAGTCTTCAGCGCACGCCTGGGCGTAACTGTAGTCTCGCTGAAACTTCCGTCGCCACTCGTAAGCCGTACGCTCAGGAAGACTGGAAGGCTTAGGCCCTAGCATGGCGGACACAGTGCCCTGAGCGTCCCAACCGTGGACCAAATAGAACGGGGTGTCGAGTCTGGTTGCGTCGAAAAAGGTATTCAGGGCAAACATGAGCCTTTCGGCGTGTTCGTCCCAGTCACTCTGGTCTGCTTCAGCCACGTAAGCCCGGATGCTCCTGACCACGGTCTGGACGGAGCGTTCTTGCTGGCCGTTAGCCTGGGGCCGGTAAGCCAGGGTGGCTCGCTGCTTGCTACCCAGGAGATCCCGGAACCGAGTGAAGACTTCACTCATAAATCTAGGATCCTGGTCGTCGCGTTGCATTGAACTTGCCCCGAACCTCCTGAATACCCGCTCCTCGTAGGCCTCGGCGACATCTTGGGCAGTCGTGGAGTCCATCGGCTTGCACATCACGTATCCGGAAAAAGCGTCCTGAAATAGTAATAGGAACGTGTTTCCGCGCTCCGATTTGGGCAGGTGGGTCACAAAGTCCATTGAGACAACCTCGAAAGGTCGCCTAGGTTCAATGTTTCCGGGAGACGGGCCTGGATTAGGCGGACGCCCCTTGCCACTAGCACAATCCGTGCACTCTTTCACGAACGCCTCCACATCAGCGTACATACCATGCCAATAGAACTCTGAACGGAGCTTCTCATGGGTCCGGGTAATACCCTGGTGACCACCCTGAAAATCTTCGTGGGCGTAGTGGAGCATGTCCGCCTTCAGAGATTCAGGCACGACTAACCTGAGCTCCTCGTTCATGTCCCTGGGCTGATCACGGGTGGCCCGACTCAGGCGGTAGAGAACGCCCCTGGCATCCAGGGCGAAAAGCTCAGCCTGCTTGGAGATCCGTCGTATCTGAGGATGAGAGAAGTCTTCCAACTCACCATTCAGGAATTCCTTGATCTCCACAAGCTGGCTGTCCTGGTCCTGATGTGCCTTGATGCGCCTCCACCGCTCAGCCTGATACTCGAGTGGGCCCATCGGGGATCGGTCTTCTGAGTCGTCGGCGGCTCGACTCCGAGTAACTGCAGCCATAACGCGAGCAGCCAGGGGCAACGGCTCGGAATCCACGCCTGCGTGGCCGCCTCCTTCCTGAATCGACACCAGAGCGACCTGATCCGGATTGTCCGGTTTGCCGTCAACCTGGGCTGCCTCATCCAGGATCACGACCGTCTTCATGAGCTTTTCCTGGATCTTCGACACATGTTTCAGGTGAAGGAGCTCTTGGGCATCCTGGACCTGCCACGACTCACCCAGCGCCAGAGTTTTAGACGTCAGGTAATCTGCAGCCTGGTTGTAGTCGCGCTTGACATGGACCAGCCTGATTGACTTGAATTTGTCCTTCTGAGTCTCATACTCAGCGAGCCGGCGCTGTAAGTTGGGCTGATTACAGTTGATCAGTCCCTGGGCTTGTTGGATCACGATCCTGGAATCGCCCACGACGACAAGATCCTGGGTCCCGCATTCAGACGCCAGTTCCAAACCCTTCAGTAGGCCATGGTATTCGGCGTCGTTCACAGTAACGTCATCCAGGATGAAACCGTGCGCGGTTAGGACGTGCCAGTCTGGGAGCTCCCAAATGATGCATCCACAACTTCCTCGGCGCGTAGACGTTTTCGCAGCACCGTCAAAGCTCAGGACATATCCTTGGTAGCCTGAATCTAGCATCTTCACACTGATTACGGGCGGCGCCTTGACGCGCCCCTTGGCCGGAATCAGGGTTTCAGCAACCTGATCTAGATGCTCGCGTGGCGTGATGCCTGCTCCCATGATGGCAGCAAGTCCGTCCTCATCTTTCTGCACCTTCCGAATTTCCAGGTTCCACTGAGACAGGATGACTCCCCAGCGCACACATCTACCGTCAGCCGACTTGGATTTAAGCAGCCAATTCAGGACAGAATACCTTGAATACACCACAATCTTGGCGCCCTGGACGATGGTTTTAAACACTTCCAGAACTCGCAAGACTGCAACGACTTCCTTCTCCGCAATGTGGTAACGTAGCTCTGCGTCGTTCAGGACACGCCCCGTGTACCGGACAGGCTGAATCACACCATCGTATTACTGGCCGAGGACGGCGCAAGTCGCCCACTGGTTGGCATGGGGAATGATCACAAATGGTTTCGTCCGGTCCGGGTGCCTGAGCAGCGGAGTCGACACAATCTTGCGTTTCAGGATCTCAAAAGCCTCCTTGGCCTGGCCGAGGTCTCGTCCAGCCCGGATCTGGTCATCCGTCAACTCGTACAGGACAGCCGCCACCACTGGAAAGTCTTCGATGAACTTGTGGTAGTAATTCAGGCTGCCCAGGAACGATTGGACCCCTTTCAGGGTCGACGGGAACGGGAGGTCCTGGACACCTTTTGCAATCTTCGGAGTAGCCCGGATCCCTTCTGCGCTGATCTCGTGAGAGAGATATGGAATTGACAACTTTCCAAACTCACTTTTAGGCAAGCTAACTGAGATGTTCCAATAGCGTAGCCTGAAAAGCAGCGCGTTCAAATCCTGGCAAAGTTGGTCCCAGGTAGCCGCCCCATGAGCAATGTCGTCGATATAGGAACTTCGACCGAGCACCGGCCCCATCTGGGGTGGTGTGGGAATGTTCCGTTTGAACACCGTCATGACATCGGTCAGGGCAGGCACCTTCTGTTCAGCCTGAATCCAGTCAGAATCACCCGAATCGGAAGGGTCCAGCTTCAGGAATTCCAAAACGTCCGGGTCTACCTTGGCCTCTTCCTCGGGCGGCAATCTCACAAATCCCCAGAGACAGTTGTTCAGCATGGCTTGGTAGATGAGCGGGGCGTTTTTCAGACCAAATGGCATGCGTACCCACTGATAGTGTCCAAGTGGGCACACAAAAGCCGAAATTAACTTTGCACGCTCAGTCATCGTAATGGCCCAAAACCCACTCGCCATATCCAGACTCATAAACCACATCGCACTCTCGAAACCGATCAAAAGGTCGTCAATCAGGGGAAGCGGGTAATTCGAAAGCTGGATGAAACTGTTAACGACTCGGTAGTCGATGCACATCCGGATGTCAACTCCGTTCTTCTTCAGGACGATGACAATCGGAGAGGCCCAGGCAGACGTGGATGTCTCAATCAGGCCTGTTTCCAGGAGCTTCTTGAGCAGCTCATACACCTTGGTAAACAGTCGCGGGGCAATCGATCGTGGACGTTGGGCGACAGGTTTTGCGTCGCTTCTTCCAGGTCCTCCTGCGCGTCTACTTCCTCAATCTGCACATCATCAGTCTGAATGCATGCATCCTGGGTCCTAGTCGTCTGAGTGGCAACATGACACATGATCCTGGGTGGCTGCTCCCCTGGAAGCGGTGGTGGTTGCAGTCGAACCAGCTTTCTTCCTTCCGGTCTGGTCCAGTCTTGATCCGGAGCCCGGTTGGCCACTTGTAAACCTGCTTCGGCACGGGCGGCGGCGCCTGTGCCTTCGCGAGTTTGTCTAGTCGGTCCGCTTCAGCTTCTTCCTCCGGGGTCAGGGCGCACTCCTGCATCAGCTTCTGCCACTCCTTGTAGTCACCCCGTCCGGGGCGGACGAAACGACCGTAAGTCCGATAATGTCCGCACGCGACGATCCTGGCCACCGGTGTTCGGGAATCAATCCAGATCAGCTGCGACGAAATGTTCATCACCTTAATCGCTACCGGCCAGGATCGGGACGCATAGATGACTTGCGTCACCCAGCGATCTCCCCGGCCGGCCCAAACCACATCCCGTTCAGGGTGTGCTCGGCCATACTCGATGCGGACAATAGCGTGCTCTCCTGGTTGAAGATAGAGCGTTCGTCTGGGAAGCACTGGCAAGTCCAATTCTGGACGGCGTCTCAGCGGTCCACCTCGCATCACGATAGTTTCCTCATCCGGAAGTTGAACCAGAGCTTCTCGGACGCAGATCCTGACTCCGGCAGAATACATGAAGTTCATGCCTAACAGCACATCCAATCCTTCTCCAATGTTCGCGACCCATACATCCAGGATGTACACCACTCGGAGACCGAGGGTGAGTTTGATTCGAGCCCGGGCAGAGATATAAGTCGGGACGCCTCCTAGACCAGACACCTTGATCTGTTTGTGCATCTGCAGTTTCAGCTTGAGTCTACGCGCTAGATCCAGGCTGACCATGCAGACAGACGCACCAGTGTCCAGGAGGATACTTGTCCGGAAATCGTTCACTGCACCGTGTACCATCGCAACATCGTGACTGTTTTCGTCTGCTTCGTGATCTTCCCACCATCCGTATCGCTCACCGAAATTCAGCCTGAACTCGACTGGGCCATTCAGGATCTCTCCGTTCAGAGGCTCCTCGTTCAGGATTCGGGATTCAGGTTGTTTCGATACAGGGTCAGCGGGTCCATCTTGAATCATAGAAGTCATGCATTGTTGGTTATCTCGTTTCTTCATCCTCAATTCAGGGCCGACATACACTAAGACACACAATCCTGGGGTCTTCTTAAGCCCGGCGCGTACTGGATCCCCATCCAGCGGGCTTATTGGTTTAACGACCGACCAGGATCCGCCTGACCACCCTGGATGGGATCCAGGACGGCCTTCGGCAGGTCTTTCAAAGCGCTTTGCGAATGAGGTCCATGATGGTCTGAATGGCCTTGTGCTCTTCACATCGTCCAAGGTGGAATTCACCACACTTCTTGCAGGGTAAGGTTCGACACCTCTCCGTCGGATGTCCCATACGTCCACAGCGGTCACAAATCAAGTCGGCCCAGCAACGTTCAGCGCGATGTCCAAACTCGTGACAGTTTTCACAATAGTCGGACCGATCCAGGTTATTCCGATCAGGGTCACCCTGTCTGGGCGACTTCGCCCCTGCCCGGAAGTCCTGATTCGGTGGACGCCAGCCCGAGTGCTCCAAAATTCGGAAGACAGACTTCCTCATCTCGTCCTCCTTTGCCGTACTCTCCGCGATGACATCCCGAACAACTTCATCCAGGGTTTCACTCGCTGGGACAGGAGGAGAATCAGGCTTGGATTCTGGTTCATCTTCGAAACGAACATGTGCTTCTTGATCCCGGTCGGAATCGCTCCCATCCAGGCTCACAAAAGCACGTCCGGTCCGTCGAGGCTTGAACCGCCCCTGACCAACATTGTCCGCTCGGAAGTCGCGCGTCCTAGATGGAGGGGTATCGTAACCTCCACCCAACGTCACCTCCTCATCCTGTTCCAGGGCAAACTCCAGATCCGGGATCCGCTTGAACCGCTGACTCTTCAGGGCTTGCTTCAAGTCTGAATCCCTCAGGCCCTTGATGAAACGCTTGGCGTGATGCGAGACGTGCTTCCTGGATGACCGGTAGTTGATGCCAGCCTTGCCAGCCGCGTCATTCAGGCGGTAGAAGTACTCCAGAGCTGACTCGCCACCCTTCTGCTTCATCGTGTAGTAGCGCTCAGAGTCGGAGGTCTTGGCCTTCAGATACTTCTTCCTGAACTCGCTGGCCAGGGACTTCCAGTCATTCTGGACCTGCTTCGACAGCTGTCCACGCCAGTTCCGGACCGGAGACGACATCTTCATCTTGAGCTCGCTGATCCGGGTCCGGTTGGACCAACCTCCTTGGCTGGCCAGGTTCGTGAACCTTTCCCACCAGCTCCGGCGGTCACCCAGGGACGCCTTTTCGTCGAACTTCTCCAGCGCACTTGAGTTCACATAAGGGTGGATCGTTAGCGAGGTTTCCCCAGCCTTGATCTTCCTAGCCGAGGCCTCGGCCAGGTCACCCCCATCCAGACTGCTGTCAGAGTCGCTTGAGCTAGAGTCACTGTCGCTTGATTCAGAACTGCTTGAGCTGCTCGACGACGGATCTTCATCTTTCCGAGTCTTCTTCCTGGATGGCTTGAGCGGGGGCCGCTTCGGTGGCAGCTTGGATCCGGACTTAGCGGGATCAGTCGCCTTGGGCACCTCTGCCTTCACTGTCCTGGACGTCGGTTCAGCCTTCGGCACTTGGATTCGGGGTTTAGTGCTGGAAGTAAGCCTGGCCAGATCCACTTCCGGGATGGTCGCACGAAGCTGGGCTTCGGCGATGTTCTTCGGTCCCGGCTGTGAACCGTTACTGGCGATCTGTCCAGCACTGACGTCACTCATCTTGGTTGCCGATTCAGGGTTTGGCTTTTCCGACTTGACCGTGGTTGCCAAAGCAGGGTTGAATGTCGCCCGACCAGGTTGAACCTGAGTGGATGTTGCCCGAAGGTCCCGAATCTGGGACGCTTGGAAACGCCTCATGTTCTTCGCAGCTTCTCGCTCGTTGTCTCGCTCGGACTCCAAGGCCTGGAACTTCCGCTGAAACACGTCCTGCTGAGCATCCAAGCTCCTCTGCGTCTCCGCAGCCCACGCGGCTCGCTCGGCCTCCATGCGCGCCTCCACCTCGGCCTGTTGCTGCTGAACATAATTCAGAGCATCGGCCTGGAGGCGTTGACGTTCGGCCAAGGCAGCCTCGTCACGAGCGGCCTGGAGGAGAGCATCCAGGTCTGGTTGGACCGGGTTCGGACGGGGACCTTCAGCCAGGGCGGCGGCCATCCGACGTTCGGACTCCTGGATCCGGCGTTCAGCCTCTTCCAACTTGCGCTGGGCTTCGGCTTCACGCTGGATCTGGGCTTCCGACGTGGCTTGCTGGGTCAGGGTCATGCGGTCCAGGGCGGCCTGGAGGCGCTTCACGTCGTTCATCGTGGTGACTGACACGATGCGGTTTCCAGAAATTTGCCGACGACGTGCCGTCACTGTTTCGACTTGGAGTTTGTACCGGATTATGATTGGTGGATAGCTTGGATGAGCATGGCCGTACCCGTGTGACGCGAGTGACGATGGTGGGAGAGAAGTGATTCAGCGGGATGAATCCAGTGCCTGACCGCAGATGGGCCCAACTGACTGGAAGTGTGAATCCTGGGAGTGCACACCCAGGATTTCAGAAGAACACTCAGTCCAGTCCCGGACTTTCCCTTACGATGAGTGCCTAAAGTCTGGCGGAAAGTGTCTCTGGAGAACGTATCCCAGAGTACACCTCATCTTGCTGTGGGTCAGAGCACTACTATGGATCAGATCTCCTAAGAACCACCCCCACTACTACCGTGAACATGCGCCGGAAGCCGTACAACCCGCTAAGTGTTCGTATTTGTGGAGATATACGCGAGTCTGTGATGTACACAACTTACCATCCAGAGTACCACATAGAGATCCAGAGTTCACCTCCCCAAGAACAGGTGACCCAGAGTTCCAAGTGATCCTCTGGATTTGGACTGTGGATCCAGACTCCCTATACTGAGAACAAGTATTTCCCAAGTCAACACCCAAGAATCCCCAAGAACCCTCAAGAGTTCCCCTGAATTCCACTGAGTCTCAGGAGTGATCCAGAGTATCACATGAATCTCTGAGTTTCGAGCAAGTTGGGAGTCGGTCTGCAATCAAAGTGATGCGTGACCTTGAAGATCGAAGTGAAGATCTGCTGACTGAATACTTTCGAGGAGTCGAGAGGGAACCGAGAACCATACAAAACCAAGTCTAAGGACCCACATTTGGTACTTTGGACGCCTTGCGACAATGGAATCGCAAGCCGATCGCCAGTTTGGACCGCTGAACCCAAGGTATACTGAAACCAAGATATTTGACCCCAAGCATAGTGAAAAGAAGATATTTGCCAGAAGAATGCCGAAGAACAGAGAAGTAGGAGAGAGAAGTAGCTGATAAAAGACAAACAGAGTTCAATTTTCCCTGTACTGCGCAAGTGACTTCGGCCAAGCCTGCCGACGGAAATCCGGAGGACCCGAGAATACGACCGCGGGACGCTAAGGGCACATCAACGGCGAAGGACAGCCGTCTGTGTGGACTCCATCAAACTCAAGTCCAGTTAGGTGGGGACCAGCGACGGCCTTGAGCTTCCTGGAGTGATCCATCTATTTCATATCCTAGTTGGGTCACTTGCTGTGCTCGTGGTAGCCCATTTCATATTATTCCAGAGGGTATTCTGGGGTGCTAGGTAGTCGCCTCCAGGATTTTGTATTGACTGCTTGTGTGAAGGGAAATGTAACTGATAGTGATTGTATTTTCCTCCTGTACTGGAGGTGGTGCGCGTTTGTGTGAGTCTCAGGGGAGCTAGGCCCCTGAATTTCAGACTCGAGTGAGCCTAGTGTGTGAGTGACCCACCGTCCAAGGGTCCAAAAGAATAAGTGACGGCTAGTTGTAGTGTTTGTATACTCTGTATTGGTTGGTTTTATCGAGCTAGGAAGGCATTTGGGTAAGGTGTCTTCTGAGTTCCTCACCCCAGAGTTGACTGAAATCCTGAACCCTGAATTCGTGCTATTCTGGGTTTCGGGTGATCTGATTCTCTGGGTTTTGCCTCCAGTGTCGAGGTGCGTTCTGGATTAGACGTGCACCTCAGCGCTTCTTCGAGGCTACATTCAAGTTTGGTGGAGTGCCGTTCCGTCAAAGACAAACGAGCCGACAGGGATTACACAAGGTACCCACGCCAACCAAGGAGAGTGATCCTCAGGGTTTAAAGCTTTGCGGCTGCGAACCTCTGGATTTATCTTCTTGCTGTTGACTCTCAAGTCGATTCTCTGGGTCTACACCCTAAGAACCTTCTTGGGCTGCGCTATACGAACCCCCTGGGCGATAAAGGTTTCATCGGCCTCGCCTCAGCTGGTGCGCGTGCCCGGATTTGATTGTCGAGGATTTCACCGAACTCAAGAGTCGAAGAATTGCTGAGTGCCCGTCAACTTCAAGCGAACAAGATGGCTGGAGGACGAGGGGCGAAGAAGAGTGGACGCGGGGACGGAGGACGCGGTGAGGCGTCACGTCAGTCGCGTCGTGTTCAAGGTTTGGAGCCTGAAGAGCAGAAGGATCTGGATACTGTGGTCCGTGACGCTCAGAAGGCGAAGAAGGCTGCTCGCGAGAGCGAGGCAGCGCAAGGTGGGGACGCTAAGGCGTCTGCCGATCAAGATCAGTCCGCTGCTGGACCTCCGACGCAGGATGAACAAGCTTCGTCCAGAAATCAAGGTTCATCGGAGGCGGTTTCTGGGTCGCAGACCCCTGGAGTCCCAGAGGAGCACACCCGTGAGGGTGGTGCTCAGGCGTCTGAGGGAGGCGCCAATGCGGCTGAGCCCCCAGAGGTGATCGACTTGGTGTCATCTTCGGACGAGTCTGTTGAGGAAGTGAAGCCGGAGCCCGTGCGAGCGAAGGAGGAGGCGAAGACTCAGAGTTCCAAGGTGAACTCTGGGTTCGCACCACCCGAACCCAGGGTTTCCACGTCAAGTTCGCAAGTGGTATCCAGGATTTCTTCTGAGAACGAGGTCCAGGACACTACTGTTTCCGCTCCAGACGCTGAGAACATGGTGTCGTACGTCCGACGTGAGGTTCGACGCTGGGAAGAGGTGAACCCTGCGAAGGTGACACCCCCGAGCGTTGTCTACGAGTGGTCGACTCCGAAACCGGATGCCAACTCGTACTTCGCGGCCGCGTATGCAACTGGAGACTACTTCAAGTGGCGGTTGTCTTTGGCGAACCCCGACGAAGCCTGGACCTCTGAGTTTCACCTCGCCCGGTGGGGTGTCGGAACTGCCCAAGATCTCATGGCGACTACGATTCCCCAGAGTATCATGACCGCACGTGAGTGTGTCGCCATTCTGCAGACTTTGTTTTTCGAAGCTGGTTTCGAGTTTGTCAACCTGATTCCCGACTGGTCTTCGACGCGCGCATCCAGGATTCCAGAAAACTTGGTGCGCTCTGTCATGGAAGAAACTCAGAACTTCATCGCCGTGGAGCTTGTCGAGTGGAGGCTGGTGATTGCTGGTGTACCTTTCAAGGTGAACTCTGAAGAACCACCGGTGACGAATGTCCCGGAACAAGCACCAAGACTGGACTACCACAAGGAAGACGGAGATGGTGATTTATTGATGACGGACTATGATGCGGATCTACTGGGACGACAGTTCGTCCTGAGATTCAGGGTCACTGGACTCAGGATTTCACGGAGCCCGCGAGGGTCAAGTGAAGGCGAACCGCAGCGCAAGCGCACTCAGCACGGACCGCCACGCCCACAGGTCCCATCGACGCCATCAGCGTTGTCCACACCGTCGCTGTCCTCTCTTCCTGCGTACAAGTCCTCGGCCAGTGCTTCGCTTCAGAGTTCCACTCCCCTGAATTCCATGTCCAATGGGCGTGATCCTCTGGAGTTGGAAGCCAAAGATGTCGCTCCGGATTCTGTGCCAAGTGTCATCGGTACCTCACGAGCTTCGGACGAGAGTACGGCTTCAGGCGTGCAGACGTCTTATGGCAGCTCTTCGTCTTCGTCGATGCAATCACTGGGACAACGAGTTGGAGCTCTGGCGCTGGTAGCTCAGAGTGCAGGCGGCTTCGCGGCTGCCGGAGATCTGGGATTCCAGGTCACCCGAACAGTCATCCCTCCGCGTCTTGTGTCAATTGATCAAGATGACGTTGAGATGGCGTCGTCCGTGCATTCTGACCCAGAGATCGCCCCCAAGAAGGCAATTCCCTCCGGAGTTCCAGCATCAGCTGCTGAGCCGAAACTCAGGGAACCAGCCTTGGTCTCTGGATTCGGCGGCCCGAAGGATGTCAGCGGTGACGAGCGGAGTCAACACCAAAGCTCTAGGAGCGAGGTGCGCTCTAGACGCTCGACGAAATCCAGGAGATCAGCCGTGTCAAGTCGCTCAAGTGGATCCAGAGATCTTGGATCAGCTTCGTCCGTGTCCGCTAGGTCGGGGCCTGCCCAAATCGAGCTGAATGTCTTGCGACAGCAGCAGGAGTGGCAAGCCCGCATGGAGCAGGAGCAACGCGAGTTCCTCGCCAGAGAACGTCTTGATGCTCTGGAGCGCGAGCGACTCAGGGAGCAACGCGACTTGGAAGCGCGTCGCCAGATCCAGGAACTCACGGATCGCTTGGTTCATGCAGAGATCGCCCGAGGGGAAGCGGAACGGCGTGCGCAAGAGGTGGAAACCCGTCAAACTCAGGATTCCTCAAGGATCCAGAGTCTGACCCAGGATTTCACCGAAAAGTTACGCCTGGAGCGTGAGCGCCTGGAGGCTGCCTACGCTGAGCGCTGGCAAAAGCGCGAAGCCGAAGCTGACGCTGAACGTGCGCGCTGGGCCTCGGAGACGTACGAGAACTGGAAAGCACAAGTGGCGTCTCTGGAGCAGAAGGTCCAGGAAACCGAGGCCGCAAGAGAGCAGGAGCGTGAGTCTTCCCAGAATATCCAGCGGTTTCACGCCAGTCAAGTGCGCGACCTTCGGGCAACATTAGCCCAAGTTCAAGCGCGGCGCGCAATCGCTACCCCTGATTTGGCAACCAACGTGAGGCCGTCAGCGACTCAGAACCCTGAAATCGCAACTCGACCCCAGGAGTCCAGTGGCGTAATCAATGGAAACGCAAGTGTCGCAGGACAGAGACGGGAGACAACTGATTTGAAGAACACTTCCGAAGTCGCCGCCACCCAGTTAAGGGCGACCCTCGCGCAGCATCCCGCCGACACTTCCGGCAGAACGAAGCAGGCCAAGCGAGGACACAGTGCTACGGAGACCAAGGCGACACAGGACATCAAGCAGGAGCCTGCACCTCTGGAGAAGACTTCGGAGCCCAGGAAGGTAACGACCTCTAAGGCCTCGCAGGACTCTAAGACAGACTCCAAGCGCTCCACGTCCAGGAAGAACCAGCGCAAGAAGAAGAAGCGCCAAGATCTCAACCCGCCTTCAGACTCAGACCCAAGCTCTGACACTAGCAATGACAGCTCGTCCTCTGAAAGCGATGACAGTTCGGACGAGAACTCTGGAGTTAACCTGACGGCGGCTTCTACGGCTCAAGCCGGCACTACGCTTCTGACGTTCCGGCCGTACATCAACTCGAATACTCTGGGTGAGTTTGACACCAAGGCATCACTCAGGGAACGCGTGCATTGGTGGGAGCGTTTTGCGAACATGGCCGCTCAAGGGGGCTGGTCCACGAAGATGCGAATCCAGGAACTCAAGCTGAAGCTCTCAGGAGCTGCGCGTGACTGGTTCAATCAGTTGCCCAAGCATACTCAGCGCGACTGGAAGGAGCTGGCGTCTGCGTTCAGGAAGAAGTACTGCAAGGCACGCTCGTCGTATTCTGAACGGTACTTCACGATGGAGATGAAGAGCTCAGAGAGCGCTCTGGATTTCTTCTATCGTCTGAATTCCGCCGCTGGTAAAGCTGACATTGACTTTCGCAAGTCATCGAAGCGTCTGGAGAAGCACATCCTGAGGTTCATCACGAAACTCAAGGACACGCGCCTCAAGACGTCGCTGCAAGGCCAGAGATTCAGAAGCATCGCCGACCTGGAGTACGCTCTGGAACAAGATGAAGAGGTGTGGAGTCGCAGTGACCAGGATGCGCCGCCACCCAGAGTTCGCGACTTTCGTGCTGACAACATTCCTCAGGGGCGTTTCAAACCGAAGCGTGCTGGACGTGCGTATGTGACTAGGGGCGACGTCTCTGACTCTGAGTCGGAGGAAGACCCTGAAACTCACGCTCGTTTTCAGGAAATCTCGGATGAACCCAGAGTGTCAACCCGAACTT
Source organism: Phytophthora vignae f. sp. vignae (assembly GCA_016169955.1). NCBI lineage: Eukaryota > Oomycota > Peronosporomycetes > Peronosporales > Peronosporaceae > Phytophthora > Phytophthora vignae. The sequence continues at coordinate 624,870 of JABJUM010000029.1, read as the reverse complement.
CAAGCGCGAACTCAGGGTCAACTCGAGAGATCGCTGGAGAGGACACTACCGCGTCTAACGCTGGAAGCTCGACGAGCATGCAGGGTACGGAATGGACTCAGACGCTGACGAACGAGGTCTATCGTGTGATGGATAACATGGGATGGCGCCTACCAAGTGCCCAACCAGGATCGAACATGAACTCTGGGTTTCGTTCGCCTCGCCGCGAGAACCCGAATTGGGACAAGCTCTGCGAGAAGTGCGGCAAGTGGGGACATCCAGAGGAGAACTGCTGGAAAGACATGAAGTGTGATCGCTGCCTCGAGACGGGTCACCCGACGCACATGTGCCGCGCGCAACCGTGCGAGAATTGCGGCAAGTTGCATCTCGGGAAACCCTGTGAAGACTGGAAAACGCTGGAAGCTGTGAAGAGACTCGCCCGCCAAGGTGCACTGAAGGACATGCCGAGCCAAATCCTGGATAAACTTCTGGATGGTGAAGCAAACTCTGGGAGGCCGTCAAACCAATAAGCCCGCTGGGTGGGGACCCAGTACGCGCCGGGCTGAAGAAGGCCCCAGAGTTATGTGTTCTAGTGTATGTAGGCCCGGAGCTGAGAACAAGAACCCAAGATAACCAACAATGCATGACTACTTTGATTCAGGATTTCACGAATTCCCCTGAATTTCAACGTCCTGAACAAGTGAACCCAGGAGAAGTGAACTCTGGAGCAATTATGGAGTACAAGCTGGACCTTGGGGAACGCTATGGATGGTGGGAAAACAACGATCCTGATCCGAGGAAACGTGATGTGGTGATGGTGCATGGTGCCGTGAACGACTGCCGGACGAAAGTCCTCCTGGATACCGGTGCGACTGTGAATATTGTGAGTTTCGACTTAGCGCGTAAGCTCGGACTCAGACTCAAGTCGCACAAACAAACCAAGGTGTCTGGAATGGGAGGCGTCCCGACGTATATGGGCGTCAGTGCCCAGGTGAAGATCACTCTCGGCCCGAGAGTGGTGTATCTCCTGGACGTCTGGGTTGCTAACATCGGCGAAGGAATCGAAGTACTCCTAGGTATGAGTTTCATGTTTGCAGCTGGAGTGAGGATCAGCATTCGAGAAGGTCTCGTGACACTCCCAGATGAAGAAGCGATCATGATGTGTGGATGGAATCCAGAGGATCGCCTGGGTGTCGACATGCCCGTGGAAACTACAGGAAGTTGGTACCTGGGCCCTGGGGAATCCAGAGTGGTGAAGATTTCGTATGGATCGACGAACCCACAGCGTGAGGTTGTGTGGGCAGGACGCGGTGACCGCTGGGTAACGCACCTGATCTACGCGTCGAGGTCTTGGCCGGTCGCTGTGAAGGTGGTCAACATCTCCGACAAGGACGTCTGGATTCACAACCGGACCCCGGTCGCTCGAATCGTGGAATACGGCTTCTTTCCGCGGGCTGGACGCTTCGTACGCCCCGGTTCCTTTGCGTATCGTGAGTGGCAGACTCTCATTCTGGAGAGTGTTCAGTCGCGCGAGGGACGGCTACGTGCCGAGCGCCTAGCTGCGCTAGAGCCATCGTGTGTGGAGACCCCAGAGTATCAGTGGCCTAAGAAGATCCTGCCGCGCCCTGCAAATGGACCTGACATGGCCCTGCTCGCCTCAATCCTCAGAAAACCGGAAGCTCGTCGTGTGCGATTCGCTGAGGATGCATCAACCCAAACTGATGAAGTGTCTCCTGAAGATCCCCCTGAATTCCGAGACGCCGCTGTTGACACAAGCGACCTGGGCGACGCTCTCAAGGACACAATGATCGACGCGACCGTGCAAGCTGACGAGATCCCAAAGTGCACGAGTCCCGAATGCGATACGGCCACTGAAACTCTGAGTTTAGAGGTTGAAGTTGGCAGTGATTCTCAGGATCAACAAAGTGAAGGCAGCGATGCTCTGGATTTCGAAGTGAATGATGATGATTCTCAGGGTGCCGTTGAAGATTACTGGGATATCCCGATCTCAGGGATGCCTGGGACTCCGCTGGAGAAGCTCAGGCAGGAGTATGAACGTTGCATGAAGGTTTCCACAGAGGATCTCGACTATGAGCCTGCGGTTTACATGCGCGAAGGTAGCGAGTTGCTCTCACAGTTGCGGGACCAGTTGGTGATGCTCCCCGAGATACAGGACTTGACACCTCAGTGTAAGATCGAAGAAGCTGATGTTGGGGTCCCTGGGAAAACGACTCCTGAGATGGAAAACCAAGTGAGGCGAATTCTGGAGTATCATCGGAAGATTTTCCTGGGAGACGGCAATGCTGCGCCTCCACCTGCCCGTGGAGTGGTCTGTGATTTAGATGTAGGCGACGCTAAACCTGTTGCCCAGCGTCCAAGGTCTATCGCACCACACCTGTGGACCAAGGTGTATGAACTTCTGAAGAAGCTCCTGGAGAACGGGTTGATTGAGACTTCTACATCACCCTGGGCATCTCCGATTGTCATCGTCCTGAAGAAGAACGGCGTTGACATCCGCATGTGTATTGACTATCGTGTGGTGAATGGCTTCATCAAGCTCTCGCACTACCCGTTGCCGCTCATTGATGACCTCCTGATCGGATTCGAGTCGGCAATGTGGTTCATGAGCTTGGATATGGCGAGTGGTTTCTGGGCCATCAAGATGACTGAGAGAGCCAAGTTGATCTCTGCGTTTGTCTGTCCCTATGGGCACTACCAGTGGGTCAGGATGCCTTTCGGCCTCAAGAATGCGCCGCTGATCTACCAGGCAGTCCTCAACAATTGCCTGTGGGGATTCTTGCGACTCTCCCCTGAGGAAGAGGCTGAGGTGGACCAAGACGTCTTGGATTTTCTGGGGTTAAACCCTGGGGAACGCAGGATTTCAGAGGACGCTGAGCCACGGCTCTCAGTGTTGACAGACGAGATGACGGTTTTCCAGCGTAATATCCCGGCGCCCTCTCAGATGGGTCCTGTTCTGGGTCGAAGCTCGTACATTGACGACATTGCCCACGGTGCACCAACCTGGGATCAGCTGTGCCAAGATTTTAACGCGCTGCTCTTCCGTCTACGTTACTGGAACATCTCTGTGAGTCTCCCCAAGAGCGAATTTGGGAAGCTGTCGATTCCATACCTCTCGCACGAGATCAGTGCCGAGGGTATCAGGGCAACTCCAAAAATCGCGAAGGGCGTCCAAGACTTGCCGTTTCCGACAACACTGAAGGGGGTCCAGAGTTTCATGGGAAGTCTGAATTACTACAACAAGTTTATTGAAGACCTTCCTGTGATCGCAGCTGTTCTGTGCGAGCTAACAGAGGAACAAGTGAAACTCAGGAGAGACTTGTCCAGAGCTCAGGAAGCCTTTGAAATTCTGAAGCGCAAGATCGTCTCGACTCCGCTGTTGCGGCATCCTGACCGCTCCAGGCCTTTTGTAATTATTCCCCACGCGAACCCGTGGGCAGCATCTGCTGTATTGGGCCAGGAGTATGATGGAATTGTGCACCCAGTGAGGTTTACAGGACGAGTTCTGAATGACGCCGAGTTGAGATACCACATCGCTGAGAAGGAGGTGGTCGCGATCCTGAGAGTCCTGGAAGTGTTTCGCACTCTGGTTGAAGGTAGCCCTAAGATCGTCGTCTACACAAGATACTCTGTGCTGAAGTGGCTGTTGACTTCACAGTCAGCAGACGGCCGGACTGTCAAGTGGGGCCTGAAGTTGTCGCACTGGAATCTGGAAATACGCAGAGTTCAACGCGATGAGGACGGACTGGCTGCGATCCTGGGTGCAGGCATCACTCCCAGAGAACACTTGGATGAAGTCGCTGAGAATTTGATCCCAGCCAAGGGGCGCGTCAAACCGCCTGTGCCTATCAGTATGGAGATGCTGGAAGCTGACTACGAGGGTTGCATTCTGAGTTTCGATGGCGCAGCCAAGACGTCTACGCGACAGGGAAGCTGTGGATGCATCCTGTGGCATGTTCCTGGATGGGAGATCCTGGATGCCCAGGGGTTCATTCTGGAAGATGTGACTGTCAATGACGCAGAGTACCATGGGCTTCTGAAGGGACTCAGCCTGGCGATCGAACGTGGAATTCAGGATATTGTCGTGGTGGGAGACTCTAGGATTGCCATTCAACAGGCCCAGGGTCTCATCAACTGCAATCAGCCCAACCTCCAGAGGAAATTGGCTGAGTACGAGGTGCTGAAGACGAAGTTCAAGTCAGTCCGCTTAGTGCATGTCAAACGAGAGTTCAACCAGGCCGCAGACTACTTGACATCGAAGACTCGAGCACTTGGTGAATCCTGGAGGGTCGAAGACGCTGACGAGCGAATGCATCTGCAGTTGGTGTCCAAGATTCACGAGAAGTTGGTGAAACCGAAGGTGTTGTTAAGCGTTGGAACTCAGAAGAACGGTTCCCAGGACGATGATACTCTGGGTTTCCCTGGACCAGAATGCGCCCCGTTGCCTGTGGCAGCCAAGGTTTTCGCTGTCATAACCCGAGCACAAACGCAGGAGGCAGAAGACCAAGGCGAACCTATGGGCCCTCTGGAGTACCAGGCTGAACGCTGGCGACGAATCAAGGTGCACCAAGACAAGGATGATCACTTGTTGCAACTCAAGGATTTTCTGAAGGGAGACGTGAGCAAACTGTCACATGCCCAGGCTAGGAAACTTGCGAAGGTCGCCGATGACTTTGTGCTGGATTCCAGAGAAGTCCTGTATCGCCTGAGCCGTTCTACGCGGGATCGCCCCAGAGACATGGTCGATGAACTCAGGCTTGTGGTTCCGAAGGCACTACAACCGGACATCTTGCACTACGCTCATGAAGATTTTCAGGGTGGCCACCAGGGGATCACCAGGACGTATGAGAGATTGCGCTCTGAGTTCTACTGGCATGGCATGTACGCGGACGTGGAAGTGTTCGTCAAAGAATGCTTGGACTGCGCTAGCGGCAAGGGGCGTCCTCAGAATGCCGGGCCATCCCCTGGAAACATCGACCCAGGAGGCCGTTTGAAGTTGTATCCATGGATTTCGTGACGCACCTGCCCAAGTCTGACCGTGGGAACACTTTCCTGCTGCTCTTTCAAGACTCGTTCTCAGGGTTCGTCATGTGTAAACCTATGAGTTCAACGACAGCTCAAGACGTCGCTGAAGTGTACGAGGAGCAAGTTTTCAGGAGGTTTGGAGCGAGCTCAATGCTGCGACACGATCAGGACCCAAGGTTCATGAGTGAAGTGTTCACGCGTTTCCGTGAACTTCTGGGTAGCAAGCAGCGAGCCACTCTGGCATACCGCCCCCAGGCGAACGGACAGCAAGAGCGGTCGGTGCAGACAGTTGTGCGTAGCATTCGTGCGTACATCGCTGAAGCAGACCAGAGCGACTGGGACGACCATGCTGAGCGTTTGATGTTTGCCCTGAATACCTCTTTCGATGCTACGCGTCTGGATACTCCCTTTTTCTTAGTACACGGGTGGGACGCACACGGCACCGTGTCCGCCATGCTAGGACCCAGACCGTCGAGTGTTCAGGAGCGCACGGCGTATGAGTGGCGCAGGAAACTGCAACGCGATTACAGCTATGCACAGGCCTGCGCAGAAGATCTTCAGAAGAAGGCCAAGCGAGCACGTTCTGCCGAGCAGACCAGGAAGTGGAAAGAGCTGTCAGATCGTCTGAAGTCAGGATTCGAAGCTGGTGACGCCGTCTGGCTGTATATACCCAAAGTACAGCCAGGTCTGAGCCGTAAACTAGCCCACATGTGGCATGGACCTTTCAGAATTCAGGAGATCCACGACAACTTTCGCGTGAAACTCAGGGTCGAGAACACGGGATATCGCGTGAATCCCTGGGTACACGTGAGCCGCTTGAAACCCAGAGCACTTTTCCCGAAGAGACCTACTGTGGAGATCGTGTGGATGAAGACGATGACTTCGACGCGGCTCTGCTACCTGAGGATAGCTGGGAACCTGACACAGCGAATGATGAGTATGAGGTCGAGCGAATTCTGGATCTGCGGTCGACCAAGCGAACTCGGACATCAAAGCGGACTCGTGAGTATCTTGTGAAGTGGAAGGGCTATGATGAGACCGAGTGGCTGCCTGTATCGAAGCTCAATTGTGGCGCCTTACTCTATGAGTTCAATCAAGGCGCGAGAGCGCGAGCCCGTTTCCAGGCTATGCAAGCCGGAGATGATCACCCAGGGGTTTAGTACCCAAGGGGTGACATTGACCCAGAGTTACATGTGGAGTTCAGGGGAAACCCTGAGTAACACAGTGAAACTCTGGGGAAGATCGATGGAATGTATGTGGATTGGAGATGGAAACGTGAATGTGAATTGATTTGATTATGGAGAAGGTGACAGTGCTGAGGCTTCGGCGTGGCGCTGAGTGATGAACTTTTCGAAGGACATGGAGATTGTGAGTGAAGTATAGTAACGCAAGAGGCAAGTCAGACGAGAGTGAACCCCTGGGAGTCGACAGAGTGCAACGGCTGTGTCGATTTCAATGGTGTCTCGGAGTCGGTGCTTTTGTGGCCTGGCCATGGTTCACCAGTTCGGAGCGCTTTCCTCTTGGATGGACCCGGACCAGGAGGGGCGGTTGACACGATGCGGTTTCCAGAAATTTGCCGACGACGTGCCGTCACTGTTTCGACTTGGAGTTTGTACCGGATTATGATTGGTGGATAGCTTGGATGAGCATGGCCGTACCCGTGTGACGCGAGTGACGATGGTGGGAGAGAAGTGATTCAGCGGGATGAATCCAGTGCCTGACCGCAGATGGGCCCAACTGACTGGAAGTGTGAATCCTGGGAGTGCACACCCAGGATTTCAGAAGAACACTCAGTCCAGTCCCGGACTTTCCCTTACGATGAGTGCCTAAAGTCTGGCGGAAAGTGTCTCTGGAGAACGTATCCCAGAGTACACCTCATCTTGCTGTGGGTCAGAGCACTACTATGGATCAGATCTCCTAAGAACCACCCCCACTACTACCGTGAACATGCGCCGGAAGCCGTACAACCCGCTAAGTGTTCGTATTTGTGGAGATATACGCGAGTCTGTGATGTACACAACTTACCATCCAGAGTACCACATAGAGATCCAGAGTTCACCTCCCCAAGAACAGGTGACCCAGAGTTCCAAGTGATCCTCTGGATTTGGACTGTGGATCCAGACTCCCTATACTGAGAACAAGTATTTCCCAAGTCAACACCCAAGAATCCCCAAGAACCCTCAAGAGTTCCCCTGAATTCCACTGAGTCTCAGGAGTGATCCAGAGTATCACATGAATCTCTGAGTTTCGAGCAAGTTGGGAGTCGGTCTGCAATCAAAGTGATGCGTGACCTTGAAGATCGAAGTGAAGATCTGCTGACTGAATACTTTCGAGGAGTCGAGAGGGAACCGAGAACCATACAAAACCAAGTCTAAGGACCCACATTTGGTACTTTGGACGCCTTGCGACAATGGAATCGCAAGCCGATCGCCAGTTTGGACCGCTGAACCCAAGGTATACTGAAACCAAGATATTTGACCCCAAGCATAGTGAAAAGAAGATATTTGCCAGAAGAATGCCGAAGAACAGAGAAGTAGGAGAGAGAAGTAGCTGATAAAAGACAAACAGAGTTCAATTTTCCCTGTACTGCGCAAGTGACTTCGGCCAAGCCTGCCGACGGAAATCCGGAGGACCCGAGAATACGACCGCGGGACGCTAAGGGCACATCAACGGCGAAGGACAGCCGTCTGTGTGGACTCCATCAAACTCAAGTCCAGTTAGGTGGGGACCAGCGACGGCCTTGAGCTTCCTGGAGTGATCCATCTATTTCATATCCTAGTTGGGTCACTTGCTGTGCTCGTGGTAGCCCATTTCATATTATTCCAGAGGGTATTCTGGGGTGCTAGGTAGTCGCCTCCAGGATTTTGTATTGACTGCTTGTGTGAAGGGAAATGTAACTGATAGTGATTGTATTTTCCTCCTGTACTGGAGGTGGTGCGCGTTTGTGTGAGTCTCAGGGGAGCTAGGCCCCTGAATTTCAGACTCGAGTGAGCCTAGTGTGTGAGTGACCCACCGTCCAAGGGTCCAAAAGAATAAGTGACGGCTAGTTGTAGTGTTTGTATACTCTGTATTGGTTGGTTTTATCGAGCTAGGAAGGCATTTGGGTAAGGTGTCTTCTGAGTTCCTCACCCCAGAGTTGACTGAAATCCTGAACCCTGAATTCGTGCTATTCTGGGTTTCGGGTGATCTGATTCTCTGGGTTTTGCCTCCAGTGTCGAGGTGCGTTCTGGATTAGACGTGCACCTCAGCGCTTCTTCGAGGCTACATTCAAGTTTGGTGGAGTGCCGTTCCGTCAAAGACAAACGAGCCGACAGGGATTACACAAGGTACCCACGCCAACCAAGGAGAGTGATCCTCAGGGTTTAAAGCTTTGCGGCTGCGAACCTCTGGATTTATCTTCTTGCTGTTGACTCTCAAGTCGATTCTCTGGGTCTACACCCTAAGAACCTTCTTGGGCTGCGCTATACGAACCCCCTGGGCGATAAAGGTTTCATCGGCCTCGCCTCATGACCGCAACTTCGGCCACCCCGGATGAGATCGACATGTACGACCGGCTGGACGTCCTGGATCCGTGTGAGCGCCGCGACCGTCCCGACCGGCTGGATCGCCTAGACGAAGACCTTCGCTTCGACTTCGAGGACCGCTTCGAGGATCGTCAGCGACGACGGCTCCTGGCGCTGCTGGTCTCCGACTCGCTGGACGACTCAGAGTCTGATTCAGACTCATAGTGGTGCCGGCGGTGTCTGGACGAAGACTTGGTCCTGGACTTATCCGTCCGGGACTTGGAGGTCTGAACGGACTCGGCCATCTCGACGTCACCCTGATCCACCTCCACGGCGTGCTTCGACACGACTCGCTGGGTCACATAATAGCCCACAGCACCTCCTCCGACCGCGAATCCAGGACGGCCAGCCTGAATCGACATGGCCATCGGACCGTATGTCGAGGGTGGCATGTGGGCACCGGCGCTGAATCCAAGCGCGGTCGAGGACGAACTCGCGGAGCTGTTCCTGGATGGGTTGGATCCAGACATCGTTCCGTACAGGGAAGCTTCCGGGGATCCAGAAGTACCGACCAAGCTCGGGACAGGGTCCGAAGTCGCATACTCCTGGATCTGGGCGGCTTCTTCTGCGTGGACGACATCACTCCGACTTGAAGTCCTGGGCGACGGCAACTCGGACGGGTTCGACACGGACGGCAGTGACGCAAGCGGCGGCCGGGCTGGGTGGTGTTGCTGGCGCTTCGGTTCAGGCTCGCCATCAGACGATCCTCCTGGACTCCTGGCCGGACGGAGACCTGTCAGTTTGAGACGGAGAACGTACTCCCGGCCAAGTAGGCCTAGATCGTAATCCGTCATCAATAGATCTCCGTCTTGATCTTCAGCATGGTAATCCTGGATGGATGCTTGTTCAGATTCAGGGGTCTCTGAGGCTTGTGCTTTCAGGACTGGGATAATCTTGAACGTCGCACTGACGGCGAGTGAACGCCACTCCACCAGTTCCAGGGCCAACAGACGCAGTACATCTTGGATGACCACTCGCAGCTTGGCCGGAGCGACCTTAGCCGCTCTCGTCCTGAACCAAACCGGAACCAGGTTGTCAAACCCGAATCCAGCCTCGAACAGAAGAGCTTGCAGGGTGGCCATGCACTCGCGCGGCGTCAGAATCTGAACCGGGACTTGGACGGCCATGAGATCCTGGGCGGTGCTCAAGTCACGACGGTCGAGACGCAATTCCGCAATCCAGCCTCCATCTTGGTCCTCCAACTGTGCTCGCGCACTGAGGTACCGGGACGTAGTCAGCATGGCAGCCATCCAGGGTTGTGCATCCGGCCGAGGCGTCGGCCAGGAGTACTCCACGGTTGGAGGGGTCACGCGTTCGGACTCCATCCGCTCCCACCTGGACACTTGCTGCGCGACGTACGCCTTCTCCTGGACCTCGGCGAACTTCTGACTGGGAGGTCCCGGTCGGAGAGATCCTGGATCCGGAGCCTGGTCCGGGACGACTTGATTCGGGTCGTCCTGGACATGGCTTCCTGGGCCGCAGACTCAGGAGTCGGTGGGGTCGCTTGGGCTGACGGCGTGGTCTCTTGCGAGTCCTCGAGCTCATCGGCCTCTCGGACAGTCGGCAGCGGCTTGTCTTCCAGGTTCGGGGTCTCCTTGGACTCCGCACCTTGATTCAGCGACGGAGAGTCCGAAACTCGATCCGCCGCCTGGGGCTCAACCTCATCGGCGCCTCCCACAGACGCCTTGGCGGGCTCATCCTGGACGGACTCACCCTGATCTTGGACAGTCTTCGGGTCAGGATCCTGGACGTCCGGCTCGCCATCCGGGGACACTTGGTGCGCGTCTTCCTGGACGGTTGGTGCTGGAGTCGGTTCCTTCTCCGACGACTTGGCCTTCGCCTCGCGGGCCGCCTTGCGCCTCGCAGCGCCTGCCTTCCGAGCAGCCCGGACAACCTCGTCCAGGCTGGAGTGCTCCTCCGGCGGCAACCCTTGAGACCTACGCGACTGGCGCGACGCGTCACCGCGTCCCGCGCCATCGCGTCCTTCCTCGCGTATGTCTTCTCCTTTTCCTCTCGCCATAAACGCTTCGGTCAGAGAGTTAATAGACTTCGCAACCTCAATCCTAACAATAAATGTATCCACAACTCAGTGAAGTCCCAAACGGTTCGAATCCGGGCACGCGCACCAGCTGAGGCGAGGCGGGTGAACGCCTTTTGCCGCCCAGGTGTACAGTGGCCCGAAAAAGGATCTAGACTTGTCCCCTCGAAACAACCCTGGACGAGCACTTGGTGTCGTCCCGGGTGGCGTGTGTTTCTTGTGGAATCCCTGTGGGTGTCGTTTGTCTTCGAACGTGAGACTTGCACTACGTGAGTCGTGGGAAACAGGAAAATATCGCTAGGACCAGGAAGCAGAGCCGACGTACACCTCAGAACGTAGCTTCCACAGCCTGGATCCGGAGAGATAACCTTAACAATACAGAGTTATACACAAATATACAATACACACAACCGTCACTTATTCTTTGGTTGGCCCTTGGACGGTGGGCCCTACACACCAGTCAACAAAGAGGGTAGATCCAGGACACTGGCAAGCCCAAGACCCTCAATCAATCGCGCACCACCCTCAATCAAGAGGAACAATAGCCGAAACAATACAAAACGCAGTCCTTCCTATCATTCAGTAGCCTATCAACAAATCACTAGGTGGTGACTACCTCAACCGCCCTAGGAGTAGTTTAATATGAAATGGCAGTGCTGTCTGAGACAGACACCCCAACTAGAATATGAAATAAAGCTTATCAACCCTGGCCGCACGACAGCTCAGGTACTTGCCTTAACTTGATCTGATACTTACTATGAGAGCTCCACACACGACCCTTACGTTCTTAGCCGAGGTGCCCTGACTGCAGGGGGAGAACCAAAGACACAAGGCTCCTTTGAGTCTGAACCAGCTCTGAATAGCCTGGCCCCCAACTGAAGACACTTGCGCTGTAGCAGGAAAAACGAACTCTGTTTGGTCTTATCTTTGTAGGCTATCACTAATCGTAACATGCAGTGTTGGAAGTTTTGTCTTGGTTTCAGTATGGGTTGTCGTCGGCTTGAGTCGAAAAGATCCAGCGAGGATCGGCAGCACAGCTGGGAGGGAGTTCAAGGTTCCATGTGCCGAGCAGATCGTGGACGGTCGGCTTGGTCGGTCGTTAATGTCTTGAGTTTGTATGGTCGGATCTTGGGGTTTGGAGAGTCGTCCGTCCAGGATACACGTCGTCGATACATGGGCTTCGGTCAGGCAGCTTGAGTATCAGTGAGCTTGGTCGGGCACCTCTTTGGCTCTGGCAGCGTGACTGGCTCGATCTTGGCTGGGGCTCATGGGTTGTATGCTTCAGGGTCTTCGATCCTGGTCCGGCCTGGATGCACCTTGGTCATCCTGATTCAGGGTGCTGAGTACATGTCCAGGCTGTTCCCATCACTTGGATCCTGAATCCGACCCGAATCAGGCAGTCAGCGTGGGGCTTGGGCTGAAATCCAGAGCCGCATCGTGTCAGTTTCCCGTACCGGAGGTCAAGCTTCGAAGCTACCAATTGGGAAGAGTTCGCGGCCTCCACCTGGACCTTGCCCCAAGTGCAACGAGCTGCACTGGCTCCGTGAGTGTACTCAAGCGACCGCCGAGGAGAAGGAGGAGTTGTTCCGACGCCTGCGCGACGCCAAGAAGTCGAAGAAGGCGTGCGTCAAGCGCCTCGGTGAGATGCTTCCGCCCACGGACCGCAAGGTGACTCTGAACGGAGTGCTTGAGCTCCCGTACTGTCCGGATAGTGGGTCCGACTTTACCATCATTGGTCGGTCTCACTGGCAGCAGCTCTGTGCCATCGATGCCACCCTGGAAGCAGAGAAGCTGGACACCTCTGTGCGCAGCCAGGCTTTTGGATCGACGTGGGTGACGGCCGAATGGAAGGTCAAGCTTCACGTTTTGATCCACACCGCGGCAGGTCCGGTGGAGCCGATGGATGCTGTGGACGTCCTCATCGCAGACGTGGACGACGAGGAGTTCATAGTGGGCAATGACCTGCTAACTACACTCGGCATTAATGTTGACCAGCAGTTGGAGCAGCTGGCTGGTCGTGGTGATGATGAAACCAGCGGCGATTCAACTGACTTGGAGGCAGACGACCTGCCTTTTAACCCTGGCCAACCAGAATCAAGCGATGACGACATTTTCGCTGCAGTGGAGAGATTGATTAGTCGCGCTGTGGAGAACGGTTTCCCAGTCGACCGAGTGGAGCAGCTACGCACGATCGTGCACGCCTACGATGTGTGGCGCCTGGAGTTGCGCGCTGATCCGCCGGCAAATGTGCTGCCGCTGGAAGTGCGACTCCGTGACGGGGCTCGCCCGACGAAGTGTAAGCCCCGGAAGTACCCGCCGCACATCCGCACTTTCCTGCGTGAGTTTAACGCTCGTCTTGTGTCTCTAGGAATGGTGTATGAGAACCCCCAAAGTCGCTGGGCGAGTCCCGTCTTGCCCGTCAAGAAGTCAGCTGATCTCATGGACTTGCGTCAAACGACGGACTATCGACTGGCTAATGCTGAGACTGAGGTGCTTGCCGCTGTCATGCCGATACTTTCGGTAGTCTTGGAGAATGCACGTGGTAAAAAACACTTCGGACTCTTTGACTTTCTTAAGGGTTTCTGGCAATTGCCCCTCGCTGAGATGTGCCAGGAGTACCTCTCCTACATGACGGACGAGAAAATTTTCACGCCGAGGCGAGTGCCGCAAGGCTGTAGCGACGCAGCCATCTTTTTCCAGAAAACTGTGGAGACTTGTTTCGCGAGCCTGCTGTATGAACACCTCCTGATCTGGATTGACGATTTGTTGCTTTACGCCGACGACATTGACACCTATCTGGACAAGCTGGCCGAGTTCTTTTCGCTGCTGAACCACTTTGGCCTCAAGCTCAGCGCCAAGAAATGCAGCCTGTACCAGTCTGAGGTGAAGTGGTGCGGCCAGTTGATCAATCACCAGGGCGTGCGGCACGATCCAGAGCGTATCGACACGCTGCGAGCGATGCCGTACCCGAAGACGGCTGGTGAACTCCAGCAGTTCGTGTGTGCTATCAACTGGATGAGGGAGTCCATTGTTGACTTCGCCAGACAAGTAGCGCCCCTGCAGAAACGCCTCGACGCAGCCCTCGCCAGCACGAGGCGAACTCGGCGTGCGGCTGCAGGGATCGAGTTGGAGCTGACTGTGGAGGAACGCCAAGCATTCGACAACATGAAGGAGACGTTAGCGACGGCAGCTACTCTTGATTTCCCTGACGATACAGCTACAACGTGTTTATTCACTGACGCGTCCGAGGTCGGCTGGTCGCTCATTGTAACTCAAGTCGTGGACTTTGACCCAAGGGTGCCTGCTACGGACCAGCAGCATCGACTCCTGTACTGTATGAGCGGCACTTTCAGTGGAAGCCAACTGAACTGGACCGTGATCGAGAAGGAGGCGTTCCCGATCGTCACGGCCTGTGACAAACTGGACTACTTGTTGCTGAGGCCCAATCCATTTCGCATGTATTGCGATCACAGGAACCTGATTCATGTGTTCGCCCCGCATCAGAGTGTCAAAAAGCACATCAAGGGCAAGTTGCTGCGCTGGTCGATGAAGCTGGTCAATTTCCGCTACGTAGTGGAGCACGTTCCTGGTCCGTCCAATGTCTGGGCGGATATGATCTCACGCTGGGCTGGAAATCACATTCCTACTGTTCGTGTCAAGCGTTTGAAAGTTGTGCGCAGTCAACCGGAGCCGGCGGCATCGGAGCCACGAAGGCCGGCACCTCTGCGCCCCCTTGATGCTGAGAACTTTGTCTGGCCTACTCTAGTGGAGCTGTCCGACACCCAGTCCGAGTTCGAGGCGCCCGTCGACGCTGATCGGAACGCTGACGGACTACTCATGATTGATGACAAGATTTGGGTACCCTCCGAGGCCAAGGATCTCATTCAGCGGCTGTGCATCGTGGCACACTGTGGCGCCCAAGGATATCGTGGGCAACACGCCATGGTCGCACACCTGCGCCGTCTGTTTGCTATCGAGCACCTCTCCGCGGCGGTTTCTTCGTTTGTGGGTCAGTGTCTGCTGTATCTGCATTCGCGAGGGGGGAAGATAATCCCCAGGCCGTGGGGTGAGACGATCGAGTGCAGCTCTCGTAATGAAGTCCTCCATTTTGACTTCCTCTACATGGGCGAGTGTTATGGTCAGAGCAAGTACCTGTTAGTTCTCAAGGATCACGCGACCCATTACTGCGAGCTGGTTGTGGCCGACACAGCCGACAGCAGCGTGGTGACTGAAGCTCTTCTGGACTGGCACTCTCGATTTGGTATCCCGCCTGAATGGGTATCAGATAATGGCGCACACTTCAAGAATGAAGTGGTCGCTGAGTTGTGTCGCCGACTGAAGTCCAAGCAATCGTTCACGCTAGCTTACTGCCCCTGGATAAATGGCTCAGTCGAACGAGCCAATCGCGACATACTGCAGGTCATGCGAGCGATGATCCTGGAGTACAAGATCAGCTACAAGGATTGGGTGTACCTGGTCCCCATGGTTCAGTCAAGTCTTAACCACACGGCTGTCCCATCGCTGGGGAACCGTGCACCGGTGGAGCTGTTCACGGGCCTGCAGTGCCCCACGCCACTCAAGGAGTTCTACCTGCCGGAGACGGGTGAGCTCCAAACGGTCCCTGACAGTGATGCGATCGACGAGTTCCTCGAGAAGCTGCGTGGCAGCATTCGCGACATGCACAAGGACGTCGTAGACCAGAGGGAGAAGCAACGCCTGCTGAATAAGAAGCGCCAGCGCGGCGAAAACCTCGTGAATTTTGCAGTGGGCGACTTTGTTTTACGGTCTCGCGTCGACGAGAAGCACGGGAACAAGCTTCAGGTGACCTGGATTGGACCCTACAGGGTGACGCGAGCTGATGCACACTCGTTCCGTGTACAGCACTTGGTTACAGGTGACGAACAGGACGTTCATGCCTCCCGCTTGAAGATGTACGCGGATGACAGCCTCGAAGTGACAGAGGAACTGCTGGATCATGTTGCATCTCAAGGTATCCTGCTTGCTGTGGATAGTCTCAAGGAGCACCGGTGGAACGAAGCCATCAGTGACTACGAGCTACTCGTCAGCTGGAAGGGCTTACAGCCCATCGAGGACTCCTACGAGCCCATGCTGGACCTCGCCAAAGAGATCAAGGTATTGGTGGGCAAGTATGTGGACACGGCAGGCGAACAGGATCTGAGCAATTACTGGCTACGTGCAAGTGGCGGCGGTGACCAAGGTGCGGCAGGCGTCGAGGAGCCGCCAGCCACTCAAGTACCTGTACAGACCGGACAATCGACTGGACGTCGACATTCCGGTAAGAAGCGGCGGCGTCGGCCTCGTGGCACTTCCAGCAATCGTCACGATGATGGCAGTAGTGAAGCTGCGGCAAGCAGAATCGTGCCAGCGGACGCCCAGCCTAATTCTCGGCCACGACGTGGACGAGGTCGCAAGCAAGCAAGTGTTGGGGATGGTGAGTCCCAAGCAGCTCGTGGACGGACCAGGTCGCGGACGGCCAGGCTAGTCTCAATCTCGGAGGGCACGACGCCTTCGTCAACGGCGAAAAGCAGACGTCAGATTCGCCGCTCGAGTCGCCTTCGCACGGAGCGGAGCTGAGCGGAGTTCATCCGACGAGTCTGGTGACAGGCATTTGATATCTGTGCGATTGGGTCACGCAACCATGCCGGCCATGTTATGGTTTGGTAGTGGTGGATCCAAGCTTCGGAGGCTGTGTAGTGGATGCAGGCGTGACAAGCTTGATTCCACCACGAGTGTTCGTCGTACACGCCAGAGGAAGATCACAGGTGACCAAGATGTCCTACGCTACCAGACGTCGGCTATCTGTTATATTGCTGGTCAGGCTGCCAGTGCCTGACCCAGCCTGCATAAGGAATTAGTGTACGAGGCTACATGTTCTCTTGGGCTCGACTGTTGTGGATCGGAGCAGTTCCTGGGAACTGACCACTTCAGTCCGTCTCTCAGCTTGAAGCCACTTCAAGCTGACTGCCTCTCAGCTGGACACGCCAGTGAGAGATGCCCTTTGCATTTGAGAGAGAGTCGGCATCCGCCACTCGACCTCACTTCACATTTTGCTGAGCAACTACGCAAGTGGTTGCTTGGTTAGATCAATACATTCGGCTACTATTCCGTGCGGGTTCAGCCCCCGCATCGCCGGTGTTCAACTTTGGTCTTTCACCCGGGATACACTACACATGTAGCTGTTTTGCACGCAACCTGTACGGCAACCAGCCAGAGAGCGAGGCTTGGGATCGATTCGCACAAAAAACTGAGTAGTATTCATTCATTTGCATCACTCATGTGAAACGAAAAACAGAAACCTGGTGTACATCCCTTGGCACCAGAATATGCACAATCCATGATGCGCGTTGGGAACTGCCGTCGTGACTACACTCAGCTTTATCCTCGCTAGAAGACGCATTGTCACTTGAAGGGTGTCAAGGGGCTTCTACCTTAGGTGCGTGTCCGCACTGGCACGCCATCTATAGGCGGGATTGCAGCAGAGCGCGATCCTGAGAGTAGATAGCCACCTAAACCGCAACAAAATCAAATTCATGTATTCAAGCTTATGCTGACGGCTACACATGGACGTACTACTAGTACTACTAGAATCGAGCGCCCTGGATGCTATCCGGGCCGACACTTTGGAGGCCCCCCTGGCTGGGCTTCGAGCCCGGTTGCGGCTGTCTTCGTGGTTGCCGCAAGTGGGCGTCCGGTTAGTTGTCGGTCCTGTGTACGAGCCACTGCGGCGCCCTCGGTGTTGGGCAGGGCAAGCTGAGCACACAGGACTGTATCCAAGGCAGTTCTCAGCCAACAATCTGAGCAAGTAAGTACCTCGCGTTCGCGCAACCGGGTCCGACTGATGGGCTCTGGCCTGGAGGTGATGGCTCTGCGCTCCATGCGCTGCAGTCGCTGGCATGAGCAGCTTGAGTGACCTGAGGCGGGCCCCGCCTGTTTTTGTGTATATCACTTCAATGTTCGCTCTTAAAAGGATCTTTCTAAACTGATGATCAGGTGTTATCGGCAAAAACACGTCAAAATCCTTTCTCTATACAATAGCTCTCTTATTGACGTTATACCCGCAAGGATAAACTCATCCTCGCCCATCATTTGATCGTAGTCCAGTACGGCAAAAAAAACAAGACTTGACTCGGCCGCACAAGCAGCTCTCATTGGCACAGTCCACCCCCAATGGTATCCGCTAACGTCGTTGACATCAAACACGCTTCAACGCCCCTGTCAATGACCAGCTCTACTCAGCTCACTTTCCCTTTGGCACCGCCCGGCACACATCTAAGGCAGACCCGCATTTCGCTAGTCTCATGGCCTGGCTCAACAAGGCGCTCGGGTGCCAGTCGGGGCCGAGCGACTGCTTCGCGCTGCCCAAGAAGTCGTGGCTGCAGCAGGCGCAGGACGTCGCCCCGATCTTCCGCTGGCTACCGCACTACGATGTTCGCAGGGACCTCAAGTTCGACATCGTGGCCGGCATCACTGTCGCCATGATGCTCATCCCGCAGGAGGTGTCGCTGTCCACCATCATGAACGTGCCGTCCCACCACGGACTGTACACGGCCGCCACGGCGCCACTGGTGTACGCCATCTTCGGCTCCAGCACGGTGCTGTCCGTCGCCAGCGGCTCCGAGGTGTCGCTGCTGGTGGGCACCATCCTTGACGACATCGACGACCAGGGCGAGCGCGTGGCCACGGGCATCATGATGGCCTTCCTCAGCGGCTGCATCCTGCTGCTCATGCGCTTGCTGAACCTGAGCCAGCTGGCCGACTTCTTCTCGCGCCCGGTCATGGGCGGCTTCATCTCGGCCGGCGGCCTGCTCATCATGCTCTCGCAGTTCTCCAATGCTTTGGGCATCAAGTTCGCGTCGCAGGATTACCCGCCGCAGACGGTCTACCAGATCTTCAAGCACATCGGCCACACCAACCTCACGGCCTTCGCAGTCGCGGCCATCTCCATCGTCTACCTGTTCGCAGTCAAGATCATCAAGAAGCGCTACTTCCCGTCGCCCGTGCTGATGCAGCTGTTCGAGTCGCCCAAGAAGGAGGAAGACGACAAGGCCTCGGAGCAGACCGAGAGGCTCCTCACTCCGGTGCAGAACAATGGCCACACTATCCACAGCCACGGGTTCTCGCTGTCGGAGGAGCAGTACGTGAGTATGGAGAACGCCTACGCCCGTCACTCGGCGGCCGGTCGGGTCTCGGACGTCAGTGACAAGCGTCTACAGGAGACTACGAAGCCCAAGTCCAAGCTCGTATTGGTGGCAATCTTCCTTGCTCGTACCATGTGCGACCTCGGCCCGCTGGTCGTGTGCATTTTCGGTGGAATCGTCGGGTATCTACTGGGATCCTCGCACCTGAAGCTCACGGGCACGATCCCCGGCGGCTTCCCCGACCCCAAGGTGCCTTGGTACGGCTTCACGTCGCACCTGATCGACGGCGACAAGTTCGGCAGCATTCTGTATCACTCGCTCACGGTTGTCGTAGTGGTCTTCCTCTCGAGTATCGCCATGGCCAAGCGTCTGGCTATCCAGCGTGGAGAGGACATCAACACGGACCAGGAGCTCACGGGTCTCGGCATTGCCAGCATCGTGGCCGGTTTCTTCCAGGCCATGCCTCCTACCGGCGGAATGTCTCGAACGGCTGTGAACCTCCTGAACGCCCACACGCAGTTGGCCTCGATCATCACGTGCCTGGGGTTAGCTTTTTCTATGGTCTTATTCTGACATGACATTGCGTTTGGTCTGAAAATTGTGGGAGGGATGACCCACTTTTCCGCTGAAACTGAGCCTGTAGGCGCTCTATGTTGACCGGTACCCATATAAAAACATGAACTAACGAACCCATTGGCTTCACCTTGCCTGCCACCTACTCACACAACCTTGTTAAG
This sequence comes from Phytophthora vignae f. sp. vignae, assembly GCA_016169955.1. Taxonomy (NCBI): domain Eukaryota; phylum Oomycota; class Peronosporomycetes; order Peronosporales; family Peronosporaceae; genus Phytophthora; species Phytophthora vignae. Next base: position 605,351 of record JABJUM010000029.1, on the reverse strand, counting down.
TTTGCTTGGCGTCGAAACCTTGTGCATGCAGCAACCAAGCTCACAGTTAGCGCTGCTCGCACTGTCATGCCATACCATGCAATATCGGACTGTAGGACCAATCGGACCTGTACCATAAACTTGGTACCCCAGAAAGGATTGACTCTAAGAACAAATATATTAGTTTGTGTAATATATTGTGGGCCACACACCGATTACACTTTACTCACTTTTGCTCAGTTTTATTCTTGCGTTGGTGGTGGGCTTGCGTGGAGGGCAGAGTGCCGAAGGCGGCGGCGGTGGCGCAGAGGGACTCCGGCCGCAGGACGACGGCGGCGGCAGGAAGGACTGGCGGAGCGACGGCAGGTCAGCGTAGCGGCGGCAGGTCGGCGGAGCGGAGGCATGGCTGGACGGCGAGGCGGCGGTGGCAGGGTGGCAGCAGCCGGACGGTGACTGGTTGGTGTGGCGGTGGCGGGGCGGACGGCGGCCCGGAGAACGTAGACGGCTTGCCCGGCAGGGCGGCCGGTACGCTGCCCGTTGGGTGAGCGCCTGCAAGCTGCTCCAGCACCCCCCCCCCCCCCCCCCCCGGGGCCCGCAGAAGCAGCCGCCGCCACCGTAAAGACCCCGCGAGTGCTGGCACCCTACCCGGAAGGGCTAGCGGCATGCTGCTCGCCGCTAGATCACCCAGCGCAAATGGTGGCGTCATACGGGCTGCACGATAGCGACCACGTAGCATTGTTATGAGTTCTTTGATATATTATACATATATTCAATATATTTTCTTAATCATTAATGCACACGTCTAGCGGCTTGCCTTCCGCGCTCATATTTATCCCATGTACACTCATGAGTGATGACCACCTCGACGCCGTGCGATGTCACCGGTAGCATTGTACCAGAATTATGGTACAGGTCCGATAAGGTCGGATAATGAAAAATATGCGAGTGATACGCGTTTATCTTAGATTTTGTATGGCCATACAAATATTTTGCGTTTCCTTCGGACCCGATACGTCCGATAGCGTCGTTTATCGGACCAACCTACCCCTATCAAAATCTATTGGCCGAAATAACATCCTGGCCATACTATGACTGGTCAAAATAAAATCTAAATCTATAATTGGCTGTTAATGGGCATACGATAAATAAGTATGGTCCGATAAAACATGATATTCATCCATATCGTTGTTACGTCGCTACAATCGACGTCGCCTATCCTGTTCGCATATGTACGATTTGCTGCACTGGGGCTATCTTGATTATTGTATAGGGGAGGGCCAGACCCAAATCCATGTCATGTCAGAATACGGACATGAAAAAAATCTACCCGTGCCTGATCGTCATCCTCTCACTGTACACGCTCACGAGCGCGCTGTACTACCTGCCTAGCGCGACACTGGCGTCGATCATCATCGTGGCTGGCTACTCGCTCGTGGAGTTCAAGGAGGCCAAGTGGCTCTACCGTGTCAAGCGTGACGAGTTCTGGGTGTGGACGCTTTCGTTCATCCTTACGCTAGGTCTGGGCGTGCTGGACGGTTTGATCGCGTCCATTATCTGCTCAGTGCTCGCGCTGATGCGGAAGACCAAGGTGTCGCCCGTGTCGTTCCTGGGCGAGCTCGACAACGGCAGCTTCGTGGACCGCGAGCTCTTCCCCGAGGCCCGCGCGCGACCTGCACGACATCATTATCGTCCGCGTGGACAGCTCGCTGTACTTCGCCAACTGCGAGCGAGTGGCGCTGGCCATTGAGCACGAAATGGTGCGGCTCAAGGCGCTGGGCATCACCACGCGCGGAGTATGGGTAGACGCGCGCAACATGAACGACATGGACGCCACGACGATCCAGGTCATGTCTGACACGCAGGAGAAGCTGGAGGTGCGCAAGGTTCGCTTCGGTATCGCCAACGCCAAGAGCCGAGTGCACGACTTGCTGGCGGCTACGAACATCGTCAAGCGCATTGTTGCCGGCAACCCCTCCATCCCGCTGGACGAGGCCGTGCTGCTTCTGCGTGAACACCCGACCACGACCGACAAGACACGACTGTCCGAGGCCGTGTAAGGGGAGCGCCATAGTGTGTACGTGCCGTTTCCCGACTTTCCATTTCTTAGCAAGTTAGTGTATGGTTAGTGTATGCATTCTGAGCGCTCGCTACATGTAGTGTGTAGTCAAAGTACATGCAGCGAGCGATCAAGTGAAGTGTGAATTGATACATAATTTCAAAGTTTTCATTTGAAGGCCGATCCGGTTCTTGCGAGCTCAGGAGCGTAGGTGGAACGTAATGCTTCTACGTATTCATTGCGAGCTCTTTGACTTGACCGCTGATGCAGGAACTTCCATATATGTCTCCACTTGCGCTGCAATGATGGCTGGTCAATGCAGACATTGACACCTTGTCATGCACGTACGCCATATACGTTTAGCCATTGCACTGCCCCCTTCACATCACCGTCCGTCCAGTGAGGTGGCCCTAAAGGCTTCAGCTCGAAGCAGACCAGGACCCAAGGACCATGAACATGCTCTCGCTGGACTGCTTCAACTTCTACCACCTGTTCTGCACCGACTTGTGTGTGATCTCTCGAAATATGAACACGGGCAGATAGTGCATCAAACTTCACGCCCACCCGGCCGGTTGCTTCACTGCGCGCTCATGGTAAACAATGTCGAAAATTACGTTTAGACTGCGGTCGCACTTCCGGCGCCGCCTCACTGCCTGCTGGCTCCTACACGCTCGCTCTCGTTTTCACGAGGCTATTGTCAATTAGTCGCAGCTCAGCAAAGGTCCTGTCCACGATAGACGGCCGTGGTCGCTGGATAGGAGACGGCGGGGCGTACATCGTGTTCATGTTGTTGAGAGGGGGCTATCCTAAGACGTATCCTAAAAAGTCGCGATTCTTGCGAAGCATTTTTTCGGCTGAAAAATCCACAATCCTCTCTTTGGGTCCGATGAGATATGATGCTCGACGGCACAGCCTGCCGCTGCAATGTGTGGGCGCAAGGTTGGTAATACGGCCCTGCACCCAGGTGCGCTCGAGCACCTGGCGCGAGAGAGAAGCAAAGCTTACCAGGATCATTGAAGCCGAAGCGGCCGAATCATGGGCTGTGCCCCGAGGTTGAAGTCTCACGCGGAGGCTACGTGGCCGTCGGTCGAGAAGAGCAATGGACTCGAGACGAGCTGCGAAACGCATCAAGCCGCAGCGTTAACTCTGGCGGTGCCCCTCGGTCTCGAAACGTTGTGGTAGTGTTCGGCATCAGCGTTCTCGAGGCGCGTTCGTCGCGCGTGGCGAGGATACCCTCGGGACATGTCGCTCGTCTGGGGGGAAACGAAGCAAATCGAGCGAGCCTCGCTTGCTCGGCCAGCCCACCGAGGCCGGCCGCTTTGGGCCTTTCACGGCGTTTGACTGGCATGGATGTGGTTGAAGCAGGCCAATCAAGGTAACTGCTCGTCAATAGGATCGCGGCCCGCTAGCTAGTCGCCGCCGCCCCCCCCCAAACGGTAACGGACCGGGCCAAGGGGCGTCTCGTGCGTGGCGCTTGATGGGCATCCACCTCAACCGCTCGTTGCGCGTAACGGCCCGAATGACAGGCGAGTTGCTGGTCAAAGCTGCAGCGCCTGCGGAAAGATTCCGTCCCTTCGCGGTGTCGTGCGCTGACTCGCGCGCCCAAGGCGAAAAGCAAAGCGCGGCGCCACGCTCTCGCTGAGAAACAGCTCGCGCTCGCGGGGTTGAAGGCGCCAGACTTCTCCGAGAAGATTTTTGATGGCCATCACGCGAAGCGCCTGGAAATAGGGGTGTACGCTCCGAATAAGGCGCTTAAGGTCGCTTTTTAGGGGTTTGCCGGCGGTTTCGTGCCAGAGACAAGCCCCCTAATCGTCGCCGCGTCGCCAAGAGACGTGCAGATCGGCCCGGGTGGTCGCCTCGCCTTTCAGGGCTGGCGCCAGGAAGGAAACCGACCCCAGCAGCATGAGGCCTAGCGGCCCTCTAGCGGCTCGAGGCCTTTCACTTCGCAATCCACGCAGACCGAGTCAAGTCGAGTCGAGTCGAGTCGACGCGCATCAAGACCCAAAAAGTCCGCATCCATTCAAAGTGCCGTGAAAGGGGAAAAAAGTATCCTCCTCCACGACCGCACGACCGGCACATTACTGCACGTCATCCCTCCCGTTGTCGCCGCCAAGAAGCCGGACGCCACCGGACGACGAGAGGCGAGGCGACATCAACCTCCCTGTCCCGCATTTTAACGCCGCGTCGCACGCTGCGCGTTGATTGGGCCGGACCCTTCTGCGTGTCGTCAATAGTCAAGTCCATACAAAAAGGTAACTTTGACCCAGCTGACGCACCCGCTGGCTCATTCATTCCCCAAGCTGCCGCGTCACCCGCAAGCCGAACCCCCGATCCGCAGCCTAGTTAACGAGAAAATGGAGCCGCCGAGCCACGCGCGCCTCGTGGCCATGCGCCTGCTGACCGCCTCCAACACGCCCGAGCGGCCGGCCGCAATGTCCTCCAAGGCGGCGCAGCTGTGTCTGTCGCCCACGGACCCGAGCGAGGACCCGGCCACGATGGCGCTGGCCATGGCCTCGCCCGTGCTCACGGGCAAGCCCGCGCCCGTGACGTCGCCCAACCCGGCCAAGAACCCGCTGCCCGGGCTGCAGTTCGCCATCTCGGCCCAGCGCGCGCCCGCCCGCGAGCTGCGGCTGCCGTCGTTCTCCAGCACCTCGTACGAGCTGGAGAGCGTCACGCCCGCGGCCAGCAGCGCGGATGAAGACGAGATGTCCTCTCAGCAGCAGCAGCAGCAGATGCAGGAGAAGTCGGCCGCGCAGAGGCGCAAGAAGGGCACGCGCCGAGGCACGCTCCACCCGGAGGCCAAGAACGTGCTCAAGGCCTGGATGTTCTCGCCCGAGCACTTCGCCCACCCGTACCCGAGCGAGGAGGAGAAGGAGGAGCTCGCCAACGAGGCCGGAATCGAGGTCAAGCAGCTCTCGAACTGGTTCACGAACGCGCGCAAGCGCCTCTGGCAGCCGGTGCTGCGCCAGTCCGGCGTCGAGGTCAAGAACTTTCTGTCCACGGGTCGCGGCGGCCCGCGCGGCAACAAGCTGGACGTGCCGGCCAACATCCACCAGCTGGTGTTGCCGTCGCCTGTGCCGAGCCCGCCGAGTTCGCCTCGCAAGCGCTCGTGGTCGGCCATGCAGAGCTCCCCGGCCTCGGTGGAGGACGGCAAGCGCCGGAAGAGCGCGGCCACTAGGAAGCGATCCAAAGGCAGCGCCGGCAACGCGAGCGAGGAAAACCCGATCCCGCAACTTCAAGATCTGGAGCTGCTGGCGGCCACGTCGCTCTTGGGACTGCAGCACTTGACCCAGTCGGTGCATTAAGCCGCGGCCGC